>JAUPFT010000013.1:35232124-35832124 GCA_036936625.1 Parnassius smintheus behrii
AACGACATTTTAAAAATGAAAGCTTCCTAGAAAAGTATGATTACAAGGCATTTATACCAGCAAGTGCGGTGGAAACAATCAGAGTACTCAGGTATGTTCCCATCAGCATAAGTAATGAAGAGCTGTTTAAAAAACTATCATCGAAATATGAGGTCGTCGCAGTGAGTCATTTCACAAAAAAAAAGTTAATGGACAAATCAAACCGCTGTTCTGTAAGTGTAACATTTTTGTCAACTAACGTACCTGAGTGTGAGATGTACAAATCTGTATTTTTTCAATATAGGGTGCATCACATCAATATGCGGTAACTAAATGCATAAACTGTAGTGGCCCTCATGTCGCAATTTCTAGAGATTGACCAATAAAAAAAATTGATGAAAAATATAATAGGTCTACTTATGCTAAAGTCTTACAAACAAAAACAAACTCAAAATTTATTTAGCAATTATAACGCCAATTTCTCTGCAATGCTTACAGCAATATTTCCCTTAGGTGATCAAAGGTATGTAGTGATTTCAACGTTAATTGTAATATGATATATAATGCGAATACATATTTGGATTTGTTTGTAGTGATATCCTCCAAACAGAACTACGATCACAGATGCTATCATCGGAGATTTGCCATTATGTAAGACATGTTATTAAAGTGTACGATTGTGTACACAAATAAAAACACACTCTTTTTCCTGACTCTGATCGTTCGATGGAATGACAATATGTATGATCTGGTGAAAGCGGTCAGCCACCGCAGAATCTATATAACCTGTGGATGTCTCGTGTAGAGGCGAAACACGTGTCGTGTTATCTTCGATGGTGTGTCTTACCTAGTGTAGCGGTGTTGGGAGTAATGGTGCTGGATTAGTGGTAACGGAATTAGTGCACGCAATTAAAGAAGGGAGTGAAGTGCTCTTTAAAATAGGTAAGACACATCATTTTATCCTATTGTGCGGATAGGGGTGAAGTAACTCTTACAAACTTCAAATTAATCCGATCAATGTTAAGAGAAAACAATATACCTTTTAAAAATATTACGTTACAAAACAAGGATCCAGACGCAGAATATTTATTTCACTGCATAGAAACACTTTGAAATAATACTAGTTTATACGGAATTTATCGCGTATATTGAACTTTTTAAATACCCTTAGCCCAGGACTACTGAGTCCTTCCCGTGACCATGGGTGCTGTAAAGCTCTCGAAACGTCGGGTATTTAAAAAGTTCAATATACGCGATAAATTCCGTAAAAACTAGTATTATTTCAATGTGTAGTGTTCGCGTAAACATTAGAAACACTTGTTCAGTACGGGAACGAACCCACGGTCCTGCAGTGCCGCAGCCAAACGATTAGTCACTGCATCACGGAGTCGTCATTTATTTTGTACATAATTAATTACTAATACCGGGTGGCGATTAGGTTATCATGTTTCATAGCACTGCAGTTAATGCATACATACTTCTGTTGAAATAATAAAATAAACTATAAAAAATAAAATAAAAAGTGCATCTTTCAAACAAAATAAATAGCGTAAAAATTATACGAAATAAATCACCTGGATAGTATTAGAGCGCCAAGGGCGTGGTGACGCGGGGCCATTGACAAAGGCAAATATAGTACCTACTAGCTACATATGCCCAAACATAGGTAATTAGGCATGCGTAGGACAATGCTAATGCGACGTTATAAACATATCACGAGCTTTATGGTATTTTTTTTATCTAAATAATCACTCTAATCTTATAATCACTATAGTATGGAGTATATAGGTAAGGTGGACAATCCCCCATAGAAGAATAGTTGAAAATGTGTCCAGCCGTTAGCAGTAAATAACAGTTCAAAAACTCTCCACAACAGCGACCGAGTAGCTACAGGGAATGATAAATCGCCGTAAAACACGCTGAGAGTGATTGTGAAAATAAAAATTTTGAAAGCAATAAAATAATTATTGTAAAAAGAAAGGTGAAAGTATGTGCAGTATAAAAATTACCAAAAGTTCTTTAAAATTTAGACTGTAGCTATAGTGAAGTGGTGGTGAAAAAAGTGTCCGTAGGAAAGCCCCTTATTTAGCGCTTTCCTACGGAGACTTTTTTTATACAGAGTCTGTACTCCTTATCTCTACACTCCATACACTATAGCTTAATAAATAAATCAAATCAAATCTTTAAATTTTCAAAATGACGCCGTGTACCAGAATGTATGATTGAAATCATCGTATGATATTATTTCGAACCAATGGACGAGTAATGCACCTAATGCTATGAACAAAAAATCTTATCACTTTAGGTACGGAGAATAAAGCACTACATAGACGGTACTGCTCACCTACTCAACAAAATTTTGTGTCATTATGGCACACACAAATCTAAACCTCCAACACTAATACATTTTACGCACACATGTAGTTTAAATACATCAACATAGAAAAATTTATGAGTGTAAGGTGGACAAATTAATTGCGATGCTACCATATCGATATTTTATATCGATAGTTTCCCTAAGAAAAAGAGAAAAACTCACAAGCATTAGCAAAATGCTCTTGAACAATTAAAATCATCTGTTTAGTTGGTCAGCGTAGTAAGTTTTTAGGGTTCCATAGTAACACAACAAGGAACGCTTATAGTTTCGCCAAGTTTAACAGTCTGTCGGTTTGTCCGCGGCTTAACACAAAGACTTCTAAAGAGGCATGGTTAAACATGAATACCCGAAATAAATAGGCTCTAAGTACCAAAAACAAAAAGTGTAGGAACTTATGTTTTAAATAACAAGCCCTCATCAAAAAAAATTACATTCAAAATCGACATTTATAATATTAAAATAATCTACTTTTGTGAAACAAAAAACTTGAGAGGTGTCAAGGGACACCTGGATGGAACGAAGTTCCTATATATATATATATATATATATATATATATATATATATATATATATATATATATTGGGCGGGGGTTAGTCTACTCCTAACTTTTTGATATTATAAATAGGACTGGATTAACACCTATTCTGTCTGGCGAACAGTTTGGCGTATGGCTCTGGGGGAGAGCGCAGGTCGTGTTGATCCCCAGGGCAAGTTTGAGGAGTTCTCCTTCACGTGGTTGCCGCTTTGTTATTTGGTCTGGTTCATTGGGAAACAGACAGAACAGAAACACTCGGATGATCCTCTTTTTCTTTTCTTTTATCCTTCCCCCTTTTCCTATCCTAACCCAATCCAAGGTGTCAAGCGTACCTTGCCGATGGATGCGTGGCTGGAGGGAGTCCAGTCGCAAACGGTGCCTACCCGAGGTAGTATTTTAGCCCTTCCCTCGGCATGCGGGGCTCTGCCGGAGGTGACCGAGTATTTATAAGTATCAATGATCGAGTGTTTATAAGTTTCAATCTAGGAGACCGCGAACAATCGAGGACAACGTCGTGCTATTGGAACGCGAAGAGGATCCCTTGACTTCGGTTCGTATAATACAAAGACGCACTCTAATACCAAAACCATCGGTTCATCGTATTTTAAGAAAAGGGTATAAATTTTACCCCTACCACATTCAAAGGTGAAGTTTGCAAATCTCCTTTAGGGTGATTATGTAAAACAACTGCTGTTTTGCCGACGAATGCTAGAACTAAATAGGCAAAACCCCGACTTTTTTCATAAAGTTTTGTGGACTGATGAGTCTCAGAGCAGAAGGGGCCGATACCTTAACCTGCACAATATTCATAGTTGGCAGTTAGAAAATCCGCATGAAACCAGAGAAGACCGTTCACAAAACATGTTTAAAATCAATTTATGGACAGGAATGTTCAATGGTTCAATATTAGGACCAGTAGAGCTACCCCCGACATTAAATGGTGAAAACTGTTTGGCATTTCTTCAACACCAATTGCCAGCGCTCCTAGAGGATGTACCACTACAAACACGGGCAACGATGTGGTACCAAAACGACGGTTGTCCAGCACATTACGCTCGAGACGTTCAAGCCTATCTTGATGATAGGTTCCCAAGAAGGTGGATTGGGTGATTGAGGCCAATCTTATGGCCACCGAGATACTCCGACTTAAATCCCTTGGATTTTTTTATTGGGGTTGTCTCAAGGATAAAGTGTACCTAAAACCAATTCACAAAGAAAGGGAACTCCGTAACCGAATAAACATAGCAACTCAAGACATATCCCAAATAAGTTTAAAAAGATTAAAAATTTTATCAGAGGATGTAGATTATGTATTTGAACTAGAGCCAAAAAATTCAAGCATCTACTTTAATAAATGCGTTAATTCAAAAAATTCCATTTTTTTGTCAATATCCCATAACTAAGTCAATAAGTTCGGCTTTAGCGCTACCCTTAATGATAAAAATGGTAATATTTAATAAAATTTTGAATAATTGATGTAAGTGATACCTTTTCTGAATCTGCAGTAATTGCAGTATTTTTCCAAATTATTTGCCAGTTTACATCAATACATTTTTTTTTCACGGTAGGTCATCAAATTTAGTAGAGCAGTCTTTTCAAAGATAAAAAAGTAACACAAAACCAATTGAGAGAAGTATAAACCACACATGTATGTCTTACAGACTCACAGATTTTTATACGGGCGGTCCAAAGATTACGCGACAACGAATATTTCATCCCGCGTCGGGTTAAAATTCCTCCGCGAGTAGCCGTGAATCAGGAAGAACAAATGTTCAATTATTTCGCTCGTAATCCAACGTCAAGTCTCCGTAGAGCAACTCGCCAATTCCGTGTATATCACAAGACTATTCGCAAAATACTAAGAAAAAAGCAACGATCGTTCAAATACGTAAAGGTACAGGCTTTATTAGATAGAGATAAGCCAGATAGGAAAGGTTACTGCCAATGGCTTCTGAGCAAAGTAGCCAATGACTCTAACTTTTCAACAAATATAATGTGGACTGCTCCCGTTGGTCCACATTATGTTTGTTGAAAAGTTAGACATTCACGCGCAACCGAATATGGAATCCGCAGAAATTACGGTACTGGAGTCAAGAAAATCCGCAATTGTGTCAAGAATCTACGCACCAATACAGATTTGCCCTTAATGTTTGGGCTGGAATACACGGAGATCAAATAGTTGGTCACGTGTTTATCAAAGGCAATCTTAATGGGCCTAAGTTTTTGGAACTGCTTGACGACTGAGTGGCGGATTACGTTTATGGATTATTGTTGGGGGCAAATAGCTCGTTATGGTATCAGCTTGATGGAGCACCTGCTCATTCAGTAGTGGCTGCCACGCAGCGCCTCACTAAAATGTTCAGAGGGCAGAGGTTTCCGGTGATCACCGGATCTAACACCGGTAGATTTTTTCTTATGGGGTTGTTTGAAAAATGAGGTGTACTCTACTGAAATAACGACTGTCGAGGACATAAAACACGAATTATTCTGGCTTTTTTGTAGGATGTGGTGACAAACGAGCACACAGTCCACGTGATGGTAAGTGGTTGGTGTGGCCCATATGTAGATGTCTATATCTAAAAAAATGAAACAGGGTAACATTTAGTCAACGGCAAATTGTAATATTTAAAAAATCTTTTACATATTAATTAAAAATATCACATTAATTTCAAAGTTAGCTCGCAAATCAGTTTACATGTTTTTTTCTAATCATTTGGTTCTAGAAAAATCCGATCGTGCCTTTCGCTCGTTCATGCCGCACTCTCGCTCTGATCGTGACAATGATCGTCATCCTTTTTCGTGCGTGCAGGCGGCATCTATTATAAGTAAATTTTTCGCTTGAATTTGTTTTCACACACCCGCAGCTCGCAGTCCCTTTGTTTTTAATTTCGCGCATAAGAATTATGCCTTAAATAGTTAGTCTTAAGTATATTTTTGGCTTGATTTTTTTTCTTTATTTGAGTAAATCAGAATGGCAATGTTTGAACTAGGTATCTTCGCCTTTGCCAGCCATGGGTCTTTGACTTTCTAGTATTCTTCAGGTGATAAATATATGCATTTACATGATGTTGATTAATATTAAATCGAAAAAAGGCTACTGAAACTAGGATTTTAATTGTTACATTTTTTAGTTATGTACCTATGCTTAAAGAACGTTATGATACGTCATTTCATTTACCGTGTTAACTTCATCGTCACTCTGTATAATTGTGCGTGTCTATTTTATGTTTATCTTATACATATGTTTGTACCTAATAATTGCAGAGAGATTAATTACAAATTACTGGTACATTGATTTCTTTTTCGAAGATTTAGAGAACCATTATAATTCGCCTACGCTGTGAGCACTGTCAGTAAAAAATTAAATATCATGTCTTAATGTTGCTAAAGTAGTTTGTCGCCCTTTCATACATTTACTTTTGCTAAGGAAGTCCCACCTTTTACACGTAGTAATTAAATTATCTTTAATTTCAAGGAATTTTATTACCTATTGTAAAATTATTTTGTCCGTGCAATTGGGGTCATAAATCATAGCTTGGACTCAGCCCAGCTAAGACAGTGAGCATGTTGTGTGGGCGCAACACCATTACCGATAACAACAAATGAATCATCGCAGACGGCAGTTCGGTGTACAAAGAGTGGTGCGACATTGTTATGTTATGTCATTTGTTTTCCATTATTATCCTCGCCTAATACCTGCAAACAGGTGCAATGATAAATTAGTACATATATCGAAGAGAAATTTGTTTTTGCGCATTCGCTCTCTGAAGTGAAGCATGTAGAAAAACTCCAACAGGAAACTTGAATAAAAATCTCATCTGGCAGAAGATATCGTAAATCATGTGGATGACCATGACTCTGGTGATTCTGATGTTAAATTTCAATGTAAATAGTTTTACATTTAATTTTAGATATAAGTTATTATTCTCTATATTATTTTTAATATAACTTGTTACATTCCAAACATTTGTACTTATAGTCTTATATAGCATGTATAATTTATTTTAAATCATTATTATTCTCATTTTAATAAATACGATGTTTTATCTAATTTTTTTTTATTTCTATCACTAACCCACATAATGACAAAACTAAATACACTATCGATAACGCTTATCGACAACAATAATGCGCATCACTATACTCGCCCCTAAGGCCCGTGAGTGAGAGAGAGAGCAAAATACTTCGATGATTTATCACACAAACTGCACGGACAAAACAATTCTAATATAGTGAAGTGTCACTGTCGATAGTCCCGTCGCAAGTAATGACCCCCGCCGCTTGACTGTGTTTTTGAAGAATATGAAATATTTACTGCCTATTTAAAAATACATTAAATCCGCCATAGAAAATCTGAAAAAACGAAGATCCCGACAGAAACGAAGACATGACTTAAAACACAAGCGTCTAAATCAAATATCTTATTAAAAAACTATTCTATGTTTTGGCAACACTCAAAATGGCTGTCATATGCTCAAAAGTGATAAAGCGGCATTTTCGTTCTTTGCTAAGTCCCAAAATTTATATGCGAGAAATATCTTGTATCGCTATAATAAAGAATCGACTCAACCTTTCTTCTTTCAACAAATATAATTCGAAGAACTTTTCATATTCTGCAATAAATAAATATTTCGCAATAGGCAGGTTAGTAATCCTACATTATCTACTTTATGTCACTCCTTTGCGAAATTTATCTCATAATAAAAAAACATCATTTTCATTGTATTTGTATACATAACAAACGACATCGAAAATTCTAAGTGCTGAATGCGGAACCTAACCGATACAGAATTCGATTTTTTATTACATTTATCTCACTAAGCACTGCTTTTCCGTAAATTAGATAGGTATAAATTAAGATCTTTACTAAACATGTAAATCTTGTGTCATAACTCAAATCACTTGTCACACAACTTTCAATTTGATTATCAAATGAAGGTTCATTGGTCAATAGTATTTCAGCAGTAGCGCATATAACTTTTCATTATGGGTTACTGTTTTTCAATATGGACTTTATTTATAGTTTTTGTGTTACATTACAGCCAAGCGAAAACCATGGGTGCATTAAGTCCTCTAGATCCTTCTTCATTTTCTAGGCCAGGTAATTTTAAAATTATTTTTATTTTCATATATTTATTAATTCAATATATATTATTATTAAACAAAAATAAAATATAGAGATTCTAGATATTATAATTTTATCCTCTAGCGGCCCAAATTCGTTTAAAAATGTCATTAGTTCCATATAGATTCAAGCCCAGGTACTGAAACATGATATGATTTCTGTTTTACTAAAGAATATGAAAATATGGAATAAACTGTGTTTAATTTAAAAGATTTAAAATAAGTTTTAATTATTTTAAATCTTTTAAATTAGTGTAAATTTAATTTTCCCATTTTTAAGTTTTTAAGGATTGCATTTTAAAATACAGTTTATATATTTTAGATTCTTAAGGACAGTAGGTACATAAAATGTAAGAGGGAGATGTATTCGCCAACAAACTGCCCTGCAGTTTGGCGAAAGTTGTATAAAGAATAACTGACTGTATTTTTGTGTAATAAATAAATTTAAAAAAAAACTTTAAATTAAGTGCGCTACGCTTATGCATGTTTCTGCTTTATTATTGGAGCACTGTATTTAACCAATGAAATTATTCCATTTAGCTATAAGTTAATAGTTTTATTGTGAATGAGAAAAAATGATTCACATGCAAAGGGAAAGGTAAGTTAAATTGTATTCAACTGACTATTTTACTGTTCTTATGCAATTATTTTTGGATTTCATTTTCTCTGAGAGCAAATAATTAAGAAGTTCTCATTAAAATGACGTGGGCAGTATTTATGTACTTGTCAATATATTGCTGGGCCGTTAGAAGTTCAATCAGTTTTTGAAACAAAACAATTTTAGTTTTTGCAGTTATAATATTTAATATTTTATCATTAAAAATTTTAAAATTTTATTATGTTATATTATTATTTAATGTCAATTTAATTATTATTATTAAATGTTAATATTAAAAATATTAAAAACAATATTTAATGTGTAATATGATAATGTATTATTCTATTCCAGTGGTTTATTTTATTTTTATTTCCTTACAGAAGTAGCAATTATAAGGCACATTTCTCTTATATTGGATGTGGATTTTGAAAACAAAGTTCTAAAGGGTACTGCTGATCTTAACTTCGATGTACTGCAGGCTACTGATGAAATAGTATGTTTTTGAGTGTTCTTTTTAAAAGTTTAGTAAAGCCATGATTATATACTCTAGGCTAGGTGTTGCCTATTGTAAATCATTGCAATAAATTTGGCACACGAGATGTGAATAATAGTAATTTTATCAATACTGTGGAATCTCGATAACTTGAATTTCAAGGTTAATGCAAAAAATTTCGAGTTATTGAGTTTTAGACTTAACAAGAATTTTGAGATTTTTTCCCAAACATAGCAAACATAAGGTGTTATGTTATGTGTGTGTATGTTACTTAGAAAGTTTAATGAATGTATTCATTGCACATGTACAAAATACACTCAATATAAAAGAAGCAACAAATATTCCTTTTGGACTTTATTGCTATCAGTTTCGAAAATTCCAATTTTACTAATTTCTACTATACAATGTAAATATGTAGTATGTATTATCAATACCTCACAGGGAAATAACATTTTATTTGAGTTATCAAGACTAAATAATTTGAGATACCATGTATTTAAGGTTTCAGCAGAAGGGAATGACAATTCTTTTCGTCTTACCGAGGATTATTACTTAATGAGGTTTAAGTTATCGAGATTCCATATATAGTAATGACTAAATGTGGCCACTCTCAGTGGACTTGGTTAGCCCATTTGGTAATCTGTAGCAGAAGAAGTAGTGGCTTCTTCTCAAACCTAAAATTAAGTTGTTTATATTTTTGTATGTGTTAGCTCCAGCTAACACTACAAAATATCAATGATTTGACCCAGAACTTCCTGTGAAGCACTCCTGTTCACTATGTAGAGTGATCTTTATGCCATAATATTACTATATAATAGAATGGCACAGCAGCGATAAGCTGCTATATTATTCTGGTATTCTGTGAAAGTGTGGTCCTACCCTGGCCGAATACCAACCATAATATAGCTGCAGCATGGCTCTACTAAAAATCAGTTATTTTTATCTTCTATATCTTACTTAGATATTCTCTACATACAAATTTCATAATACAGAAACATTTACCAGGATGTTTTTTTCTTAAATTCGGTACTGTGGTAGAATGATGTGTAATCATTACTTATTGCATAACACCTCTGTGGCAAAACTCTCATACTTGGCACTCAAATTTTCAAAGTCTAATGATAAAAACTACATCTTATCTGTAATTTCTGTGTTTTGTATTTTTGTCCACAAATTTCAATGTTTCTTAGAAATAATACTTACTTGAAGTGCAAATGATATATCAATCATAATATATAAGCAGTTTCCATTCCTATCATTGAAACTGTCATTCACAACTTCATATTGAAAAGACGGCTTTAATCTAATCTGTTGATCTAATATGGAATGATTATGTTATATCTCTTATTTAATGAAATATTTATTATAAATATAATTCTTATAATTATTTTTATTATATGAAGTTTTTTACCTGTGATATTACCGTTTTGTAAAGGATAATTCAATTTTTAACACACACACACACACACACACACACACACACACACACACACACACCATACACACACCATACACACAACACACACACACACACACACGCGCGCACACACACACACACACACACACACCCACACACACCATACACATACATGTACACACACACACACACACACACAAATGCATCTGGAATATGCGTAAGCTCTACTGACCAATCAGTACTCGAAATCTGTGGTAAGCTGCTCGCGCTGCGTATTTGCGTCGATTATATCGGACTTTGAGGTATTTATGTGCGTTTGTAGGATCTAGGGTACTTCATACATTTGCAGTGTAACATTACAACCGTATTTATTGTGTCCACGCAAGTATGATTACAATTTAAGAAAGTATGCCGTTTAGAAATTATCCCCTTAAGAGCGAAACCGTAACCTACCTTTTTATAATATTGAAGTAACTAAAGAACTCCTCTTGATTGCCGAATGCTAGGTCATTTATAGGATTCTGGTTCTGGGAAATAATTCACATTATCAGCCTGGAGTCAGGAAGTTGGTGATGTTTCACTCCCGTACCACAGAAAGCAAGTAAAAGCGTTGATCCCGCGCCTGATCTATCTCCAATTGTGTCGAATTGCCTGCGTAATGACTTCTCTCTGTTAAAACTGACTGAAATTCTGTTTGGATGACATTATTATTACAATTCAATTTTGTTTATGTCCAGAATGTAGTATACATACTAGTATACAAAATACAAACATACAAAATAGTACTGCAGTGTACAACATAATAATAATGTTAGTTATTAAAGAGACCTTACAATTCTACTGTAATAATGATGTGTAATTGCATATAATTGAAAAGTTTTAGCATATAATTGAAAAATTATATGCTAAAACTATTAATATGTATATATTTTTCGGGTTGTTTGTAAGTATTCACTGGAATAAGACCACCTTTTGTTTTTCCCTCAATATTTGTATACTTTGTGATGTATTTTCTTGTGTTGTAAAATCAACAAAAACATTCCAGATTTTAGATGTCAATGATCTGATAATACAATCCATTGAATTAAGAGATGGCACAAAATTGCAATATAATACTGATCTGCATGTCCCTAATTTTGGCTCCAAATTATCTATAACATTAGCCAATCAATTTTCAGCTGGTCAAAAGTAAGTTAAATTAATTTGTATTCTCATAATTAATTTATTTGGTTTAATACTATCAAATTGATAGAATCAAGCATAATAAAATCTCTTTTAAAGCATGATAAATGTTGCGAAAAGCAAAGAATTTATTGCTGAAGCTCATCAAAATGTTGTAGACTGTGAAAAAATGACTAATACAGTTTCATTAACTTTTATGGATGATATGTATAAACCTATAGTTAGCAATATTGAAGAAAATGATGACTTTGTTTGTGTATGTGATGGAGGGGAGCTGTGTCTTTGCTGTAGATGTGATGAACAAGTAACTGAAGAAGTGGAAAAAAAAATTGGGTTAGCAAATTCAAAATCATATGATCATGTAGACCTACCTGTATCTGTTTTAGTTAGATATAATCCGTAATTTGCTTGATCTTGTCAATTTGGTCTTAAATAATTGATATATGAATATTTAATATAGTGTGTATTTTCCAGATTAGTTATCAGAATTAAGTATAAAACATCACCTACGGCTTCGGCACTACAATGGTTGGAACCTAATCAAACTTCGGGAAAGAAATATCCTTATTTGTTCAGCCAATGTCAGGTATACTTTTTAACTGTCACCTAGAGCTACAACTGTGTAAAGCAACAAATAGATTCCAAAGCATAACAATTGCACAATCTGCACTTTGGTTTGTTATTTCACATCACATCATAAATGTGACATAATTTTGTGGTTTGTCACATTGTCATTTATTGTATTATTTTAATATTAACATACTTGTGACAAATGAGCATATGGTCCAACTGATGGTAAATAAAGTTTGTTGAACATAGACAACAATATCTACCATATTTAAAAAGTCTTCGTTTCGTAACACCCATACAAAACACAGTATTATGTGTTTTCAAAGAGTTGGGTCCTTTCCCTATGAGGTCAACCCATTACATATTTTTATTAACTAGAATGACAAATAGATTTACAGTTTACTGCTACTGCAGCTGTAACTAACTTTAAACAAAAAGGACCAAAAAATTATAATTCCAAAGAACTAACATAAAATGCCTCAGCCTGTAATTATAGCTCTGTTGGCTCTTCAGAGAGAATGCAGGAGTGAGAGCTACAGTATGTAGGTGAAAAGTGACGTATTCGCCTAATTACACGACTAGACCACTCGTATTGTGAATCAGTAAGCCTCAACAAATACAAGTGTTACACATGCAACTTTTTTTTATAGAATAAGGGTGACAAACGAGCACACAGTCCACCTGATGTTAAGTGGATGCTGTGGATCTACATTTATCCTCGATTAGGAATCAAAATGCAGATGCGTTGCCACCCCTTAGGACTAAGATGGAATGCCTCGTTTCCTGTAAAAAGATTCTCGAGTTCTCTACACTCACCATACGAAGACAGTGGCATAGTGCTGTTATCTTACGCTGGTATTCTGTTAGAGCAGGGTTCTTCCCCGGTACAGCCGACCCGTTCGTGTTACCACCATAATATAGGTGCAGCATGGCTCTACCATGTATGAACATAAGGTGCTTAGCAATATCACAGTTTGAAGACATTATGACAGTTTGGAAACGCTTGTGATGTCAGCTGATGCCGTCGCCCATATGGGTGTTTACTATTTACACCGTCCTACGCAAATATGTTAGGGTTATCACCAAATTGGGAATAAAATAGTTTTGGATTTTTTTTATACTCGTTTTAATTTATTTAACATATTATGGTCGTACTTAAAGGTTGAACACATTTACTAAACAAAGATATTTTTTATTACTACAAAAAAAATAACATTTACACTCCCAAATATTTCTGTAAACTTTCTCTTTATAGAAGTTTTCAATTTTCGATTGTTAAGTTTAATTGTGTAATGTTACTTTCATTTGGATGAACAATTTAAAAAAATGGGAAAACATAAGCATGGTTATTATATTTGTCGAAAACGGAACCAAAAATTGGTTAAGTCCCCCTTCCCCCCGGATCTCCGAGGAGTTCAGACGTTTTAGTAAGAACAAGTTTATGTTGTTTTTTTTTATAAATAAATAAAATTATTGTATCAATATTCCAAATATAAAAAATAGGAGTGCATAAACGTAAAGAGAGCTACTTTCTACATCGACGTGCGCAAGAGACATAGTGACCAAATGCTCGACGCGTAGTCTAACAGAAACATATCTATCCTTTTCATTGGAGAGGCGTTGCGAAATCACATCCAATCAACAGTGCAGCTGTGTTTATGTGCAAGGTACACCGTTTAATCCACAGTGCAGTTACGAGTGTGTGAAGGTGCGCGACTCCCCACTATACGCTTCTTTGTGAAACCGCCCGGCGAGTCTTCGCTAAGCAGTGCTGGTAGCCTAGTATAAACACTACAATATGCCATTGAAACGAACGCCACCGGTGAAACAACAAATTACATCGGAAACTGACACGGAGAGCATAGCTGGAAACGTATCGGATGCGCAGAATAGAGAAACTTGCCAGGCAACCACAGGACGCCTGAAAAGAAAAAAGGAAAATGAACTCACATTCTTCATGAACGAAGTACGTGGTATGTTTTCTAAATTTGTCTCGGAACAAAATAATAAACTACAAAGTTTGGAATCAACACTGGATGAAATTAAAACACAAAACAATGATATTCAATTGGCTATAGACACTTTATCCTCCAAATATGATGATATGCGTATTGAGCTAGAAAATTTGAAAAAAGGGCGGAAAGAACAGGCACTATACATAGCATCTCTGGAAAATAAAATTGAGAATATTGAAAGACAGACATGTTCGTCAAAAATAGAGATACGAAATATACCCAAACTGCAAAATGAGACCAAACACGGATTATGCGATATAGTAAGAAAAATAGGCAATACATTGAACCTAGACATAAAAAGCTCTGATATTAAGGACATATACCGTGCTTCCACAAAACCCAACGTTTTAAAACCTATAGTGATAGATTTCACTACAGTACTTATGAAAGAAAGTTTAATGAATCACCTAAAAAAACTCCCATTACTAGAAAAAGCCGAAAAATTAAATACCTCGATTTTTGCAGCAGATGGCCCACGAAAGCCAATATATATTTCAGAAGGTTTAACTCCTAAGGGAAGAAGACTATTTTTCCTTGCGCGGGATTTCGCCAAATCTCATGGATACAAGTATTGTTGGACGTCATATGGAAAAGTATACCTAAGAGAAAAGGAAGGATCTACACAAGTTCGGATTGACAACGAAAACGATATTACCAAACTAAAACAGAAGACACTATGACTACGCATTTTTGTTATAATTCGTAAATATTACTCTATTTTTTTTAAGCCATCGCATACTGCATGCATGTATGTATTGTGTCTTAGTATACATCTTCGATATTTACATTTTCAATACTCGTATAGCTATTATAGTGTATTCCTCTTAACAAAATATGTTAAAACATTACATATATTATGCAATTTAATAACACATACACACAAACCAATAATACCCATGAAACTAATTTATAAATCAACACATAATTTATTACACATCCAGCCAAACATGCCACAATATTTCTTCACAGTGTGCCATATGCCTACTACGTATATTATAGTAATTGGTATTTTTAAATACGTAAATGATATCCATATGCTACATAACCCGTATATTAACGTCATACATTTTTACTTAATAACACTAAGAATCAATGAGATTTTCATTTGCACAATCATCATCATCATCATCATTACAGCCCTTCACAAGTCCACTGCTGAACATAGGCCTCCCCCAAGTAATGCCACAAAGCACGGTCCTGAGCCACCTGCATCCATCGACTTCCTGCATATCTTACCAGGTCGTCACTCCATCTAGTGGGGGGTCGCCCTACACTACGCCTACCGGTACGAGGCTGCCACTCGAGAACCTTTCTTCCCCATCGGTTATCGGTTCTTCGAGCTATATGGCCGGCCCATTGCCACTTCAGCTTACTAATCCGTTGGGCTATGTCGGTCACTCTGGTTTTACTGCGGATATCCTCATTTCTGAGTCTATCACGCAGAGAAACTCCGAGCATAGCCCTCTCCATAGCTCGCTGAGCGACCTTGAGCGTCCTCATACGGCCAGCAGTGAAGGACCACGTCTCAGATCCGTAAGTCATCACTGGCAACACGCACTGGTTGTACAATCTAGTTTTTAGAGATTGAGGTATACCTGACGAGAAGATATGTCGTAATTTCCCGAACGCTGCCCAGCCGAGTTGAATCCAACTTCGGGCGGAGCGGCACGGATTCAGGAGGGGTCACTCCACAGTTACACAACTGACTAGAGTGCTGCACCTGCTTGCGGCAGAGTACAATCGTGGCCGCATATCGTTGGGCGTCTTTCTCGATATCGAGAAGGCGTTCGACCGGGTGTGGCACATAGGATTATTATATAAGCTGGAAGAACAGACCAGTGTCCCTCCTGCCATACTGCGGTTAATAGCGTCTTTCCTGGAAGACAAGAAGTTCTACGTCTGCGTAGAGGACGCCGAGTCCGCAACAAGAACTATTAAAGCCGGCGTTCCACAGGGCAGCTGTTTGTCTCCAGTCCTGTACGCGGCTTACACCAACGATATACCTACACTGGCAGGCAGGCTTAAAGAGTGGGAGGACGACGTCGAGCTGGCGCTATATGCGGACGATAGCGCCTATTTCACTTCGTCCGGAAGAGCCCACATAGCCACTGCCAAGATGCAGCGTCCGCTGGACCTGCTGTCACCATGGCTGGATGAGTGGAGGATGGTCGTCAACGTTGGTAAGACGACCGCTCTGCTCACTCGCCGTCTCAGGAAGTTTCCACCTCCGCTGACCCGTACCAGAAGGCATTAGAATTATAACAAAAATGCGTAGTCATAGTGTGTTCTGTTTTAGTTTGGTAATATCATTTTCGTTGTCAATCCGAACTTGTGTAGATCCTTCCTTTTCTCTTAGGTATACTTTTCCATATGACGTCCAACAATACTTGTATCCATGAGATTTGGCGAAATCCCGCGCAAGGAAAATTTGAAAAATTTCAAAAAAATTTTGCACAATACAATGTTTTAATTCGATTCGATAGAAGATCAAATAGCAAATGACTTAGATCAGTCAATGGAACCCAATTGTTACACCGTGGACGATCCTGCTAGCTGTTATAATATTCTAAAGGATGATATGAACTTAAAGGCTTTGACTATATTATCAGTAAACATCCGAAGTATTAATTGTAATCTTGATTCTTTTCTGGTATTTATATGTAAATTAGATATTAATATACACGTAATCGTATTAACAGAGTGTTGGTTAAGCGAAAACAGCCATATACCATGCATCGAAAATTATACTACATACAGTACTAAGAACCACATCAATCAAAATGACGGGATCGTTGCTTACGTTAGACAAAATATAACTTCATCGGCTTATGAATGTAAATTTAACGAAGGAAATTTTTTGATTCTGAGTTTAGACAATGATATTACAATTGTGTGTAGCTACAGGCCACCGTGCTTCAGGAATATCGGTAGGTACATTGATTTTCTGGACACGTTATTACAAGGTATCCGATCGAGTGACGTGGTGTTGACTGGAGATATTAACATTGATATTTTACCTGGCAATACAACGTCTAACTCGGACGAATACATCTCTATGCTAGCGTCTCATGGCCTAACACAATGCGTCAATTGTCCTACAAGAGATAGGGCATGCTTGGACCATTTTATGGTAAAATCCAAATATAAGACCACAACTATTGTATTTGAGAAGTTCACTGACCACTGTCCGATACTTTTACATATAAAAAGAAACAAAAGCTATAAAACCACTCCACAGCAGGAAAACACGAAAATTAATTTTGAAAAAATTTCGGAGATATTAAAAACCTACAACTGGGATTTTTTCTATCATATTAGAGATCCAAACTACGCAGCTGCCAAGCTAACTGAAACATTAACTGACTTGATAAAATCTCATAGTGTCCCCGCAAAAACTAACAAAAGAAACAAAATATTAAAACCCTGGATAACTTACTCCCTACTCAAGTCTATTCGAAAACGAGACAAACTAAACATGAAAGTTAAAAAATCGCTTAATGATGAACCACTTAAATCTTTTTATGTGGCATATAGAAATACTTGTAATAAAGTAATAAAATCACTGAAAATAGAATATTATAAAAACAAACTGATATTAAGCAATTGTAATACTAAAAATACATGGAAAGTAATAAAAGAGTTCTGTGAACTAAAGCAAAATAAATCCAACCCACAAGAACTCCTAAACATTGCTAGCAGCCCAAGAGAGGCACTTAATATAGTAAATAAATACTTTACGACGATTGGCAGTAACTTGGCAGAGCGCACGCTTAACAAACTCGGTAAATTAGAATCGGAACTAGCACGTGAGGCGTTATCTCTAGGCCCACTCAAATCAATGTCTCTTCTTCCAACGGACATATTAGAAGTAAGACAGACAATAATAAGTCTAAAATCAAATAGTGCTCCTGGAAACGATAGCATTACAGCAAAACTTTTGAAAATGTGTACTGACGAACTAGTTCCACTTATCACCCACATATGTAATCTTAGCTTTGAATCTTGTAGCTTCCCACAGGTTTTTAAGTTGGCAACTATCATACCCATATATAAAGCAGGAGACAAACTTAATCCATCTAACTATAGACCCATAGCCCTGTTATCAATAGTTTCAAAAGTAATAGAAAAAATTGCGAACAAACAAATAATTAAATATTTAGAAAATAACAATATACTAGCACCAAACCAGTATGGTTTTAGAGCAGGTCGGTCAACGAATGATGCAGTGCTAGATTTGACCAATCAAATATCGACATATCTCGATGACGGAGAAAAATGCATTGGGGTTTTTTTAGATCTCCAAAAAGCTTTTGATACCGTCTCAATTCCAATCTTAATCTCACGACTGCAAAATATTGGCATCAGGGACGTACCGCTTCTATGGATCTCCGACTATTTAAAAAATAGAAAACAACGAGTACGTATTGGCAACCTATTGAGCGATACTGCGAACTGCTCCTATGGTATACCACAAGGAAGCACATTATCAGCAACACTTTTTTTAATTTATATTAACGAACTGTGCAAGCTAGACATTCCAGGTGCCAGGATAATAATGTTTGCTGATGATACTGTGCTGCTGTTTCACGGGAAGGACTGGGAAACTGTTCATAAACTAACAGAATTTGGTTTAATTAGAGTAAATAAATGGCTAGAAAACAGTTTACTTACGCTGAACATCTCCAAAACAAAATACGTTTGCTTCAGTAACAACAAAGCAACGAATTGCAAAAAGAATCTGAGTTTAATCATACATTCCTATTCATGTAACATGTCTCACTCCCCATCAAAGTGCAATTGCACGCCCATAGAAAGGGTAACAAACACTAAATACCTGGGAGTCACAATAGATGAAAATCTGACATGGAGTCTACACATTTCGAATACTGCCAAAAGAATAAAAAAACTATTATTTATTTTTAGACAACTAAGAACAATAGCTAACCAACAACTTTTAGTCCAGACCTATAATGCTCTATGCCACTGTTTGATAAATTACTGCATTTGTTCTTGGGGTGGTGCATGCAAAACACATTTAATGGAAATAGAGCGAGCGCAAAGAGCTGTTTTAAAAGTGATGCTTGCTTTACCTTACCGCTATCCCACCAACTTGCTTTATAAAAAAACAGGGGTCCTGTCTGTTCGGAAAACTTTCGTGTATCAATGCATCAGACGGTATCATCGTTTAACTATACCACACACATATGTCACGAACAAAAGAACCGCAAAGTACCCTGCCCCTAACAGGAAATGCTCGGTAGCAAGAAAGCATTACGAATATCTTGCGCCTCGGCTTTATAATACATTCAACAAAACAAAAGTTATACAGAAGCTAAGCAACTTTAAATTAAAAATCGTTTTGCTTGATTGGCTAAAAGAATTGGATTACTATGCTTGCGAGAGACTTCTTGGAGTCAATTTATAAACTAATAGGTCATGTTTGCACACATACACACACACACACACACACACACACACACACACACACACACACAGTAAAAGAGGAATCACTTATTTACTTTAATCATAGCTTTAAAAAAAAACTGTTTAACGAAAAATCTGAGTTAAAATTTAAAATTTGTAAAATTGTATGGGAAGGTACTGATATCCTAAGATACAGGATTTATCCTAGTTTAGGAATCAGTGCAACATTTGTTTTGTAACTTCTTAAGTTTTTAATAAAGATTATTATTATTATTATTATTATAAGTAAGTACTTTAAAACACGCCCGAGTCAGTCGCATGTATTGTCACAGCAGCCTTAGTGGAGAGCGCTGGCACACGGTCGCGACGTCCACTGCGCACAAGGACCTCGCCTTTACTCTGCATCTGCATGAGTACATTCATTCACAACGGTTATGCTCTCTTTAAACTGTGGCAATAACAATATCCTCTGCATGACCAATTTTCGATCTCGACACTAACTTCTGATTATTTGGAAATTATATTTAGATACAAATTACGATTTTAGATACATGATGAAATATGAATAATATTTTTCAATCTTACCGACATAATAGAAAAAACTGAACGTTATTTGAATAAAAAATCATGAGTGCAATTAGTTTAATTTAAATTTTCGTGTTTTTAAAAAAATACTAAAAAAGGGCTCGAAATAATAGATTTTCTCATAAAAGAAGGGAACTTGGTGAAAAAAGTTGGACCGAAGGCAGGACGCGAACCAGGGCACCTCGATTTCGCGACCGCCGGATAACCCACATGAGCTATTATGACCGTTAATACACTGTCAAAATTTACCTTCTAATATTATAGCAGTTTTTCATTGCCTGAAAACACAGACAAAATGACATTTTCTAAAAATGATTCCTAGCTAGATCGATTTATTGCCCCCGAAACCCCCCGTACACAACACTGTATGAAAATCGTTGGAGCCGTTTTGCATATGCATGTTGTGATAGACACTGATAGACTATCTTATTGTTTTTTTTTATAGAATAAAGGTGACGAATGAGTAAACAGTCCACCTGATTGAGCTGGTATTCTTTGAGAGCGTGGTCTTTCCCCGGTCGGGCCGACCCATTCGTGCTACAACGCATCAGCCATCTACCTAGCAGGCATCTACCACGTGAAAATTGTAGTTTAGGGAAGATATGCTGTAATCTGGTATTAACATGATAATTTTACAAACAGCAAGAAATGGAGTGATCGATTTTCCTACTCTGCCACCATAAAGCATCTTTTATAGCCTTTATTTTAAATACCATTTTTCAATCTTGTGTATTATCTTGCAGCCTATTCACGCCCGTTCAATTTTACCATGTCAAGATACACCCGCCGTAAAGTTTACGTACGACGCGGAAGTAACGGCTCCCGAAGAATTCACGGTACTGATGAGCGCAGTCCGAGGTGAGAACAGGAGTCAGACAACCATGTTCCAGCAGTCTGTGCCAATCCCATCGTACTTACTTGCCATCGCTGTTGGCGTTTTAGAACATAGGCGACTTGGGCCTAGGTGAGTCTCTCATGTAAATCACTTTTTTTTTTAAACATGCGTATCAACAATTTTTATTGCCTAATATCTGATTTTGGTAATAAACAAGTTATATTTAAGAAAGCATTCATCCTAATCATCATTATCATTACAGCCCTTCACAAGTCCACTGCTGAACATGGTAAAGTAGTAAGTGAAGGTATGCTACAAAGCATGGTCCTGAGCCTGCATGTTTTACCAGGTCGTCACTCCATCTAGTGTCCTCACACTTTGCCTACTGGTACAAGGCTGCCACTCGAGAACCTTTTTCCCATAGGGTGACGGTTTTTCGAGCTATAAGGTCGGCCCATTATCACTAATTTCAGCTTACCAATCTGTTGGGCTATGTTGGTCACTCTGGTTCTACTGCGGATATCCTAAGTACATCACACAGAGAAACTCCGAGCGTAGCCCTCTTTATAGCTCCTGAGCGACCTTAAGCTCACTCATACGGCCAGCAGTGGAGAACCAAGTCTCAGATCCATAAGTCATCACTGGAAAAACGCAATGGTTGTACAATTTCGTTTTCAAGTTTTGAGGTATACCTGAAGAAGAGATCTTCTCTCTTCTTCAGGTATACCTCAAAACTTGTGTCGTAATTTCGGGAAATAAACGCTACTAAGCCGGGTCGAATCCGTCGATTGACCTTTCGGTCGAAGTATGACTTACTTAGTTGGGCTATTTGTCCCAGGTAAACATACTTGTCAAAAACTTCGAGCTTAGTGCTCCAAACAACTATCGGTATAGATTTGACATGGATGTTACATGTGTTCTTTGTTTTGTCCATGTTCATCTTAAGACCTATCCATTGCGAGGCACTATTAAGGTCATTGAGCATATAGTGCTTAAATCCTCCACCGTTTCTGCGGTAAGGACTACATCGTCGGCAAATCGAAGGTGTACTTGCCATTGATGTTAATACAGTATCCTTTCCAGTCCAGTAGCTTGAAAACGTCTTTCAATGCAGCAGTGAAGAGTTTCGGGGATAAACTTCAGTCTTACACCTCTCTGCAGTTGGATAGGTTTCGTACTCTGGGTCTGTACTCGGATAGCCATCGTAGCCCTACTGTGCAAACACTTCAGTACGTCGATATACCGACAGTCAACTTGGAACCGCTGAAGGCACTGCAGCACCGCCCAAATTTCGACCGAATCAAAGGCTTTCTAATAGTCCACATACGCACGACACAATGGCAGACCGTAGTCCTCTTTCTTCTGTACAATCTGATTTTGACTCTCGAAAACAGCACGTAGACGCGGCTCAGATAGGAAATCGGTCTTTAGTTCCTCGCCCGGGGACTTACCATTTTTAAAGTGATGGAGAGCTATTCTAATCTCGCTCAGACTGACATCCGAAATATCTTCAAAATCAGAAGGCATTTATGACATCAATTGTTTAATTTAGACCTATTCAACTCAAATACCATAGGCGAGACGAGTTCTGAGTAAGCCTTTTTTCGACTCCAGCCGATGATTTTTTTTTTTTTTTTGGTTTTGTTAATCTGTAATGTTTAGTTATTTAATAAGATATGGATATAGATATTTAGGGGAAATATCATGGCTCGAATAACCACATTATTCCTGCCCACACGCAAAATCCGCGCTTAGACGTGGAGTTGCGGAAAACAGCCCGTCGTAAACTAAACTGAACTAAACTAAAGATATAGATAAGATGTTGCCTAGCTAAGACACGGTTGGTGCGACAGTGTCCTATTAGCTGTCGGTAACTCACGCATACAAATATTTATACATATAGTGTTACTATTTACGAAAACCCATAAATTTATTTATTTTTTATTTATTTATTTATTACACAATTATAACATCATTACAGTTATTAAACCAATGCGATGCTATAACTAACCTAAATATAAGAAAATTACTGACTAATAAATAATGGTAGCTAATATGAAATTTATCAAATTGATGGTAAAATAAAATACTAATTAAAAACATTACAATTTTCGACGCATTTGTATGCTGCAATTATGAATTTCGTCTCACTACATGAAAATATGTCAATATCCTGTGAGATGATATTAACATAGTGTATAGCACGTGACAATGGTGCATTCTGAAGCAACTTCGTCCTAGCAGCGGGCACGAGGAGTAATGGGGGACGACGACGAGAACCCACGTAATTATTAGGCACCCGCATCTTTAACGAAGCGAGCACATCTGGGTGATATATCCATCCACGTAATACCTTCCACACATATTTAATAAGCGTGATGTCTCTTCTCACACTTAAGCGGCTGTAACCAACCATCCCCAGTACAAACAGACTCGGATACATCAGTGGAAAACAAGGATAGATCCCGTACTGCTTACAGTATAAAAATCGCATGAATTTATTTTGAATTTTTTCAACCATGACACTATACTTGTTTTCATGTGGATTCCAAATACTTGCGTTCGTTTCAAGTTGACTTCTCACGAGAGCATTGTATAAAATTTTAATAGCTAACAAATTCTGAAAATCCCTACACTGCCTTAATATAAATCCGAGACTCCTGAAAGCTTTTTTACAAATATTTAAAATGTGCTTACGAAAATTAAGTTCCGGAACCATCTCAACGCCTAAGTCTCTAATATATGTTACGCGCGGGATTACGAGGCCGTTCATTTCATAAGCATACTTCTGAGGGTCTTTTGCACGACCATAACTCATGATACAACATTTATTAACATTGAAATTCAATTTGTTTTCCATTCCCCAATGTGCCAATCTGTCAATGTCCCTTTGCAGACTTTGGCAGTCAGAAGCATTGTTTACTTTCAAAAAAATTTTTAAATCATCGGCAAATAGCAAACACTGAGCCTCTTTAACGACCGTAGGAAGATCATTAACCATTAAGATAAATAATAAAGGGCCAAGATTACTCCCTTGACTCACACCAGAATAAGTACAATACGGCTGCGATTCAAAACCTGCGAAATCTACGTATTGTTGACGTCCGCTCAGATAATTCGCAAAGAAATCTAGTAAACTAGGTGTAAAACCTAACTCCGCAAGCTTTACCAACAAGATATCGTTATCAACGGTATAGAAGGCTTTTCGGAAATCGAAATATGCAGTGTCCACCTGGCTCCCAGCATACACTGCTGGCACCACATACTTTATAAAAGACAATAAATTACTCCCAGTACTTCGACCTGGCCGAAAACCATGCTGAGCTTCAGTAAGCTGGGAGTTCACTTGATTATAAACATATTTGTAAATAATCGACTCAAATACCTTAGCGATTGCACACAATACGGCTACCGGTCTATATTCATCCACCTTTGAACCCGATTCTCCTTTCAACACAGGAATCACTCGGGACACTTTCCATTCGTCCGGGTAGTAACCTTCTTTTAGAAACAGGTTGAAAATATGTAAAAGAGGCAATTCAAACACCATACGGCAGTCTTTTAAAATGAACGGTGGTATACCATCTGGACCCACGGACTTCTTGGGCTTAAGACGTGTGAGGGCGCCTCGAACATCTCGCACGTTTATCCGCCCGATATGAACAGTAGTTGAACTCGTCGCGTAGCTTAACGCTTGCACGGCTGTGCGCACTGCTTCCCTCGGATCTAAAGTGGGCCTCTCTTTACTATACACCGAATGAAAAAATGAAGCAAAATACTCTGCACAGTCCGCATCCCTAATCACCAGTCCGCATCCCTAATCACTTGCCCGTCTTTAATAATTTGAGTTCTATTAAGTTTTGACTGTTTACTCCTAACGAAATCCCAAAAAGATTTTGGATCCTCTTTTATATTATTTTGTACTCTACACTGATATGCCTCGTAAGCCCATCTTATTTTATTTTTAACCACTGCACGATAGCATGAGAATGATTCATAATCCGTCCGAGATCCCGTTATTTTAAATAATTTATGGTATTTCCATTTGAGTCTTATATCTAATATTAAATCAGCCGTATACCAATCCGGGTAAGTATACTTCGCATTAAGATTACTTAATTTACGTTTCTTCCGAGGCACACATTTACTAAACTCATTCCTTATAATATCGTAAAAATAATACAAGGAGGATTTGGCATCTTCTAACAGATATAACGGACTCCAGTCAATTGAACCTAATAACTTATATAATTTGAAGAAGTCACATTTCCTAAAATTCCAACCAGAGCTTTCAATTATTATATTATTATTATTAATATTATTACCAGTTATACTAATGGGGGTTCGCCCCCTCCTCGTGTCCGCTGCTGTGATTTTTACGGTCAGAGGTGGGTGCTGCTCATCAATATTAACTAAAGACTCACCCGACAGTGATGCTTCCACATCACTTACCGGCAAGGTTGTTAATACCAAGTCCAGAATGCGATTGTTTACATTAAGCACTTCATTTACTTGACGAAATCCACAATATGCTGCTACATACCCAAAATAGTTTTGTATTTCTAAAGTCGAAGAAGGCATGTTAAAATCGCCGATCACTAACACTTTATCATATTTAGTACACTCATTTTCTATAAGATTAAATAAATACATATATTCTTTAACATCACATTTTGGCGGTATGTAAACAACACAACAAAAAAATAAACATTTTTCACTACGGTACACCGTCGCACAAACAATCTAAAATAAGGTCGCGTCCACATTAGCTACCGAAACGCGTTTCAAATTCAATCTGGAAGATGCAGCTAAGAGGACGCCTCCTTGTTTGCGTCCATCCACTCTGAAAATGGTTTCCTATTGCTTAATTGTTGTCTACCTACTCTGTTTTTTGTTAATCGAGGTATTTCCGATTAAGTAAATAAATTAATATATTATCTTAGTCTCACATAAACTCAAATGGCTAGATGGATTTGATGAAATTTTTTTTTATTATATAGGATAGGGTGACAAACGAGCACACAGTCCACCTGATGGTAAGTGGTTGCTGTGACCCATAGACATCCACATCTATCCTCGATTACGAATCAAAATGCTGGAATAGAGAAAAAGATGGAATGTCTCGTTTCCAGTAAAAAGGGTCTCCGGTTCTGTACACTCACCATACGAAACACAGCAGCATTAAGCTACAGTTTCACGCTGGCATTCTGTGAGAGCGTGGTCCTTCCCTGGTCGAGCTGACCCATTTGTGCTACAATTATACTTCTGATATAACTGCGGCATGGCTCTACTACGTATAGTTATACGTATAATTATTTGTGTGTGTTTGAGTCAATGTTCCTGGTTGCCGGGTACACAATTTGAACAACTGGTAGGTGATGTTGTGGTCGAGATATAGAATATAAAATAAAGTTGTGAAAAGAACACACAGTCTACCCGATGATAGTTTAATACTGTAGCTTATATACACCTAGTCTTGATTAAGAATCAAAATGCAGATACATTGATAACATAACTGTAGATATGATAAAATGGTAGTCACCGGTGCTCACGTCACCAAATGCGAAAAGCATATTGCTGCAATTTATAGTCGTATTCTGTAAGAGCGTAATTCCTCTCCTGTCAAAGTAACCTGTAACATATGATTTAAGTATGTATATGATTATGACAAATTAATTAAAATTTGATGGCAAAAGGTCATTGGTGTGGTCTGAAAAAGAAGAAATCGAGCGTAGCGCGTGGGAATTTGCTGAGACTGAAAAATATTTGGAAGCTGCTGAAAACCTCTGCGGTCCATACCAGTGGGGTCAATATGACCTGCTGGTGTTGCCACCCTCTTTTCCCTACGGCGGCATGGAAAACCCGTGTCTTACTTTCGTTACGCCCACATTATTGGTAAGTATTAATATGCGCATTTATTTGTCAGATTGTTGGGGCAACGATCTAATTTACGCGAACACTACACATTGTTTAAAACTACTTTTACGGATTTTATCGCGTTTAATTTACTTTTAATTATTTTTATTTTTAATTCCCGACGTTTCGGGTGCTTTCCAGCATCCATTGTCACGGGGGACTGTGGTGACTGACGTCCCATGACCCACGACGAAATAAAAATGCTGAAGGTACTCCGAGTTTAACAATGACATCGGGACGTCAGTCACCACAGTCCCCCGTGAAAATGGGTGCTGGAAAGCACCCGAAACGTCGGGAATTAAAAATAAAAATAATTAAAAGTAAATTAAACGCGATAAAATCCGTAAAAGTGTACTATAACCAATACTACTATTTAGACTATCAATAAACCACGTTTTGTAATAGTAAAATATATGTTTATATAGATTTTTACTATCTCTTCGCCCTCAGGCTAACGCGTGGATGTTATTTAATCAAATAAAAAAAACTTGGTGGGACTTTGTTATGCCCAACATTTAGGCCAGCCTCATGCAACCATTTTTGTTATAAAACATGTTATTGTTTTAACAAAAATTTGGCAGTAGTGGATAGCGGCTTTACATGGGCGCATACCAAAACGCTTGAGACGCATAATAACTTCTTTTTATCTATATAATATTAGGTTAATTATCAGATAGAAACTCAAAGAAACTCAAAGAAACTCAATTAAAAAATCAATATGATGACTGAACACAATTGAACTATTACAACTGTCATTTTTAATTTACTTACGTTGGAATTTGCCCAATATACAAGGTGGCCCATAAGTCGTTAGAAATGTAAATTTCGAATAAAATACAAAAGGCGCGCATGAGTGGCGGGCGCGGTGCGGGGGGAGTACCGACGGTTTCTGGGAATTCAGTCGCCATGGAGCGTTTCACCGGTGCGGACCGTGCATTTTGTGTGCGCGAGTTTTATCGAAACAATGATTTGGCTACCATTGCGCGGCGTAAATTTCGAGAATATCAGAATTTACGCAACTTTAAAGACATTCCAAGTGTTCAAACGATTAAGAACTGGGTTATTAAGTTCAAAGAGAGTGGTTCGACGTTGGATAAACAACGGTCAGGTCGACCAAGGACATCACGGACGGAAGAAAACATCGATGTAGTGAAACACTCAATTCGTGAAAATCCTACCCAGTCTACTCGTAAGCGTTCCAGTGCATTAAACTTACCCAGAACATCGTTACAGCGAATTTCAAAGAAAGATTTACATCTTCACCCGTACAAGATTCAGTTAGTACAGGAATTAAAAGATACTGACACTATCCACAGACTAAATTTCGCAAATGAAATGTTGAACCGCTTTACTTCGTTTAATAACGTGTTATTCTCTGATGAGGCTCACTTTCACATCAACGGCCATGTCAATAAGCAAAATTGTCGCTACTGGAGTTGCGAAAATCCAAATCGCAAACATCAAAAGCCCTTACATAGCCCTAAAGTGACAGTTTGGGCGGCTATGTCAGCGCATGGCATTATAGGCCCTTACTTTTTTGAGGACGGCAGAGGCCGCGCGCTTACTGTTACTTCACAACGGTATGTAGCAATGATCCAGGACTTTTTTACACCAGAGTTGCAGAATTTTCCAGGCTTCAATACGCGGACCTGGTTTCAACAAGATGGAGCAACTGCCCATACCTCTAACGTCGCTATGCCGGTCGTCCGTCAACTTTTCCCTAATAAAGTGATCTCTCGAAAAGGAGATATTCCTTGGCCACCACGTAGTCCAGATCTGACCCCAATGGACTTTTTCTTATGGGGTTATCTTAAGACTAAAGTGTACGAAACCAACCCGCGACAATTGACGTCCTGAAAGAAAATATCCAAAGAGAAATGGCAAACATTACAGAGCTTACTTGCCGCGCAGTGATGGATAATTTTAAACGTCGCTTACAGGAGTGCCGCGATCGTAACGGATTACATTTAGATGATGTAATTTTCAAAAAATAATTCCCATTTTATAAGGATTATGACGAAATAAAAACCTTTTTCATAATGTCATTAGTTTTTTTTTAATTATTTTTTTACATTTCAAGGGACTTAAGGGCCACCCGGTATAATAAATTTTATCTAAAATAAGCTCTACATAAAGTTAATGTTCTCGATCAAATGATATTTGATATACTGAGGAAACAAATTAAATTAAAATACTCATAAAATTAAGTTGAACATAAAACCAATAAAACCTAACTAGCCACTACGCTATGCATAAATACAATAGTGTTCGTTTTAGATAACAATGCAAAATACTCTTTATCTAAATGGATAAAATCTATACTCTTTATCGTATTACGATATTTTGTTGATGTTAAGCCGGGTCTCCTGTGCCGAGTTTTGCTCTACATATCACAGAAAATATTTTCTTAATCCTTTTTATAAACACTTCTTTTATAAATACTCAAATTAGAAACGAATTTACAGTCCACTTGGTAGTAGTTGGATATTGCAATCCATGGATAATTGCAGTCAACTTCGTACAAACTAGGCTTCAGTTGCGTTTGTCAGCACTGAGGAATAAGATGGAATGCCTGACAGCCTGTAAATATGCTGGCTCTCTAAACCCTTCAGACCGAAACAGTAGTGTAGCCACTGCTATTTAGCGGCTCAAATAGTTATCCTACACAGATGGACTCTTACGCAGACCACCTACCATCACTACATCTACATCCTACCACTTAGTATATGTGATTGATTGCCGCTAATTTCCAATAACACAGAGAATTCATAACTGTCACTGCTCTGTGTGCTGTCTGTGTAAGTGTTCTAACAATTTTCAAATTTCTGAAAAATACTGATCAATTTGTGGGGCTTGTTGATATGATAATGTTGAGTTAAAAGTTAAAGTTACAGCCTATATGCGTCCTACTCCTGGGCACAGGCCTCCGCTCATTTCACAGAAGGTTGCCCACCGCACATAAATTTTTTTAATAAATTTAATTTTTGTCTTACAATATTGCTAATAGCTCATTTTGTGTCGCATCGTTTACGCAATATGTTTGTTTATGTCAGAACTTCGTGATGGAGTGTTTATACGAAATTTAGCCTCCGCTATTGTTGCTATTTAGCAGCCGCAATAGGTTAAAGGGGGTTTCCTATATAGTTTCATATCTGAAGTTAATTTAGACTTTTAATATATAAAAATATACAAATAAGCATTATTAGACTGCCATAAGTTATGTCATTATTGATTTTACACTTTCGTACTATTTAAAAAAAATACACAAACATATTTCAATAGACATAGTTCCAACAACTAAAACTTTATTTTTATTTCATTTCATATTTTTTATTTGATTTCATTACCAAATTTAAGTTATAGAAATCTAAATTCTACTAATTATCATATATTTACTTTTTAGGCTGGTGACAGGAGCCAAGCAGATGTAATAGTCCATGAAATAATGCACAGTTGGACAGGCAACCTAGTAACTAACAGGAACTTTGAGCACTTTTGGCTAAACGAAGGCTTTACAGTGTTCCTTGAGAGGAAAGTTGGGGCTTCACTTATTGCTAATGCTGCAGAAGCTAAGCGCAGCAGAGACTTCCATAGCCTACTTGGACTGCAGGAATTAAGTGAAACGGTAAAATTTTATTTTAATTGTTCATTTCATTTTCTTTAATTCAATTATTTTTTTCCTGTTCTTATGGATAGCTTGGCAGACAGATTTTTTACCTTTAATTTAGCCCTGCTCTGCTTCCTTTAGCAGTCAGCACACACGACGTGGTTATATTGCCATCGGGCAGAGTGCACAAGGAATTTCAAACATTCCTCTCATGCTTAAATACTCAAGTGCTACTGAAATTTAAAATACCGTTAAGTCTCGTGCTGTCCATATCACTTTAAGTCAAATTGGCTGTGATAACACGAGACTAGCGACATCTTAAAATCGAGTAGGGTATGAGTATTTGGCTATTCGTCTACTATTTCCCTGATAAAAATTGTGATGAGTCGTGGACTTTAAGAAAAATCTAAGCCAATGTCGTTAGTACTACCCACAAATTATTCGTGAATGCTTTATTGCATTATAATTATTTAAATTTGAACTAAAATAATTTATTATATTTTTCAATCGCAGGCATATATAAAAATTGGCTATTACCAGATCAGTAAGACATCATTCTATAACAACAATGGCGTGACTTTTTTATGTTTACGCGCATAATTGTTCTTATGGCCAAGACATGGCAATAAACAATTTTTGACATAATATATGGTATTATTAAACGTCATTACGGGTTTGAATAACATAGGCTTCAATATCCATAGGGCTGAAGCTACTTGATTATGGTTGATAGGGCCTAAGGTTCGATGCGTTTATTGTTACTTTTTAAAAGAAGTAAGCTGACAAATAAACAACATGATTTGGGAAAGAGAGTTTCTCTTGTGACATCCTCTGTAGGCGTAGTTTGATGTCCATGGGCCACTGCATTCACTTACCATCGTGTGCTCGTTCGACATCTATAAACAAAAAACATCCAGCACATATTATAAGCACAATATCCGCCTCTTCCATCACACACACACTCCTTGCGGACTCAGCCGTCGCCGATCGATTCAGTTCAGTCCTTCTGATTTGTTGGTAATATCTTGCTAGTGACCACTGTTTATCTATTCTGTTAAGAATCCAAATGCTGATGCGTTGTCACTCCAGAGGGCTACGATGAAATGAAATGCCTTGGTTAAGGTTTATGCACACTCAATCAGCCAAGTCACTGTGATGCAAAGTATAATAATGGTCAAATTTTGTTTTTTAAAGAATAATTCGAGTCAAATATAATATATAAAAATTAATGTTTATTCGTATTTTATGCGCTGCTATACCGCACTTGCGCGAACGTTGTAGGCATAGTACAATTAACTTACTGTAGCTGGCGCGCGTATCGTACCTATAAATTTATCTGAAGGTTATATATCACTGAATTTCAGTAAATTTATTATCATTTTGAATAAACAATATAGCTCTTACAAATTTAAAACAATATTTCCGCAATTATTTCGTCTGTAATTGAAATAAATTAGAAATATAAAAAAATGTAAATATGTTCTACTGTTCTGTGTATGACAATAATAGAACGTATTTACATATAATTAATAATGATTATTAATAGTTTATGCAATAATATTGTAACTAGTTCAAAACAAATAAAATTCATTGAAGTATATTCATTTTTTAATTATCTCAAAGGCTTCACTAGGTAATTGTACATACTTGATAATTTTTTATTTTATTTTAATGTGGTAAATAGATAACCCTTATACATTTACAACTAAACCAAATTTAATACATATACTTACAGCTTAACTAAAACAAATTTAGCATTTGTTGAAAAGCAAACATTTCGCGAATAAATTGATTTCGAAATAATCATTGTTAATATTGATAGTGATATATTAAAATGTGTGCAAGTTTGTATATGCCCATGTGACTTCTTTATATTAGATTATGTAAGCAATAAGCTTTATATTACAAATTATTCAAAAACAATAATAAAAATAAAATATTTAGAGTAAGCAGTTTGTAAAAATACATATTCTACCATAGATACGTAACAAAAAACTGATAAATGTTTTGTTTATTTAATATTATCCTCCTTTGTCAACCCTACCAAAATAGGTAAAAATTTTGACAGCGTTACGAGCTTAGCCTCTGTACGGTTTCTTTACTTATGTACCGTGACTGACGACTTGTCGCTGGTGACGTGATTGATGTGTGTGCATAATCCTTTATTCGTAAAACATGTTTCCATTTCTCGTCTTGCACTATCCTAAACAGCTATTCTGCGCAATTTCTTCCCCCGCTCGAGGCGACCTATTCATGTTGAAGCGATAAAACCTAAAAGTTAGTTATTTTTTTATTCTTTATGGCATCTTATTTTGTAACGTGATTCCGTGCCTACAAGTGCCATATTATACCAAAAAGGTAATCATCCTTGGTCTATTACAATCCACTGCAAAAGTTTTGTAACTTTTTAAAAAAAAAATTTAATATTTTATTATTTATTTAAAAAATATCTCCGTAAAAAACGTCTGTCGCCTACGTGTTTTGTCCGATTGGTGCCAACCGAAGAGTACTTTTTGGCGGGAAAAATTCAATACCCCGGATTGAAATTTTTCCCGCCAAAAAGTAATCCAAATTCTGGAAAAAGTGCAAATCCGTAGCGCAAGATCTGATGAGGACGGGGAGCTTCTAACACCAACTCTTGTAACTTTGAGATCATCTGTTGTGCAGTATGAGATGGCGCGTTCTCGTGTAAGAGCAGAGGGAACGTGCGATTGACCAAAGCTGATTGAAGACGTGCGAGCTTCTGCATCTTTATGTTCGGTTTTTCACAGTACATGTCTCAGTAATGCTCATCCCGTTTGGTAAAAAGCTATGATGAATCACATCGGCGTTAGACAAAAATTACGGCATTGTTTGGGTATCAAACCAGGATTCAACCAACTTGCTGAGTGCTTGCGGTTGTCAAACAGAATCCATTTTTCGTTACAGGTAACAATGCGGTTCTAAATTCTTCGTTTGTGCCTGTTGAGCAGTCGTGTCGATCGTCGAGTTCGTGTGGCACCCATTTTGTCAAGCTTTTTTACCTTACAAATTTGACGCAAATGGACCAACATTGTTTTGACGCAAACGTCGAAAGCTGCTGCTAATTCAGCCATTGATTGAGTTTCATTAGGTTCCACAATCGCCTTTAATTCGTCATTGTCGACCGAAGTTTTCGGACGACCACGGGGTTAATTTTTCAGGTCGATATTGCCAGAACGGAAGCGGGCAAATATGTGGTGAGTTAGTTTGTAGTATTTGCTCCGTAAACGTCGTTGATGTTGTGTGCCGTTTGCGCCACGTTGCTGCCACGAAGATATTCATGTTCCATAATTTCTCCAATTTTTAACGTATCCATGATGACGAAAAAGATTCAAATGCGATGAAACCATGACGCTAATCAATAAACAAATGACTAATTTTGAAAAAAAAAATTCTTTTTTTTTATATGAAATTAATTTGAAATTAGAATTCTTTGCCAAACAAAAATTATGTTGATTTGAAATGGGCAGTACTGCACAACGGCAATTGCATAGGTAAAGACCGACGTCTCATCTCGTTGACGAGAATTCGCTCTCATATTGTCATATTTAATCATAAGATAAAAACAACTAACAGCTATGTGTACTTAAGGTCGCTTCAAACACGAACAGTTAAAATATATATCTTAACTGTTCTTAAGGTGATTCCCGTACGGGGTAAGTTATGTAAATTATTTTTATATCTTTTAAGAAGGGTACGCAGAAATAGGCGCTTACTCTTTGCATTGCGTTTGAAATAATTTATTTAGTTGTAATACGTATTATATAATAATACCTTAGCTATATTTGTGTTGTAAATTAATGTACGCTTTTCTTTGTAAATGTATATGTAATGTAATGTAATGTGCCGCCACCCATCTACTGGATGACTAGTAATTCAAGTTGCTATTGTTATAGTACTCTCATCTAGTTGGGCCTTTAATAAATATATAAAAGAGGATAAATAAGATAATTTTAAGTTAAATAATTTATCTATACCTATGAAATAAAGTAAAAGTTAATAAGTTCATTAATAAATAAAAGTATGATATTATTAATGCTTAATATAAAGGATTATATGTCTGCCAGAGGAATATCTATTTTAGGGTATTCAAACTCATGGCTCGGGGATCAACTGTTTGATAAAACTTCCTGCTTAACCTGATTCACAATGACTATTTTTCGTATTGATTGCTGCTTAAATTGCTTATTTAGTAGTAGTTAAATGATTGTCTATTGTTTTAATTTTAATTATGAAATTTTATTAAAACATCCATTGGGTGAGCCGTATGCTCGTTTGCCCCCTCTCCTATATATAAAAATAAACAAAGGTTTATAATTTTATCTGCCATCAGTTAACTTCAGATGCTGCTTTCTGGGCACTTGAATTACATGCTTTTACCTGTATGAATTACATGCTTTTACTTGTATGAATTACATGCTTTTACCTGTATGAATTATGTGCTTCTACCTAATGAATTAAATGCTTTTAACTGTTTGAATTACATGCTTTTACCTGTATGAATTACATGCTTCTATCTGTATTTGTAAATCTTCATATTAGCTCTGCTCTACATAGTTGCACAATCCTTGCTATTAGCGGTACACAAACATTTCTGTTATATACTCGTACTAATACTTTGAATACATACATCTTCAGGACCTCCCTCCGGATTGATTTTGTGACCAAGAGATAGAAGACCTCTGAGCTCACTGGACGGCAGCTGTCAAGATCAAAGTACATTTGATGCACGGCATTATGAAGAGGCAGATTAAAAGCGCAGGAGAGTATTGTGTTGCGAAGGCAATTAGATCGAAATCTATAATAGTAACTGATCTCCGACCCGTTGATAAATAATACTGTTACGAGCTTGAGGTTCGTGACAATAAAAATTGCCGATAAAATTACCTAAATTAACACTTTAATTTACTTTACACAAATTAAAGTTAAAACACTAATAATTAAACACACTAATTCACTTAATTCCGCTCCGAAGCTTCGCTTGTGTCGCTGAGTTCAACTCTGTCTCGTTCGCATCTTGCGCCACCTATTTATTTAAATTAGCAAAATATCCGGAATGTTCAAGTAAACACGCGCAAGGTACCGAGAGTTCGAGTATAGATTTTCTAGTTCTTCGGGTGGCACTGTTGGTCGAAAGATTTGTGATGTCATAAACTGCAACGCTCCCCTCGCTCTCGTTCCTGACACTAGATGGCGCTAGTTGTGTCGTCGACTGGAGCGCGTAACACTGCCCCCTCCTAAGACATGCTCGTCCCGAGCATTATCGGTCCCATAATAACGCGCCAAGCGATCTACATGGACGATCTTAGGAGTCCCACTTGCGCCTTTCTGTAACGGCTCCGCAATGGATCCGGATGTTCGATCCCGTGGTGCACCAACATTGTACAATTTCGATGCTCCTCTACTCCGTGTCTGAGGTCCCCTCACAGCCGCACAACTTGTACATGTACGACACCAATCCTCCACATCGTCACGATAATGGAACCAGTAAAACTGTTCTCGGACCTTCAGTAGAGTTCGTTTAACTCCCAGATGGACTCTCGAAAGACCATTATGGCACAGCTGTAAAACATTCGGCACTTTAGCTTTAGGGACAACCATTTGCAAACGACAGCTGTCTCCTCGACCATTGTCCCATTTACGGCACAGGACTCCATCCTGAAGCAGCAAGCTGTCCCATTGGGCCCAATAGCTTTTCGTGGTTGAACTCATCGCTGAGACGTCCCTCCACTTAGGCTTGGTAGCACGGGCCTTCGTCCATCCCAGAATTGGCTTGATGTCCGGATCTTCCTGCTGTGCATGTCGTAGGCTGTCCTTCCACCCGTTGCTGAGGTGGTCTGTCCTGAGCATCCTCACGGATACCACTTCCTTACTCTCTGGCCTACTACAATGGTTGCAATCTTCAGGACAAGGTCTTCTTGACAATGCATCTGCGTTGCCTTGAGATTTCCTGCTGCAGTGTCTGATAGTAAAGTCGTATTCCTGCTGCTGCTGGGCGGTGCTGTTAGCCGCACTTCCTTTCTGAGACCGTTCACCTTCCCTTCCTAGGGTGTGCTTAGGGCAGCTGGACCGAAGATGGCCGCTTTCCCCAAAGCCATAGCACCTAGGGCTGTATCTTTTATTGTGGTCGCGAACCGTAACTGCTGTAACCTCCCTAGCGTGAGGTGAACGATGATCCTGTCGCCGCTAGGCAGTGCCGTTAGCTGCACTACCCTCTCGAGATCGATCAACTCTCCTTTCCACGGTTCGCTTAGGGCAGCTGGATCGAATATGGCCCTTTTCCCCACAGCCATAGCATCTAGGGCTGTATCCTTTATTGCGGTCGCGAACTGTAGCTGCTGCAACCTCCCTGACGCGATGGGAACGATGATCCTGCCGCACGGCTTCTACCTCCAGTGCATGGGCCAAGGCGTCCTTAAGCGTCTCGTGGTGCCCGAGCCTCACAGCAGCTCTGACTTCCAGGTCGCGGATGCCGTCGATGAATGTCTGCACCAGGTTCCCTTCAATGAGCGCAGGTACAGACCGGTATGCTTTTCGCACCAGCTTCTCCACTTCTAGAGCCCACTGCTGCAGGTTTTCGTTGATGCGCTGCACACGATCTTTAAGCTGCGCACGAAAGACGTGTTCCAGGTGAGCGTCGCCATACCTCGCCTCCAATGCCTCAAGGAGTTGCTCAGAAGTCACTTCCTCACCGAGAGCTTCCAGAACTGTTAAGGCCTGGTCGCGCAGGCCTAGTGTGAGAGCAGTCATGGCCTGGTTTTTATTCCAGCCGTTCGCCTTCATAACAGCTTCGAACTGGATTTTGTAGGCCGACCAGGAAGAAGTCCCGTCGAACGGTGGTACCTTGAACCCACGTAGCGAAGGTGTTGTAGCTACTACGGGAGCTGTAGTTCCATCCCCAAGTTTGAGGTCGTTCAGCGTTTTCTTCACGTCAGCCATCACGTTGTCAACCCGATTGTTCACATGGTTGATTCGGGTTTCATGTTCTTCGATTCGGGTTTCAGCTTCCACCAGGCGGTTGTCATGTTGAGTAACCCTATCCTTCACCTCCCTTATCTCTTTCCCAAAGGTAGCATGAAGGTCCTTCATGAGGAGCATCTGTTCCTCCTGTCCGCTCTGCAGCTGCTCTTTCAACTGACGGACCTGTTCCTCCTGTCGGCGGGCCTGTTCCTGCAACATCACCATCAGAGCACCTAAGTCTGGTGTTGCAGACGTAGAAGCTGCTGACGGACCGGCTTCCGTGGCCGGCGGCTGGCCCTCAGACGTCTGCGGCGTTGCACCACCAAATCTTCGTTGGTCCGTCTCCTGCTGGCGTTGACTTCGGGTACGGACACCCTCCGTTTCCTCCTTAGGTAAAATCGGCATGATTTTATCCCACTTCTGACACCAATTGTTACGAGCTTGAGGTTCGTGACAATAAAAATTGCCGATAAAATTACCTAAATTAACACTTTAATTTACTTTACACAAATTAAAGTTAAAACACTAATAATTAAACACACTAATTCACTTAATTCCGCTCCGAAGCTTCGCTTGTGTCGCTGAGTTCAACTCTGTCTCGATCGCATCTTGAGCCACCTATTTATTTAAATTAGCAAAATATCCGGAATGTTCAAGTAAACACGCGCAAGGTACCGAGAGTTCGAGTATAGATTTTCTAGTTCTTCGGGTGGCGCTGTTGGTCGAAAGATTTGTGATGTCATAAACTGCAACGCTCCCCTCGCTCTCGTTCCTGACACTAGATGGCGCTAGTTGTGTCGTCGACTGGAGCGCGTAACAATACCTTATTTTTTCTAAATTGATATTTGTTGTTTTATGTTGTCGAGTAGTGATCACTGCACAACAGAGATGTTTAACTATTAAACATAATATAAATGTTTCAAATATACAAAGTGTAATTTTTACAGACCAGTTGACACACTTATATGAAAGTACGAGGAATTAACCTTAAACCTATATTGGTCAATGCTATGTATATTGCGGTCACATTAACTTGACGTATCGCTGGAATGCGAGGCCCCGCCCGCTAGCCCCCGCACTCCCTTAGCTCGCTCGGCAATCGTCAGTATGGTTAGCATCTCTGTTACACTGTTGTAAATGACGTCATCAAAGCCATGCGTCAAGTTAATGTGACCGCGTTGTAATAATCAATTTAAATTGATTTTTTACGAATAAATAAATAAATAAATAAAATAAAAGTCGTTTATTTCGACCACAAGGATCATAGAATGTTAGTAACAATACAAATCTTAAAACTAATGTTAATAAAACTTAAAACTATTTACCTAATTTTCAAAACTATATCTAAGACAGGCCCGATTAGTCAGCACGTGCACCATATGACAATGGTTCAGGTACTGACCTCAAACCTGTCAGAAAATGCCCTCAGGATACCATTGGAACTGACCCGCACCCTGCGCATCGTTTACGCATGGTGGTGTAGAAACAATCCACACGCGCATCCGCGAACATACCCGACGCACTACAATAACGAGGCAGACACAACAGCACCCTGAATGAATTATTATATTGAACACGCAGGGCATTATACTGTTTCTGCGTGTAGTCCACCCACAGACTGCTCGTGTAAAAAGAAGTGCAGTAAGCTCTAAATAGCGTTACTTTAACAGGAACTGAACAACGAGCGAACCTGCGAGCGATCATGTTCGCTCTAACAGACAATGCCCTGCGCTCTCTCTCTCTCTATGTCAGCATCATCTTTCAGGTCAAAGGATACTATATGACCCAGGTACTTAAACTGAGACACCCTTCTTAACGGGGTACCGTATAACTTAATGGGTGGTATATACGAGGGCAAGGCTTTACCTTTAGCCTGAAAGACCATGCATTCGCTTTTCTTGACATTATAAATCAATCCGTGACTGCGGGCGTAGCTCTCACATATGCTCAACAGTTTTGCCAAGCCGCAAACAGAAGCACTTAGCAACACCATGTCATCTCGTAACTAATGTTGTTGAGGCATACTCCGTCAATATGACAACCGACATGTGTGGTGCTAAGCAACTCTATCAGCGCATTCACATACAGGTTGAAGAGCTTAGGAGAAGTTAAGCCCCGCTGTCGTACCCCGCACTCCAACCCATATGGCTGCGAATAGGTTTCGGACCATCGCACGACATTGACCTGGTTTCGATACCAAAATTTGAAGATCCTAGTAACTTCTTCCGGCAGTCCAGTATCTTTCAATTTCTGCCATAGGATATCGTAATTTACCAGGTCGAACGCCTTGCTAAGGTCCAGAAAACAGGCATAAATAGGCGTTCGTCTAACCGAATAGTACTTCACAGTTTGCTTCAAACATAATATAGCCGACTCTGTTGACAAACCCGGCCTGAAGCCAAACTGATTGTCGTGTAGGCATATATGTCTATCAAGCTGGGCGCTAAGCAAACTGTCAAGCACTCTTGCAACAACCGTGGCAAGTGAGATGGGCCTATAGTTGGACTTATCAGATATGTCTCCAGTTTTGTTCTTTACAATAGGCACCACCACAGTTCTTATCAGAGCCGCGGGCAAGTATGAATGCGATATACATAGGTTATAAAACATAGAAAGTAATCTAGGTAAGTGTGGACCTGCATGTTTAAGGTGCTCAATACTAAGTCCGTCATGGCCAGGTGACTTCCCACGGGACATAGAAGCTATAGTTTTATTGACATCCTTCGCTGTAAATCGAATTCCAATCTCTCGGCCACGCGTATCCTCATCTTCTATGTCCTGTGATGGCTCCAACGGTGATGTCACTGTAAAATGCTCTCTAAACATATCCGCTATAAGACCATGATCATTAATACCATTGACGCTCACTGGTAGGCCAGGTTTACTATTTAAATTATTGGTCGATTTCCAAAAGTTACGAAAATCATTTTTCGCATGCTGAGTAGCCAAAATGTCCTTTATTTGATAGCTGTGGTTCTGACACCACTTCAAGCGCGACTTAAATAAATTGCGACTCCTATGCATGTCCTCATAGACACTACCATTTTTTGGTTTTCCCCACCAAACCCACATTAAAAACTTCGACCTGGCCTCCCTGTGGGCATCGCGTACATATCTGTTCCACCCAACCACAGGCCGCTTGCCAACGATTAAGACTGATTATACCTAAATTTAAACGTAACAGTAGATCTCTCCAAATTTAGGAGAATTTTCTTTAACAGCCATCCGTTTGTTAATCGCAATAACAGACACCTGGCATCGTAGCCGCTACATGCTGTCATCGGCCTAGAAAAATACCACGATATATTCTTTTTACAACTTTACGTTATCTGTGTAAAGAAATCTTTTACCTCCCAACAAGGCCCATCATTTTCGTAATATTTGAACTACATTTGTAGATAAACGGGCATCTGGGTACTTCGAATCCCTTGACGAAGCTGGTACCAGACCTAAAAGGAGTACATCCAGACGATGCATTCTCCCGTGTTCCATACGAAAAAGGCTCACTCTTTCTACGTTACTTAGAAGACCTCGTGGGAGGACCTGGTAAGCTTAATAATTATATGCATTGTAGGTTAATGAAGAACTAGGACCAACCAACAAATTGACGAGGCTTGTTGTGGACTTAAAGGGAGTTAACCCCGATGATGCTTTCTCAACCGTGCCATATGAAAAGGGGTCTCTGTTCCTTCGGTATCTTGAAGATTTGGTTGGTGGACCTGGTGAGATCAATTTTGAAACTTAGCATGAAAAGTTGTATTTCTTTTAGTTCACATTTAACTTACAATATAATCAAATAATTATAGTTAGAAATAAGTACTGTATGTTATAGTTCATATTTCCCTCATCAATGAATGAATAATGAAAAATGGAATATTGTATTTTTTTTCAAATGCCACAATTTGATTGACGGGGCTCTAGAGATTGTCTCACTTGATTGTGTTCGTTTCGTGGATATAATTAATTTGAATAACTAATACGTCCGTGTTTTTGCGTAAACTTATGACACTATTGCCATAGAATAAATTACAGTACTACATACAGTATAGGGAGTGCAAACCGGGTTACCCGAAAACCAAAAAACCGGTTTTTCGCCATATTTGTATTATTTAAAAAACCCGGTTATTTTTTTCGCGTTTCCGGTTTTTCGGGTTTTATTATTATTTTTAAATTGCAACACCACGTGTCTGTCAAAACGATGTATTTATTGTGATTCCCAGAATCACAATAGACATCAAGTAGCTGTATAGTGTAACAATTTACCATGCTGTAGCAGAAAAATCCTAATCTATCTGACTCTGATAGTGACGATGAAGAAAATGGTGTATCAATGAGACAGAAAATGGACGAAGGTCTAGTGTTTCTAATCAATACTATATACAGACTTAATTCGAAAAGTTAGCAGGTTGTGAAAATTTTTAAAAAATTTGCCACTAAAAATCATGACATGGTACAAAGGTATGTAAAAGAGAAGTTTGTGCCATGAACTATGTGTGATTTTGGACTGCAAAACGAGATAGGCGGAGTTCGTTAGGCGATATGGTTGACAGATATTAGTACTCTATGATATAACAGAAAGCGTTGCTGGACTTAAAATCTGATATTCGTTTTACAGACGATGAAATTACCTCTCTAAATCGATGAAAAAAAGAACTCGAAATACTAAAAGGAGTTGTTGAAGACTTTTGCTTCAAAGTTGCAACTCTTCCTACAGCTGGCACTGCGTTAAAATGCATGTTCAGAAAACTGCCTTCATGGCAGTCTGAGTTTTAACCTTCAGACAGCTTTACGAAAGAGAATAGGTGAGAGATACCTTTTAATACAAGGTGTTCTGAAATTTTTAGATGTCGCTCAAGTATTTTTCGATGACATTGACAGTGATTTATATTTCAAAAACCAACCGCAGGTTCCATAAAATCTATCGTATCGAAAATAGTCACTGATGATGATGACATTATTACTTTGGCGGAACATCGGAGTTTGAACACTGCTTCTTCAACTCCTACTTTCAAAAGTTTCAACAGAAGCTTTTGCATGCATTGAAACCAACTGCTAAATCTGCGCTGAATTTAGAAACCGAAAAAATGGTGTTATGTGAAATGGCATTACACGAGAATGGCGGTGGTGAGTTTTTTTAACAAAGGCATACAAAGCTCTTATCACGATCAAAACCACAAGTGTCGAATCACAACGTGCATTTTCGACAGCTGGTTATTTCTGCAGCAAAATACGGTCTCGGCCATGAACGTACTAAGAACAACGGACGGAATTCCATAAACTATCATATTGAAGCACCATAGTAAGCTCGGTAACGTTTATTTACACGTTAACACCCACACATTCAAATAATAGTAAGCTTGGCGTCCGCCATTACACTGCTAGCGTTGATGAAGGACACACGCAATAAGTAATCGAAATAACTTTTTAATTATGCCAACCTGCGTCGTAAAATGTTGTTCCCGTAGCACTTTACGTAATAAAAAAAAAAACAAGGAATCACTTTTCACAGATAATTACACTCTTTAACGCATTATTTTGATTAATTTTTAATTATATCTTTTCGTAATTTATGTAACAAAATTTTTCTTTGACGAAATTAATGTTGCCAACTTTCGAAATTTTATTTCCCTTACTTTATAAAAAAATAAGTAATAAGTATACATGAGATTAAATTAACTTAATTAATAGATACGTTAAAGTGATTACCAGTGTTTCCAACGTGTCAAAATAAATCTCCCTTATCACTGAAGTGCTGAACAATGTTCGTTAACATTTTTTAGGCTTCCGAAGGAAAATGAATGGAGAAAAGATTGGATTCAGATAATTAGAGAGTGTAGAAGACAAATGGATTGGAATCCAAGAGTTTGATGACTACAGAAATATGATAATAGGATACCTTGCTGGAAGCATAACACACTATGCGAAAAACAAAATAAATTGTCAAGCCTGTACTTCCCGATTAACCACTGATATGAAATACTCTTTTCACAGTCTTCTAAATTTAAAAACTAGAGGTGGCTTAAGTTTCCCATCACAAGATGTGTATGAAATTTGTTTGCTCTGTGAAATAGTGGTAAAAAAGTAATTAAAGAAAATATAACTATACACAACGACAAGCAACATAGCTATATGCTGATTAAAATACTAGAAAAATTCGTAGGTAGCGATAAAGTGTTTTTAAATGTAGAGTCTGAGCATATGTACTTGGGAGAAGAACACAAAATAAGTCTAATAAAATACATAGTAGAAAAGTATCTAACCATTAGGTTTCACCATGTATCAAAAATGGAAGGAATTCTAAGAACACATGAAAGCAGGAGGCAATATTACAAAAAATTTACACAACATAAGGGATTTTAGTATTATTTTATTATTTTATAAACTTTATTTACCTCGTCAATTAGATCATCCTTGACGTTATTTACGAGAAAAGCCCCGCTCAATAATTTAGTAAATTAATATAATTCAAAATTTTTGTGTACAGAAACGTACGTAATTTCATATTTTAAAGCCTTCTACATTTTAAATAAGCAAAATATAATAGGTTATAGGCGTATGAATACAAATATTAATAGAAGACCATAGTGTATTTTTTTCATGTCAGCTTAAGTTCCTATAAAACATTTTGGCAACTAACTAACTTCGTTTGATTTTAACTTGTACAAGCTAACTTTCTACTTTTTATATTATTTATAAATTATGAAACTATTATTATAGACTATTATAAGACGTACGTATTGTCATATTTATATGTGAATATCAATATAAAATTGTAGGGAAAGTTTCTTCAGCTGACAACTCTCTTAAACACGCACACATTAAAACCCGCCGCCATTACGGTACTTCAATCTGTACAGTCACAGCACTCCGTCCGTTGTTCTTAGTACGTTCATGGTCTCGGCTTAATGATTCCACTCTTAATGCTTTATTTTTCTTAAGATCTCATTTTCTTACTAAAACGTCCGAGGGTCCGCATACAAATGTGATGTTATACATGCTAGATCAGATTCAAACTTTGCAGATACATTGAGAAGACAAGTCAATGTCTGTTATTGGTTTTCGATTTTCAAAGTACTAAAATTAAACGGAACAAAATAAGAGCGGGTTGAAATTTTCATACTAATGTAATTAGAGCCTTTTATTTTGTTTTATTTAAGTTTATACCGATGAAAACAACAGACATCCATGTTCATTCGTCTTGTCAATATACTTAGGTCATTAGTTCTGTCAAAAACTTTTTATAAAATTAATGATAAACTTTTTGATAATTGTATAGAAATTATATATGAAATGAAAGGTAGTTCAATTAAGAATACAATTTTATTTACATAATTCAAAATGCCCTCCCCTATTTTGAATATATGCCCTTAAACGACGCGGTCAATCATCAGTCGCAGCACGCACCACACTCATATCTATTTCTGCCGCTGCTTTAGCCAAAAATGTTCGGAGAGATTCCAAATTCTGATGAGGTCTCTAAATGTTGCCATATCTTATAATCCAGTGAGCTTAAATCTGGACTAGAAGAGGGCCAGTCTTAATCTCCGATAGAGCCAATTCCATGGGCGGTCAACCAGTTTTGCGTGCCTCGTGCCCTATGAGCTGGTGCAGAGTCCTGTTGGAATATCCAATGTCTGTTTTTAATCATTGTTTGAGAAAAAGGTTCCACTATGTTTGTTATGACGGTATTTTGGTACACCTCGGCACTGGTTTTTACACCTTTTTCACAGAAAAACACCTCAGTTAAGCCTGAATATGAGCCTTCAAGCCAAACCATGAGTGACGAAGGCTAGTGTGCTCGTTGAACCCTCGGAATACGCGTGCTGGCTTCTTCACTGCTGTGGACGTACACCTTATTATTTTGTTTATTATAATTTTCTTCTATGGTAAAAAAAATTTCATCCGAAAACAAAACTTGCGGTATTTTTCTCCCGCATACCGCCGTAACAAAGCGCGGGATCTAACCAGCCTAATTTTTTTCAAACGCTCGTTCAAAAAATATCCGGTCTTCTTACGATAAGCTCGTAGTTCTAGGTCTTCATTGATCACTATTTTGACAGTGGTTCTGCTTAAGCCCATTTGAAGAGCTAAGATTTTTTGTTTACGAACAGGATTTCGTTCGATTCGCGCCTTGATGATCGCGGGTGTCCTAACTTTACGAGGTCAGCCGGTTCTCTTACGATCTTCAAAGCTAGATTCTTCAGTGTATCGTTTGATGGTGCGATAAACAAATCGTAAGGTTATTTTCAATTTTGGTAGAATATTGAAAATCTCTTTTGGCGCGTAACCACAGCGGTGCAACGCGATAACCGCTACTCTATCTTCTTTCTTCGACCACTCCATATTTGAAAATGAATCAAAATTAATGTCTATTTTATTTTCGGGAAGTGCAAACGTTATATTTTTAAAATTGGTGAAGTTCATCTAGTGAGTATTCAAATTATTTAAATAATAAGGTTTTGACAGAACTTATGACCCGACTAAGTATTTACACAGATTGAATTTTCCCCGTTCTTGTGTCGTTTTTACCTAACCCTTCATTAAACTTTTTCTATAATAAATTTCTGTACTTTCATTGAAATTTTGAATATGTATTTTCTTTTAATAGGTATTCTGTACGTATCTATTTATTAATTGAAAAGATAAGCCTGAATTTCACATGCAGTGTGACAGTATAATTTATACAAAGAATTACCGGTTTCGCCGAAAACCGGTGTTTTTGTAAGAAATCCGGGGAAAAAACCGGGTTTTAATTCGGGCCGGTTTTGCATTCCCTAATACAGTAGTTGCACTCCTTTATGTCGACTGCTTGCCGACGTTTAATAGGGTACACAATTATTATTAATTAGATAAATCGCACACGCAAGCTAAATAATACTTTATTGCTGCACGCGAGTGTCCGTATTACTTTATATCTTTTCCCCTTCCTACGTCACGTCAGTTCACTATTTTGTGTTATTGTAAATTAAAATATAATAATTACAAAATACAAGTATACGAGATACTGAAAGTTTTTAGAACTGGCCTCTTGTAAACGATATAATGAAAAATAAGTTCAAATTTTGAAAATGGAACTCTGCCAATATTATTGTGTATGTATTTTATTAATTTGTCATTTGTTTACGATTTGGTGGCATATTGAAATTTGTCTGTGTCGCGTCAGCATGAATTTAATGCGAGAAAATTTTCGTACAATGATATTTTATGACTTTCGATGTCATTTAAGTCAACAAGAAAGTTATGATAGACTTCGATTGGCCTTTCACGATGAAGCTCCATCTCGTGCCACTGTTTACAAGTGGTTTAATGATTTTAAATGTGGTCGCACTAATCTCAACGATGATCTACGTGAGGGACGACCTTCTACGGCGACGACTGAAGATAACATCAGCCGGGCTAGCATGAGCGGGGGACAATATATCCCCGGGGAGAGGATAAAATTTTTATCCCTCGCTTAATTTTATCCACCCTGCGAGCATGGGCAAGAGACAAAAATTATATCCCCCGATTATATCCACTGACAAGAGATAAAATTGTCTTATCTCTATAGTATATCCCCGTTTGACATAACGAGTAGACATATATCTCCCCGTCCGTAGCATGAGGCCAAGGGAAAGAGAAAAAATTATCCCTTTTTGACATTTGAAAGGGACAATTTTATTCTCTTTCGCGGACGTGGGTTTAAGTTTATCTTCAAACCATTTTAATACGAAAAAGATGTCTCGAGCCTATTTCAACTACATTTCCGTGTCAGAAATTGAAAAACAAGAAAGAAAATTACACCAGCGATCAAACGTGGTCAGAATACTAATTAATCTATTGGAATTCTCCGACAACGAATTTCTACGCCGGTTTCGGATGCTCAAAGATTGTTTTGTATTTGTGTAAAGAACTCTATGAGGCTTTAAAGCCTATTAATTCTGTGGATGGACTACCAGTGCATATTGAAGTAAGCATCTATTACAACCACCTTGTCCAAAAACATCGTATATTTGCAATCAATACATGTGGCTTATGTAACTTATCTTAATATTTTTTCTAGGTAGGTAGTTTATATCTTTCAGTTTCTTGGCAGATGGTACTTACCTACTAGAGAGGTACGATTCAAGACCATGGCATGGCTGTTGTTCAAACAACAAATAATCAGCAAATACTTGACCTAAATTATTGGGGCCATGATTAGAATGTGTAGAGCAATATACTTTAATTAGCCTCTTGTGTAGGTAAATACAAGTTTAAAGACTAATATACATAATATTAGGAATACAAATAACACAATACTCATGATTATAAAATTATTTATTCCTTGTTTTGTTTGAAATCATTACATTTTTATTCTTCATGCTTCATCATTTTCAATTAAAATTAAATCTTTGTGACTTAGAGTAGACATCAATTTTGATGTATTTTACAATTTTCTTATAATGGCAGTAATGCGGGGATAATTTTTTTTAATTTCCTCAAGAGGTTACACCACCTCCAAAGGGTCTGTATTGTCCAGTTTCGCAATTGGCTTAATTCTAGACACATATTTTTTTAATAAATGCTATCACAAGCGAAGTAATACCTGCGATTTGATACAAGCAATGTATATTTAACTTAAATATTATACAAAAGAAAATAAAGAAAGAATTAGAATAATAGAAAAAATAAAAACAAGGCAGAAATACGCTTAAAATAAATATAACAAATATTATAAATGACATATAATGACATATATAATATTAGAAATATAATAAACAAAAGGTAAAAGAAAATATAAGTTAATGTAAATCCACTTAATCTTAAAACTAGTTTATAGCTAGTATAGTTTATAGCTTTATACTATGGTATATTATCTATGCGCGGGGATAAGTTTATCTACTGTCGATATTATATCCACCATAGGCTCATGCTCGCACGGTGGATAAAGCTTTGACGTAGGGATAAGACAATTTTATCCCTTGTCAGTGGATATAATCGGTGGATAAAATTTTATCCCCTGGTCATGCTAGCCCGGCTGTGTTGTGCCGCGCATGAAAGAGACTAACAAAAGAGTGACTTGTCAGCAGATTCGGACAAGCTTAGGCATCAAAGTAAAGTAGGATTCAAGTGCACAAAATCCTACATGAGCATTTAACGGTCAAGAAGCTTTGTTCCCGGTGGATACCTCATAATTTGACAGAGGTCCAAAAACTCCGTTGTTGATTGGTGTCGTGAAATGGTTCAAAGATTTAACGGAGGTGACTTCAATGCTGTGTTCGACATACTTACGGGTGACGAAAGCTGGATTTATTGTTATGATCCTGAAACTAAGAGACAGTATGCTGTCTAGGTGTTTCCTTCCGAGGAGTTGCCAATTAAAGTGAAGAGAGGTCGAATCGTGGGGAAAAAAGATGGCGGCCTCGTTCTTCGTAAGGACAGATCATTACGAAACAATTGTTTTAGAGGATCGGAAAACAGTTACTGCAGAGTGGTACACTAACAATTTTTTGCCACTTATCTTGGAAAAAGTTCGGGAGAAACGACCTCGCAGTAGGATCCTCCTTCACCACGACAACACTTCGTCGCACACCGCTAATCAAACAATTGACTACTTGGCGACGTCAGACGTGGAATTACTGGGTCACCAGCTCTATAGCCCCGACCTCGCACCTTGCGATTTTTATTTATTTTCGAAAATAAAAGAAAAACTTCGAGGAAAACGTTTTATGGACGCCGAGGAAGCAGTGGCTGCGTTTCAAAATGCCGTCGAAGAGACCCCTAAGGACGAGTGGGCAAGGTGCAAGATGTGAATGGACACTATTTTAAAAGATATAGTAAAACTAATAACTTGCTAGTTTGTTCAGTTTTTATTTTCTAAGAACTTTCAGTGTCACAATAATGAACTGACGTACTTAAAGGCCACCTGATAGTAAGTTTTTTTAATACATTAGGACATTCCTACGCATACCCGCCATTTACAGGGGCAAGTACGAGTTACGTCGGCCTCGCGCTGACTAAACCCCATGGCGTTTCCACCTTAGTCGCATATTGGCAGGGCATCCGCGACCCTACCAGCGTCGGTCGCCCGAGGCGGCCCCTACTCGGGACCGGACTACTCCTCCCCCTTAGTTTAGTTTACGACAGGTTTAAGTGCGTATTTTTTGTGTGGGCGGGAATATTGTGATTATTGGAGCCTTGAAATTTCCGCGAAGTTCAACAGTCTTTTAATGTTGCGAGCAACTTCGGGGAGTGCACCCGGCGCACCAAAATGTTTAGCCCTATTTGTAGCGACCTACTACTCCTCACCAGAAGACATGGCGCGTTTTCCTCCGGGGCCCCCAATTTCACTTGCTTAACAGACCCCACCCTACCCCGAGTCTGAAGCGTGGAAGCCATATTATGGCCAGATAAAACGAACACTCTGAAGCACTACTGACCCCAACCGTGGATCTGGTCTATGACTAAAAGTACTTTGCAATGACCAATTTTGAATATAAAATACTTTGTCTTATTATTTGTGTACGATTTATTCCAACAACACCAAATACGAAGTATTTTTCTAAAAAATATTCTTTAAAAATCTTTTACAGAAGTGTTTGATGAGTTCATACGATCGTACTTGGGAAATTACCAGAAGCGCTCATTGGATACCGATGAATTCAAAGAATACCTACTGAATTATTTCTGCGGAAATCAGAATCTGACCAGTGTGGACTGGGATGCTTGGTTTTACAGCAGTGGTATGCCACCAATCATTCCTAAGTAAGCTTTCTTAATTTTATTATCTTTTATTTGTCATATAAAAAGCGAGTCATTCAAATATTTGTTTCTGCGGAGATTAAAACCCACGGCCCACAGTGTTGCAACCCAACGCTTAGCCCCTTACTGTTCCTTTACAAAAACCTCTCCCCTGCTAAAACCACCACTTGCTATGAATTGAAAAGTATTTTGTTTTAATTAAATTATTACATAATACATATTGAAAGTCAATATTTATTTACCAATGCAATTAATCACACCTATGCCGGTAGTTGTTGGGAGCACTATGCTCGAAGTTGTTGACGAGTACGTTTACCTGGGACAAATAGTCCGACTAGGTAAGTCCAACTTCGACCGAGAGGTCAATCGACGGATTCAACTCGGCTGGGCAGCGTTCGGGAAATTACGACATATCTTCTCGTCAGGTATACCTCAATCTCTAAAAACTAGATTGTACAACCAGTGCGTGTTGCCAGTGATGACTTACGGATCTGAGACGTGGTCCTTCACTGCTGGCCGTATGAGGACGCTCAAGGTCGCTCAGCGAGCTATGGAGAGGGCTATGCTCAGAGTTTCTCTGCGTGATAGACTCAGAAATGAGGATATCCGCAGTAAAACCAGAGTGACCGACATATCCCAACGGATTAGTAAGCTGAAGTGGCAATGGACCGGCCATATAGCTCGAAGAACCGATAACCGATGGGGAAGAAAGGTTCTCGAGTGGCAGCCTCGTACCGGTAGGCGTAGTGTAGGGCGACCCCCCACTAGATGGAGTGACGACCTGGTAAGATGCAGGAAGTCGATGGATGCAGGTGGCTCAGGACCGTGCTTTGTGGCATTACTTGGGGGAGGCCTATGTTCAGCAGTGGACTTGTGAAGGGCTGTAATGATGATGATAAATGCAATTAATCACAGGAGTTGCTTAGCTGTAAGGATTTGCATTTCTTAATTTTAAGGTCTTCATTCTGTGGGTATCGAAAGAGGTTACAGAAGGAAATAAACCAGGAAATAGCTAGTAGCATCTGCACCATAATAACTTAGAATAATAAAAATACTTTGTTTGCCAACCCGCCTACCAAGCGTGGCAACAATGTCAAATGGGAGATATTAGAAGTAATCTATGAAGGCTATGTTCAGGAATAGACTTACAGGCGGTAGTGAATGAAGTTACGACTTATCGTAGTTTTAAAAGCTGGAATTATATCAATTTTACAACTTTTTCAGCTATGACACATCTATGACAAAAGCTGTCACCGAGCTTGTGGCTAAGATATTCGAAGAGGGCACGTTCTCATTCGACGATGTGAAATCCTTAACGCCGCACCAGATGATAAACTTACTCCAAGAACTCATCGACAAAGACGCTCTGCCAATAGAAAAACTCCGCAGCTTGGGAGACGCCTATAAAGTCAACAACAGCAAAAACTCCGAGATCGTTTACAGATGGCTCAGACTGTGCATTAGGAGCAGAGACCAGACGAAACTGAAAGAGGTGTTCAACTTTGTTAATCAACAAGGACGAATGAAATATGTCCGACCAATTTACAGAGATCTTTATGCGTGGGAGGATGTGAGGCAACAGGCTATAGACAACTTCCTTCAAAATGAACCTTATATGATGCATGTCTCTGCTTACACTCTGCGGAAGGACTTACATCTTAGTGAATAAATTAACAACTTTAGTTTAAGATATGTATACCAGTGTTGAACACATTTGAGCTTATCAAAATTGTACATTTTTGTGATTTGGATTGACAAGTATAAATTATACAAAGTTGTATAATTCAAACATTGAAACGTATTTATTTAACCCTCAATTATATACTATAACTTTTCTGAAATATATGACATGTAATGTATCAGCAAATGCATTATTTACTGTACATATAGCTGACATGATTAAAAAGGAAGAAATTGGATGAGATTTTTTTTATACTACTCCTAAAGTTGAGCATTTAAAAATCATATTTATGCTAACTGACCTATCAAGGTATCAAGCCCTTATGAATTAATATTTTTGGCCGACTACAAAGAATTAGTCTGCATTTGGTGCTTTACCTACCGGGTCCAATTAGGAATCCAAACCATTCTCGAATCAACTTTATCACACCTAAAATTTCATTACAATCGGTCGATAGAGGTGGCTTTAGCCCTTGTAGCGCCCGTGTGGTGCAACCAATGGACGGTTTTCCAGTCACGGTTTAACATCGGCACGGCGTCGGTGCCGGGGCTTCGTATTTCCACTGCACCGATGCCTTTGCCAGTCTACGCTTGGTTTTTGGGCAGTACTAACATAGTTTTCAGTTCTACAACACGTGGTATCGTCTTGTATTTGTTGTTACAACAGCAAATACATGACGACATTACCCTCTAAGCCAATCGATTCAGTAAACGATTCCGAACAAACTACTTTCTCAAAGTGCGTTATGTTACATGTTGTATATTATGCTCCCTCTAAGTATGCTAGTTTTAAGATTGGATGAATTCAAAATTTTTATTCTCTGCATTGATCATAGATATTTTTATCTCACGTGTAAGATATGTATATCAATCTCAAAACTAGCATACTTAGAGGGAGCATAATATACAACATGTAACATAACGCACTTTGAGAAAGTAGTTTGTTCGGAATCGTTTACTGAATCGATTGGCTTAGAGGGTAATGTCGTCATGTATTTGCTGTTTTTTTTTTTAATATATATTTTTAATATAGGTAATTTTTTATCCCAAAAATAATTAAAACTACGTAAATTACAGTCACAATAAATCTGTACAGTCAAAACAAACTGAAATGGACCTTAACTTAAGGCAATAAGATTTTTTTTGATCATAGAAAAAAGGGCTTTGTCGCTGAAGCGATTATGACGCCCTGGTACAAGAAAATTCTTAAATAGGATAAATACTAACAACTATATAAACTTATTAATTACTTAATCTCTTAACACATAAAGTTTTTTGGCATCTTCTGATAACGGATCTGATAAAATAATATTAATACTGCCAATCAATGATAAATGTATATTACAATTTTTTCTTTCTCCAGAGTTCTGGACACATTCTATCAATATGTGATAAACATCATCGATAATGTTGCAAGATGAACAGTTTGGTGAGGTAGTTTTTCGCATCAAGTATGAAAATTTATTGCATGGAATGTGCCCAGATCTGAGTCTTAATGCTAATACAGTGTCGCGTCTACACAATATTCGGTTATCTTTATCTATCCAGGTTGAGCGCATTGGATACGGTTGGATCGTACGGTACCATATACCCTTCTCTTTTGCTCTTATATCAAAATATTCCTTCCAAAGGTCATAATAATTCTTTTTAATAACGGTATATAATTTTGAATAAAGGGGTAATATTAATATCAGTGCCTTCCGAAATAGCTTGTTTGGCCAAAATATCAGTTTTTTCATTACCCTCTAAGCCAATGTGCGAAGGTATCAATTGTAAATGTACTATTATGGAGTCAGCCTGCAACTTAACTAGAAGCTGCAAAATCGTATATGCTACTCGTAAGCCTCGAAAAACCGAAGTACACCGAGCAAGGTGTTGAAGCGCACTCCTTGAATCTGTTAAAATAACGACATTGTTATGGTTGCATGATTGTATATAGGATAAAGCTTCATAGATTGCTACAAGTTCAACTGCCATAATAGAAATATTACTATTAATTTTTAACTTTATTGCCATATCATTTAATATATCGTAAAATGAAGCCCCGTTTCCGAAAGTATTTTTCGAACCATCTGTAAATATCCTCAGATAATTCGGGTAATGTTCGTTTAGGTAATTAATACACATGTTTTTTATGGTCAATACATGGTACTGCTGTTTAGGGTTTAGTACTGTTACGAGCTTGAGGTTCGTGACAATAAAAATTGCCGATAGAATTACCTAAATTAACACTTTAATTCACTTTACACTAATTAAAGTTAAAAACACTAATAATTAATCACACTGATTCACTTTATTCCGCTCCGAGGCTTCGCTTGTCTCGCCAACTTCAATACTTCCTCGGTCGCATCTTGCAGCGCCTATTTATATAAATTAGCACGGAAATATCCAGAATATTCAAGTAAACACGCGCAAGGTACCGAGAGTTCGATTTTCAACTTCAAGAAGTTTAGTTCTTCGGTTCGAGACTAGATGGCGCTAGTGCCGTCGACTTCGGCGCGTAACACTGCCCCCTCCTAAGACATGCTCGTCCCGAGCGTTATCGGCCCCATAATATCGCGCCAGGCGATCCACATGGATGATCTTAGGAGTCCCTCTTGCGCCTTTCTGTAACGGCTCCGTAACGTCAAGGGCTGTCCTATCCCATGGTACCAACATTGTACAATTTCGGTGCTCCTCTACTACGTGTCTGAGGTCCCCGCACGGCCGCACAACTTGTACGTGTACGACACCAAGCCTCGACATCGTCACGATAATGGACCCAGTAAAACTGTTCTCGGACCTTCAGCAGAGTTCGTTTAACTCCCAGATGAACTCTTGAACGACCATTATGGCACAGCTGTAGAACATTCGGCACTTTAGCCTTAGGGACAACCATTTGCAAACGACAGCTGTCTCCTCGACCACTGTCCCATTTACGGCACAGGACTCCATCCTGAATCAGCAAGCCGTCCCACTGGGCCCAATAGCCTCTAGTGGTCGAACTCATCGCTGAGACGTCGCTCCACTTAGGCTTGGTAACACGGGCCTTCATCCATTCCAGAATCGGCTTGATGTCCGGATCTTCCTGCTGTGCATGTCGTAGGCTATCCTTCCACTCGTTGCTGAGGTGGTCTGTCCTGAGCATCCTCACGGATACCACTTCCTTACTCTTTTGCCTAGTACAATGTTTCCAATCTTCAGGACAAGGTCTTCTTGACAATGCATCTGCGTTGCCATGAGATTTCCCGCTGTGATGTCTGATAGTAAAGTTGTATCCCGGCTGCTGCTGGGCGGTGATGTTAGCCGCAGTTCCCTTCTGAGATCGTTCACCTTCCCTTTCTAGGGTTCGCTTAGGGCAGCTGGATCGTAGATGGCCCCTTTCCCCACAGCAATAACACCTAGGGCTGTATCCTTTATTGTGGTCGCGAACTGCTGCAACCTCCCTAGCGTGAGGGGAATGCTGTTGCTGCCACTGCCAGGCGGTGCCGTTAGCTGCACTACCTTCTCGAGATCGATCAACTTCCCTTTCTACAGTTCGCTTAGGGCAGCTGGATCGTAGATGGCCCTTTTCCCCACAGTCGTAGCACCTAGGGCTGAATCCCTTGTTGCGGTCGCGAACTGTAGCTGCTGCGATCTCCCTGACGCGATGGGAACGATGATCCTGCCGCACGGCTTCTACCTCCAGTGCATGGGCCAAGGCGTCCTTAAGCGTCTCGTGGTGCCCGAGCCTCACAGCAGCTCTGACCTCAAGGTCGCGGATGACGTCGATGAATGTCTGCACCAGGTTCCCTTCAATGAGCGCAGGTATAGACCGGTATGCTTTTCGCACCAGCTTCTCCACTTCTAGAGCCCACTGCTGCAGGTTTTCGTTGATGCGCTGCACGCGATCTTTAAGCTGCGCACGAAAGTGTTCCAGGTGAGCATCGCCATATCTCGCCCCCAATGCCTCAAGGAGCTGCTCGTAGGTCACTTTCTTACCGAGAGCTTCCAACACAGTTAAGGCTTGGTCGCGCAGGCCTAGGGTGAGTGCAGTCATGGCTTGGCTTTTATTCCAGCCGTTCGCCTCCATGACGGCCTCGAACTGGATTTTGAAGGCCGACCAGGAAGAAGTTCCGTCGAACGGCGGCACTTTGAATCCACGTAGCGAAGGTGTTGTAGCTACTACGGGAGCTGTTGTTTCATCCCCAAGTTTGAGGTCGTCCAGCGTTTTCTTCACGTCAGCCATTACGTTGTCAACCCGATTGTTTACTTGGTCGATTCGGGTTTCAGCTTCCGACAGGCGGTTGTCATGTTGAGCAACCTTATCCTTCGCCTCCCGTATCTCTTTCCCGGAGTTAGCGTGAATGTCCTTCACGAGGAGTATCTGCTCTTCCTGTCGGCGGGCCTGTTCCTCCTGCTGCTCTTTCAACCAACGGGCCTGCTCCTCCTGTCGGCGAGCCTGCTCCTGCAGCATCACCATCAGAGCACCTAAGTCCGGTGCTGCCGATCTAGGAGCTACTGACGGGCCTGCAGCCGGCGGCTGGCCCTCCGACGTCTGCGGCGTTGCACCACCAAATCTTCTTTGGTCCGTCTCCTGCTGGCGTTGACTTTGGGTACGGACACCCTCCGTTTCCTCCTTAGGTAAAATCGGCATGATTTTATCCCACTTCTGACACGAATTGTTACGAGCTTGAGGTTCGTGACAATAAAAATTGCCGATAGAATTACCTAAATTAACACTTCAATTCACTTTACACTAATTAAAGTTAAAAACACTAATAATTAATCACACTGATTCACTTTATTCCGCTCCGAAGCTTCGCTTGTCTCGCCAACTTCAATACTTCCTCGATCGCATCACGCAGCGCCTATTTATATAAATTAGCACGGAAATATCCAGAATATTCAAGTAAACACGCGCAAGGTACCGAGAGTTCGAGTTTCAACTTCAAGAAGTTTAATTCTTCGGTTCGAGACTAGATGGCGCTAGTGCCGTCGACTTCGGCGCGTAACAGTACTCTGTCTATATTTGGTCTTAAAATATCTGAAACTAGTGATCCACTGATCCAGAGAAAACATACCTAACTGTGAGCTTGAGTATATAAAAAGTGATTTGAAGTTGTCATGTATTATTGTTAATAATGGTTTTTTCTTATTATTCCAATACCTGTTTTGAATGGTATCGGATAGGTTAGAGATAAGATTAATCGAAGAGTTATTTAACACGGATTTATTTTTTAACCAGAATTTGCCTGCAAGGCAGCGTCTTCTTAAATGTAATGGGCATAAGCTGATATCGCTTTCCATTACGTGAATAGAGGGGTGCTTTTTATATAACCTCCTATAGTTCTCATTGACTGATTTTGAATCTTTTCTAACTTAAATCAATTAGTCTTACTACTGTTATCATACAAAAAGCTCGCATAATCTAACCGACTTCTTATAATACTAATATAGAGGTTCCGCAAATGTTTAGGGTGGACACCCCAGCCCGAACCTGATAAAACTTTAAATACATTTAAAAATTTTTATACTTTTTCAGATGTTTCCTTTATATATTTATTCCACCGCAGTGATCGATCCAGCCACATTCCAAGGTATTTTACGCTATCTACTACTTCCAAAGCAACATCTTTAATTTTTAGACAATAATATTTTTAAGAGTGTAGTTTTATTTGTATTATTACTAATTCTGTCATTCAATAAAAATAAAGAAAAATGAACTTTATTTTAAGCACGTTAAAGTCTTTGCGTTCGTGGGTTTGGACTGTGACCACAACATTCTTCCGGAATTAGTATAACTAATTTGATAAGTAATCAGTGCAAACAAAATTTTTAACTAAAAATTCAGTGTATGTATTATGATTATAACATAATATACTAATTTAGGTCTCTGAGGGTGTGCGTTAATTACGTTACATATTGTATATAACCTATTTTAAAAGTCGAAAATGAACTGCAAAAATATTTCAACTACTTCCGCATGAACGAGGTAACATTTCATCGCTTCACAAGTCAATTTCGAGTCTACACCTCACACGACCCTTCTACCGCAGCCCACGAGCATGCACACACACGTAGGGATCCCTACTGGTGACCATAATGAAAGATGGAATAACTTTTACGATCTATTTATTATAACGAATAAGAAGAGAATAAAACGTGCAATACAGTTGGCGGGCAACTAGTGACTGAAAAATCTTATTCACAAAGTATATATAGGTACAACATTACCAAGTTTACATGTGTGTGTGCGCAGCACACACAATACCTTTATAAAAAATGAATACAAAAAAATCTAAACTATCAAATGAATACAAACAAAAACTTAAAACTAACAACAAAAACTTGCAAATTCGCTGGGGCGCGGGGCTGTACGGAGACCCCCGCGAAGGGAGCGGGTGCGGGTACGTACAGCTGACTGGCGCTAGAGGCGCCTATCATCTGACCCATATACTGGTCCGATATCGGAACGCTGGCCATGAACACTTGACAGCGAAGGCAGCTTTTGAACTTATTAAACTTTACCCAAAGAGTATACAAGATTTTTGCTCCCATAAAACTGGCTATCACATATAACCATATTTGAAAATTATCCGCTTCATTCTTTACAGTATTCTGAGCTTGAGAAACAATAACTGGTTTTTCTTGAACATTACCCATAGTAAATATCGTAAAATTTTACGCACTAATGCTTCTGCAAAGGAAATAATTTAAATGAAATACATTATAACAAAAATAACTACCTAAAACCTAAATGAAACTGCAGTATACGCAAAGTACATAGCACATTACCTCTACGATTACATTTAACTTAAATAATGCAACTTGAGTATTCTGAATGAAAATATTTTGCACCTAACATTGCGAATCGGGGGGCACGGCAGTGCCTCTGCCAAGTCGAGCGCGAAGCAAACACTGCCGTACCATCCTTTACTGGAACCATTTCGCCGCATTTTCAGGCCCCTACTTGAGAACCTCTGGATAATACCAGAAAGCAGAAATTTTCGTCATCCAGTAAACTATAATCACATACTTAATATCCAAAATTTCAAGTCATTTAGTTCCGAAGTTAAGCGAAAGCAAAGTTTCGCATTTTAGACACTCACTCACTCACTCATGATCATCAAAATAGAACTAGTACTTCCCATAAACTCAGAGAGCTGAAATTTGGTACAGAGTTAGGGTTTAATGGCCACATAAAAGGAAAACTAAAAACTAGGATAATCGAACATCTGGAGTACCTGGTGACCCTGATTAGAAAACACAAGAACCCAACCAAACTATTAGAAGAGATCGACATACCGCCTTTACAAAAAAATATTCAACTTGGTGGGCCGCTTCATTTGATGTCAAAAATCGAAGGTCTAAAGTATCCAAAAATCCAGCGTAGTGGGACACATCTAATTTAATCTAGCCTATAGCATCCCACTGCTGGGCGAATGCCTCCCCTTCTGCTTTTAATACGCATAAAAATAAAATTAAAGGAAAACTCTGGATAACACTAGATTGGCTTTTAAACTTATACTTACAAGTTTACAAGAAAAAATAGTCGAACGATTAACTTTATTCTACTCGAACATTACTCAAATTCCTTTAAGGTACCGCGGACATGAATTCATCTCGATGAGACCGTTGAGTACCGCGATAATGAATTCATGTCCGCATTACGTCCTGCTATGTTCTTCATTAATTGATATAAAAATACAGTATATTTTCAATTGAACACTATTTCATTCGATTCTGAACGAACTAAAGAGTATTCTGATGAATTATATTTACTCGGTTACATAGACAAAATCAAATATAACAGCCACTCGCTTTTGTGCTGTTGGTGCTGTTAGTTGCGTAATCGTTGAAGTTTTGTGATTGTGATTTTAGTTGGATTTTCTTTCAAAAAACTGTAAGTAATGTTATTTATCTTTACTACGTAATGTTTTTGAATGATCTAAGTTACAACAATAGTAACTTTTTATGTTTCAATTGATAAAAAAGTAGAATCAAAAAACCTCTACGCGAACAATTCATAACGGTCAAGATTACTAATAAGATAATAATAGTATATTTCTTATTCGAATACCATAGTAAATACTTTTACTAGGAATTGCTAAATGTTATATCTATATGATTGTATAAGAAAAATAAAGGAAGACGGCATAATATATACACAAAAAGGTTTTGAAAATGAGGTTACGAAGCGCGCGCAAACTGTCTATTATCGAATTTTTAGCAAATGTTTGCAAGTGAAAAAGTAGAATTATTATAATTATTACATGCATAATTTCGGTTCATTTAGGAAGAATATGTTATATTGATTGTAAGGACATAAAAATAAAACAAAAACTTATGATATTTCATTCATAAAATAAAATTTGTTGTCAGTAAGTACACTTTATCAAGATCCGTTAGAAACAAAGAGCTGGATTTCCGCAAAGTAACGCCTGATTCTATCAATTAACAAAGAGCTGTAACAAAATAAAATAAACATTTAAATGTTATGGTTATTGTTTCTACTTATCGAAAATCTCATCGGCTTTAAATAACTGTAACAAAAACCTCTTTAAACATAAGTGAGAAACATAAATATTTATAACAAGTGCCGCCAGCTGAGGTGACAAAGCTGTTTTTTGTAACGGCGGGCGCAGTAAGAGAAAAGTTAAATAAACAAATTACACTAAAATATTAATTTCGCTCAAAATTTGGTCAAAATACAATGCATTGGACTAAGAGTGGCGGTGATACCCGCACACGTAGTATTTTAAAACGCGCTTACGTTTTGTTTTTGCGATAACCTTATAGTAAGTAAGTACTTTTCTAGTATTCTAGGTATAGTTTATTTAGTTAGATATTACTTCGTTTCGTTTAAAAATATCATTAATTTAGCTGTATTTTAGTACTAGGTAGAGGCAATAGCTTTGGTAGAAAGTTCATTGATAATTAATTATATTGACACTTGTCTAATAATTAAGAGTTAACGTTTTGTTTATAGTTTGTATAGATTAAGTAGACTGAGTAATATTTTCTTTGAGTTTTTTTATATTAAGACAAAAGAAGTCTTAAAGATATAGGTTATTATTGTTTTAGTCTAAATATTATCGGTATTTCTGATTTGTTGTCCATATACTAAATGTGGTTGAGTTTATTTGTGTTTGATTTCGCAAGATAATATCGTAAAAAAATGTCGATAATATTAAGAGACGACGATGAACTTAGTGGCTACCAAGTAGTTGGTATGCCCAAAGACGGTTCTTGTCTCTTCCATTCAATATCTTTCTTGCTGTATGGTAGAATTGACTCAACTTGCAGTATCAGATCTGCTATAGTTGCATACGTTGCTGAACATTGGGACGAAATGCAGGTGTACACGTGTGATGCTGATGGTGACGTATACACGAGCGCGCAATCCTACAGGAGCGATATGATGAAACCCACTACTTACGGCTCAGCTTCTGAGCTTATGGCTGCTGGAAAAATCTATCCTTTCATTTTTGAAGTGTATGAGAACGGTATACTAAGAGGTTCCTTTGGCGATGCTGGCCAAAAAAAGTGTTTACGTTTTACCGGTAGTTACTTAAGCGGCCACTACGATGTACTCATTCCTATACGAGATGCCTCTCCATCTTCTTCTCCCTTTGATCCCATAACATTAAATTCTGTAACATCAGATACTATTATATGTACATTATATGACTTAAACTCTACGCAAAGTGAATTGAACATGAAGCATAAGGGAAAAGGCGGTAGACCGACTAAAACTAAAAAAGGAAGACCTAAGGTATCCGCACTGTCACGATCTGAACAACTTCGAGAAGCTGCGGCTCATTACCGACAAAAACGCCCTGAAAAACGTCGAGAAACCGTAGAACTTTATAATTATTTACATCCAGGCGCCAACCGGGCATCTGTATCACAGTACAGTGCTTCACATCCTGAAGTAAACCGGGCAGCTGTAGCACGCTACAGTACTTCACATCCGGAAGTCAATCAGGCTGCTGTATCTCGCTACCGTGCTTTACATCCGGAAGTCAATCAGGCCGCAGTATCTCGCTACCGTGCTTCACATCCGGAAGTAAACAGACAAAACTTAGCGCGAAAGAAATCTACTGACAAACTAAAGTTTAAGGGAAATATAGAAACAATCACTAGAGTTCTTACAACTAAACTTAAAGATAGATTAGAATCAGAAAAAATAGTTAAGTGGACTCTCCATAATAGGCAAAGAACTTTAGAAGATTTGAACAAGACTGCAAATAAATTAAAAGAAAAAATAGTAGCGGCATTAGAGAAGTTGAAAATATGTCCTGAAAGCACGGATATTAAAGACAAATTTGAAGCATTTTTTGGTAAATCCGAACATCGCAGTAATCAGGAGCCATTTTATTCGGAACAATCTTATAAGCTTTATGAAGATAAAGAAAAACCTATTGAGATTGACGATACTGGCAAAGCAAAAACCTTTACAAATGTTAAGAAAATGTCCAAAAGTCTGACATGGTCTTGTTCGGATTCATTGTGCGTATTAAATGATGGAATCTTACTAAAATTGAAAAACGTTTTCGAAGTATTGAGCCTCCAAACTACTCCGCAAATTTACTCGATGTCTGTGGAAACAGGAAACCTGCAAGAAAATATCAATTTTATTAATAACGTTAAATCGCATTTCCCACATCTTCGGACTATTATCAGAGAGATTTATCAAATACACAGCGACTGTAAGTTATTGCTTAATATTGACGATTCTTTGGCAAGTGGTAATGTGGATTAGCTTATGGAGCTAGGAAAGCAACCGACGGTAGGAAGTGCCGTTGTAGAGCGTACACCTGATAGTGAAATCGTGGAAGATGAAATAATAAAAAGTAATAAGGTTGCTTTTAAATTATTTCCCGAAAAAAGTGTAGACACACCGAAACTGGATTGTATGTCGTGCAATAAACTATGTTATTCTAGGGATATTAGTTCCATAGAACGATTAAGAAAGCCCATATCAACAGATGTTTGGAATCAGCTCCTGAACTACTATAATTCTAACCTAATAACTCACAGTCCGTCCATATGCCACACATGCCTTGCTAAGGTTTGTGCTAACCAAATGCCTGCTGTCTGTATCCTCAATGACATGCATGTAAGCACCGTTCCACCAGAAATAGCTCAGCTGAACGACTGTGAAAACATTTTAATCCAACGCGCTAAAGCGTTTCAGGTGGTTGTCACAATGAATCCTGTGGCTAATAAACGTCTACCCAATCGTCAGATGGTTAAAAAAGTAAAGGGCAGGACTTTCCATTTACCACTTCCGATGGAAGAAACCCTAAAAAAACTCCCAAAACCTGAAGACGCAATAATTGAAAACCCAGAACTTTATATTATATAGTCCGAAGTACGCCAAACAAAGCAAATATTATAAGGCAAGACATTGTTGACGTTAATAAAGTGTACAAAGCATAACAATACTTAAAAAATGTAAACGAACATTATGCTTATATCAAATTAACAGATTTACCTAATCAGCTCATAAACATACATGAAAATATTCAACATAATGTTACAAATACACCAGATAATGTTGAAGAAGGCATTTTAGAAGATGGTACAGCAGCACTGTTGACCAAAATCACAAGAGAAAAGGAAACTGATTATGAGCATTACACCATATATCCTTTGAATGAACGGAGGCAAAATGCACCAGCTTCAGAACTCTACCAAATGCTCAAAGTAAACACAGCACCGATTGATGCCCGAGATAAAGACCTCGATGTTAAATGTTTTCCACGTTTATATGTAGAAGGAAAATACGGCCAATTTCATAATCGGCAGCAGAAAGTAACTTCTAGTGAATTTATTAAAGCCCGGCTTATGTCAAAACATCCTCAATTTAGACTTAACCAACAGTATCTATTTTTCTTATTGAATGATGCTAATATGCGCCAATTAAGCTCCGGAATCTTTTACAAAATGAATTGTGCTAATCAGAGAGATAAAATTACGGCAGAAAAGTATCTCCAAATGCTTAAAAATGATGAGCTGGAAGGTGATTTGACCGCAATATTTGGCCGACTGAGAAACACCGAACAGTTCTGGAAGAAACCAAGAAACGATGTAAATTGTATGACTCAAAATTACGCTCCAGCAACTTGGTTTCTGACCATGAGTCCCTCTGAGTGGATGTGGGAGGATTTGGGAGAGTACATCAGGCAAGTAAATGGCGTTGAAATGGCTAATAAAACAATCAGTGAATTGGTTGCTCTTGACCCCGTATCTACCTCACGTCTTATAGATAACAAGTTTCATGCAATGTTAGACTTAATAACTAGTTCAGATGAGCCTTTAGGTAAGATTATTCATTACTTTTGGCGTCGAGAGTATCAATCTAGGGGTGTTCAGCACTTCCATTTAATGTTATGGGTTAAGGATGCACCTATTCTACATAAGTCATCTATAGACGAAGTACTTAGCGTCATTTATTTCTAAATACGTGACATGTGCCATTCCAAAAAAAGAAATTTCTCCTACTTTACATCAACGGGTCACTTCGTATCAAATGCATAAACATAACAGTTATTGCATGAGGAGAAAGAAAGCGAAAAAAGGAGTCGTTTCAGTTTGCCGTTTTGGATTTCCTCGAACTGGGACGGATTCTCTTATCGTAAGAGACATTTTTCAAACTATAGCGGCAAGAAAAACTCTCAGCTCCAATAATCGGCTCTAAAATATTGTCCGCTTAAAGGAGTCAGATATGATTAATGACTACAATCCCGCTTTGCTGTTGGCGTGGAATGGAAATATTGACATTCAATATGTTGGAGAGAAAACAGCCATTTTGAACTATTATGTGACATACTACTAAAAGTGAAAAGACCCATGCAACGGACATGTTTAACGATATTAACTCTACAAAAAGTCTTAGAAGCCGGTTATATAATATTGGTCTCAGAGTGTTATCGAATCGAGAATGCGGAGCTTTAGAAGCCAGCGATACATTATTGGGAATACCACTTTACGGCACGGACCCACAAACAACAATAAGATGGTTAGACGTTAACATTCATCGTAATCGCAGGGTTAAATCGAAATCTGAAATGACTGCACTGGACCCGAATTCCACTGACATATATTACGATTCTTGGATAGACAACGTTTACCCTGCCAGACCTGACGAATTACAATACATGAATCTATTTGACTTTTCGAAAGACTATGATTTAGTTAATACACGGCCTGTTTCAAATAAAGTAGAGTATTATGTTTTAGAAAATAAAAAATACTTAAAAAAACGAGATAGACCATACCTATTTAACCATTACCTGTATGATGTAGAGCAAATGCCAGAAAAATATTTCTTTTCCTTGTTGTTATTATTTAAACCTTGGAGAATACTAGATGATCTAAAAATGCAACATGAGACATACACAGAAATATTCAATGCTGTAAAGGACGATTTACAAGAAGCGTTACGAAATATTTTACAAACAGCTTTTGAAAAGGTAGAAGAAAAAGTAGCAGAACTAAACGAAGAAAGGGAAAACATAGTAGATGAGGGATCTGACAATCCTTTAGAGTTTGAAGCTTTGGAAGCGGTAAATGCTATGGAAGATTTAAACAACTTTGATTTAGTTGAAGCGGATATTTCTGAAATGAATGAGCAAGCAATGATAGATAAACTGAATTCTGACCAAAAAAAAGTATTTGATACAGTCACTAATAAAATTAGGAACCAAAAAGAAGACAGACACCGGTGCCACCGGTGCCACTTACAAAGAGACATTTTGTAAGTGGCACCGGTGGCACCGGCAAGAGCTATTTAATAAAAACCATAAAAATATGGATTAAAAACAACCTGCATAAAAATGTTGCTATTACTGCCCCGACTGGAATTGCAGCATTTAACGTAAACGGATTAACTGTTCACAGATTACTACAACTACCCGTAGAGCATAAACAAACTCCTAAATACAAACCGCTTTCAGACGAAGTACTTCAAGTTTTAAGGACAGACTTAAAAACTGTCGAATTATTTATTATAGATGAAGTGTTTATGATATCTAATGTAACTTTAGCCTACATAAATCTTCTTTTATGCGAAGTGTTTGATACTTCTGATGTAGAAGATATTATATATAATAATATTTTGGTTTGGTGGATGGATGGTGGATAATTATTTTGGTTTGGAAAAAAACATATTTTAGTGCTTGGGGATCTTTTGCAATTTCCACCCGTTAGAGAAAAGTCGCCATTTGAAAAACTAACCCCTTCAGAAATTAATAAACTTACAGGCTCCTTAAGTATTCCAAACTTATGGGCTGAACTTTTTAGTTACGACGAATTTACGTTGAATATGAGACAGCTGGATGATTCTACGTTTGTAGAAATGTTAAAAAGAATCAGAGTAGGAGTGACAACTCAATCAGACAGAGATATAATGTCTAACCGATTGATACCTCTGCTCTCACATTCCAATGAAGGAAGGTTAATGGAAATAGCACAATGTTTGAGGGACTTACCAGAAGATACTGTTTGTTTACTACCGACTAGAAATATGTATATGCAGTTAAATAATGCTATGTTAAAAGCGATTCCGCACCCCGAGATAAAGTTAGCTGCTAAAGATTCCTTGGATTGTTCAAAATGTATGATAATGAAAGCCCGGGCGTGTTTACAAAAATACGAAGATGATGCGTCGTTGACTGCTGGACTGGAAGAAACTATAATCATTAAAGAGGGAGCTAAAGTAATGCTTAGGAGAAATATTGATGTTAGTTTAGGTTTAGTGAATGGGTCATTAGGCGCTGTACAAAAAGTGAGGTGGGACCCGGAAGACCAAACAAAGCCTAAACAATTGGTAGTAAAATTATTGCCAATTAATTCAAAATTTGAGATCATACCCCAGGCATACGTGTACAGGGAACAATTCCCAATCTGTGTGGCGTATGCCCTAACAATTCACAAGAGCCAAGGTCTAAGTCTAAAAAATGCCCTCATGGACATTGGCACCTCCATATTCACTTGTGGCCAAGCCTACGTGGCGCTTTCACGAGTAACCAATCTTCATGGGATGCACCTCATAAATGTTGACTTCAAGAGTATAAAAGCTCAAGCTTCAGCGATCACCGAATACAACCGGCTTAGGTGTAAATATCGCGCCGATCTTTCAGATTTTAAACCGTCTAAAAGAATAAATAATGAACGCGAATGGTCAATACGAAAAACTGTTGCTACTGTACAAGAATCAGAACCGGAAAAAAAGGAAAGAAAGATTTGTAATAATAAAAAAATTACTCCTAAAAAGAAAAAAAATGTGTCGAATAAGAAAATCTAAAAAAATAAATCAATCTGCCCACGTTTCTACAAAAAGAAGTGAAATCCCACCTAAAACATTCTGTAAAAAACTAGCCAAGTCTCGATGGAGCTGCTTGTTTATCTCTAAAAAGTAATGAAATCTAGACAAAGTCGTGCCAAGTCTAAGGTTCCTTACTGCGATTTCTTTATTATTATCGAGGGGCACGGCAGTGCCCCCGCCAAGTCGAGCGCGAAGTAAAAACTGCCGTACCATCCTTTACTGGAACCATTTCGCCGCATTTTCAGGCCCCTATTTGAGAACCTCTGGATGATAACAGAACGCAGAAATTTTCGTCATCCAGTAAACTACATATAATCATATACTTAAAATCCAAAATTTCAAGTCTGTAGGTCATTTAGTTCCGAAGTCAAGCGAAAGGAAAGTTTCGCATTTATGACACTCACTCACTCACTCATGATCATCAGAATAGAACTAGTACTTCCCATAAACTCAGAGAGCTGAAATTTGGTGCAGTTAGGGTTTAATGGCCACATAAAGGGAAAACTACAAAAACTAGGATAGTCGAACATCTGGAGTACCTGGTGACCCTGATTAGAATACACAAGAGCCCAACCAAACTATTAGAAGAGATCGACATGTACCGCCTTTACAAAAAATATTCAACTTGGTGGGCCGCTTCACTTGATGTCAAAAATCGAAGGTAAAGTATCTGATGAAGAACCCTCAGCTGGTCTCAGCTGTATTAGAGATATGGTAATGCCCCCTTCTACCATTGGTACATAAAAATCTACTGTCATTGCAAAAATCCAGCGTAGTGGGACACATCTTCTAATTTAATCTAGCCTATAGCGTCCCACTGCTGGGCGAATGCCTCCCCTTCTGCTTTTAATACGCATAAAAATAAAATTAAAGGAAAACTCTGGATAACACTAGATTGGCTTTTATACTTATACTTACAAGTTTACCCGAAAAACTAGTCGAACGATTAACTTTATTCTACTCGAACATTATTCAAATTAAATAAACAAATTACACTAAAATATTAATTTCGCTCAAAATTTGGTCAAAATATAATGCATTGGAATAAGAGTGGCGGTGATACCCGCACACGTCACTAGATGGCGCTGACTGTTTTTAAAAGCGCTTACGTTTTGTTTTTGCGATAACCTTATGGTAAGTAAGTACTTTTCTAGTATTCTAATGCCCTCATGGACATTGGCACCTCCATATTCACTTGTGGCCAAGCCTACGTGGTGCTTTCACGAGTAACCAATCTTCATGGGATGCACCTCATAAATGTTGACTTCAAAAGTATAAAAGCTCAAGCTTCAGCGATCACCGAACCCTCAATCTTGGCCATCAGCCACCTCACACAACACACACGAAGACTTTCACTAATTGGAAGGGATTCAAGGAGTCCCTAGCTAAAGCTCTGGACTCACAGGACTCTACCATCTCCCTACCGTCGGACTTAGACAGTCCCGAAAAAATCGACACCGCGGTCGATTCACTCTCCACCCTTAAGGAGAACGAAAGGGTCGTCCCGGTTGCTAACAATAGTGGGCTTCCCCTACATATTAGCAACCTATTAAAAGCCAAGAAAGCTGCTTTCCGGAGAGCTGCAAAACATCCCACCCCCGAATATAGGCGCACGGCCAATCGAGAACTCCGTTTCCGCCTCTCTGAATCTCGAGACCTCGAAAAGAGTAAACTGATGGAGAATATCTCTCCATCTCATACAGCGTACTATCAGATGGCTAGAGCCCTCCGCATAGACGCTATCACCCACACTCCCGCTCTCTCTCGTCCCGACGGTACGGTTGCCTTCGAGGACGAGGAAAAGGCTGAGTGCTTTGCAGATAGCATTGCCGCACAATGCTCTCCTAGCTCTCAACCCGTCGACCCCTCACACGTCCTGGCAGTGGAGGATGAGGTCCGCCGCCGGAACTCACCCCCTACAGCCTCCGAACCTATCTCTGTGTCCAATGATGAGATTTCATCCCTCATCAAAGGACTTAAGCCCAAAAAGGCTCCGGGCGCGGATAGCACCTCCAACCAAGCCCTAAAACACTTTCCTGAGCAAGTGTTAACCTTTTTATCTATTATATTCAACGCCTGCTTTAACCTTAGTTACTTTCCCACTACGTAGAAAGAGGCAACTGAGATTGGTATTCCCAAGCCAGGCAAGCCTCCAGTCATCGCCCTATTAGCCTCCTCAAGGCAATGGGCAAGCTCTTCGAAAGAGTCATCCAAACTCGTATGAGGCGCTATATGTTTCCCACAGACGGTGACCCTCTTATCATTCCCCATCAATTCGGTTTCCGAGCGCAACACTCATGTCCCCAACAAGTTCACCGTATTGTGGAATATATCCTCAGCGGTTTTTATCCTCGTTGTCATAAGACCATCGCGGTCTTTTTCGACATAGCTAAAGCCTTTGATAGAGTCTGGCATACAGGCCTTATCTACAAGCTGTACAAAATAGGCCTCCCCGATCGTCTAGTACGTCTCGTGGCCTCCTACTTAAAGTATCGTACCTTTCATTTTAGACACGAAGGCACGCTATCTTCACAGCGCCCTATCAAAGCTGGTGTCCCTCAGGGCTCAGTACTTGCTCCTCTGCTGTACATCCTGTTCACCAACGACATTCCCATCCCGTCGAAACGTGTTCAGCTCTCCCTCTTCGCAGACGACACTGCTATCTACTGCAAAGGTATCTCGCTACCTTTCATACGGAACAAGATTCAAAAGTCGGTTGACGACCTAGGAGCTTGGTTCAAAAAATGGCGCATCGATGTGAACCCGGAGAAGAGCTCCGCCGTTCACTTCGAATATAAACGACGCCGTCTCAAAAACACTCCACCAATACGTATGCTAGGGACCCCTGTCCCCTGGCATACGACTGCCAAATATTTAGGTGTCACTCTAGACACAAGGCTCACTTTCAGGCCCCACGTCAAAAGAGTAACCCGTCACGCACGTTTTTACTTGAGTAGGCTCAACAGTATGTTGGGCCGACACAGTAAAATGTCCCTCAGAAACAAGCGTACCCTTTATAAGGTCTGTATATGACCAGTCATGTCCTACGCGGGCCCCGTTTTTGCCCACGTCGACCCTAAAATTATTAATGAACTCCAAATAGTTCAAAACCTTTTCTGTCTTCGAGCTGCGAACGCACCTTGGTACGCACGTCCGTAATGCCGACCTTAATCGTGACCTAGAGCTCCCTACAATTCAACAATTTCTCAAAAAAACTCTCTGAGAACTTCTTCAAAGCCGCAGAGTTGCACTCCAACCATTTTATTCGTGAGGCAGCTACTTATGCAGCCCCACCCCCCTTTCGCTATCGAGTCCGCAGGCCGAGAAACTCTCACTCGGACCCGCCTAATAAACGGTCAAACGACCTAAACTGCCTCCTGGCGGCTCAGGCCAACTCTAATTAAATTAAATTAAATTATTCATTCATAATTAATTTGCCTTCGTTTGCACTCCCTCAGCGGCTCCCTCTTTTCCCAAAAGAGGGTCGCTCCGATACGGCACAATAAAGCTTAATCAGCCAGTTGCCAGTCCCTAAAGGCGGTTTTTAGAGGGTATCACTTAGGTTCCCCGGTAGGATGTGAGTCCCCCATAACCACTAATGTAGTTGCATATACCATAACCACTAATGTAGTACATGCGTTATGCATTTTCCGCCTCCCTACGTATAGGGTAGCCCTTTAATTGCTTCGGGCGCAAAAAAAAAAACGATCACCGAATACAACCGGCTTAGGCGTAAATACCGCGCCGATCTTTCAGATTTTAAACCGTCTAAAAGAATAAATAATGAACGCGAATGGGCAATACGAAAAACTGTTGCTACTGTACAAGAATCAGAACCGGAAAAAAGAAAAGAAAGATTTATAATAATAAAAAATTACTCCTAAAAAGAAAAAGAATGTGTCGAATAAGAAAATCTAATAAAATAAATCAATTAACGTTTCTACAAAAAGAAGTGAAATCCCACCAAAAACATTCTGTAAAAAACTAGCCAAGTCTCGATGGAGCTGCTTGTTTATCTCTAAAAAGTAATGAAATCTAGACAAAATCGTGCCAAGTCTAAGCTTCTTTACTGCGATTTCTTTATTATTATAGTTAATGTTGTGTGACTTGGCCGTTGAAGGGTACACAAGGGTACAAAGTAGAAAATTGCCACTTGGAAAACGTTGATTGAATAACCAGTCAATTGTAGGCTTGATAAAGCTGCGTATTTCAATAATACTTTTGTATGGGCGAGCCTGAAACAAACAGTATAAAAAATTATTTCCAGTACAGGCGGACTTCGAATCATTGATAGAAGTCCGTCTGTACGTCTATTTTATGTTAGATCGGTGGTCGATTTGACGCCTACAATTGACTGGTTATTCAATCAACGTTTTCCAAATGGCAATTTTCCATCGTCAATGGATAGCGGTTCTGGCGACAGATTGATGCAAGGGTGTCATGTAGTACCTGGTTTTGTACCCTTGTGTACCCTTCAACGGCCAAGTCACACAACATTAACTATAATAATAAAGAAATCGCAGTAAGGAAGCTTAGACTTGGCACGACTTTGTCTAGTTTTCATTACTTTTTAGAGATAAACAAGCAGCTCCATCGAGACTTGGCTAGTTTTTTACAGAATGTTTTTGGTGGGATAATACTTTCACATCCATAGTAACTAAACCTGATTATAATTTAAACATATAATTGTGTTACATATATTTGATATTAACACTAACTTATCATAAATCGTGAAGGTATCTTAACAATGCGACTACTCCGCGTTATTTTCTCGGTTATCGGGTTGCTCGGGCCGGGTAACGACGACGTCACCAGCGAAGGCGGTGGCTGGTTACACGAACCGTACATGCGCAGGCACCACATCCGCTGCGTTGTCAGTGTTACTGTAGCGTGGCGTTGCTATGTTACCATCGCATTCCTTTAACACATATGCAGGCTTTAATCTGTCAATAGAAACATGTACCTGCCTATCGGCTAATTGAATAAGGTAAACCTTTTTATGACGCGGTATCACTGACCTCTATATATACAAGTACGCTGGACTGGCTATTCCATACAAAATGTCTAGCCAATTTGAAGCAAAATAACCCCTAACGATCGCCTTGGAAACTAAAATTGACATAATATGTCAAAGTCTGTTGTATTTAAATTGTGTTATTTAAAAAATCTATATTTTGAACTTTTAAACTAAAAAATGAAAGTATTCAACGTTGTTTGATTGTGTATAATATTAGTTATATAATAAGAATTCTTTTTAATAATAATGAGAATATGCGTAATCTGTAAAACTCGTTACCAAAAGGGTAGTGGTATAACATTTTAAAAGTAAGTAAGTGAATTTGCAGCTAATATTAAACAAATTAAAACTATTTAATAATAACTTAAAAATTTGTTACTAATCTTAATATCATTTATTTGACATTTTTTTTTTATTTTGACAGTGGTAGAGCCACGCGGCAGCTTTGCTGTTGCACGTATGGGCCGGCTCAAACCGGGTGGTACCACGACCTCACAGAATACCGGCGTGAAGTGGAAGCTCTGTTTCCGCGTTTCGTCTGGTGAGTGCAGGTGGCCGGAGGCCCAAATCCCCCCCCCCATCAACATGGTAGCGGAATTAAATATTGATCGACTACCCCAGGGGGGTACCAGCACCCCTGGAGAATCCCTCGCTGAGCATCCACGACCATGTTTCTCCACTTCTGAGCGTAGGTGCTCAGGCTGCCCCGCGTATTCTGGGGGGGGGGGGGCAAAATTCCGCTCAAGACTACAACTGCTCGGGGCAAACGGAGCAACGAGACCAAGGCGACCCCTGCCACGCTGTCCGTGAATTTCTGCAATATCAGGGGACTTCACTCCAACCTGAACGCCGTCCCTACCATCTCGAGACGGCGAGGCCGGCTCTGCTCTTTCTGACCGAGACGCAGGTGTCCTCTCCGGCTGATGTCTCTTATCTCTCCTACCCGGGGTACAAACTGGAACACTCCTTTGTGCCTCGGGCTGGAGTTTGCGTTTACGTCAGAGAGGACATCTGTTCTCGACGCCTCGGCAGACTTGAAGGTTCGGACCTGTCCATCCTTTGGCTACGCGTAGACAGCGACGACCATCCGCGCGTCTACGGGTGCCTCTATAGGTCCCATAGCGGTAATGCCGAAACAGACCGACTCTTCGACCACGTCCAAATGGCTGCAGATTCGTTGCTACAGCAGATCCCCTCCGCAGAGATCGTGATCCTCGGCGACTTTAACGCCCATCACGCCGAATAACTTGGTTCACGTTTAACCGATCATGCGGGAAGATCTGTTCATGATTTTGCCTTGGCATATGGTCTGACACAACTGGTTACTTCGCCTACGCGGATTCCAGATGTGGAGGATCATGCACATTCCCTGTTGGACCTTCTGCTGACCTCTCACCCGGACGGATATCAAATTTCCGTCGACGCCCCTTTAGGCTCCTCGGACCATTGTCTGGTCCGGAGTGTGGTGCCACTCACGCTGAAATCGCGGTTGCATTCTGCAGGCTGCCGCCGTGTTTGGCACTATAGGTCAGCCGATTGGGATGGGATGCGGTCTTTCTTTGCATCCTACCCTTGGGGGCGGGTTTGCTTCTCGCCGGATGATCCCAACGTTGTTGCGGATTCTGTTACTGATGTGGTACTTCAGGGTATGGAACTTTTTATTCCTTCCTCTGTGGTGCCCATTGGAGGCAAATCTCAGCCATGGTTTGGTCGCTCCTGTAAAATAGCATCATGCTATAAGCAGGAGTGCTAGCAAGCCTGGGTTGATGCATCAGCGTCCCGGGATGTAAACACCAGCGCTCTAAAAAAGAAGTATAATTCCGCCTCTAGGTCCTTCAAAAGAATCATTGCCAAGGCAAAGTCAGAGCACATAGGCAGAATTGGCGAGAAACTAGTTCGCCTTCCTTCTGGAACCCGTGCATTCTGGTCTCTCGCTAAGGCTGTCCAGGGGAATTTCTGTCAGCCATCTCTTCCATCTCTGCACAGGGAGGACGACTCACTGGCCCATACTGCAAAGGAGAAAGCCGATCTTCTAGGCTGCTTCTTTGCGTCTAACTCGACTCTCGATGACGGGGGGAGTACGCCGCCGACCATCCCGCGGTGTGAGTGCTCCATGCCGGAAGTGCAGTTCACACAGCGCTCGGTTCGCAAAGCACTCCTCTCCCTGGACATCCACAAGTCGAGTGGGCCTGACGGAATCCCCCCAATTGTGCTGAGGACGTGTGCTCCAGAGTTGGCACCGGTTTTAACGCGTCTTTTCCGGTACTCCTACTCCCTAGGCGTAGTCCCAAAATCATGGAAGACGGCTTTCGTCCACCCGATCCCTAAAAAAGGCGACCGCTCAGACCCGTCCAACTACCGGCCAATCGCCATCACCTCCTTGTTCTCCAAAACAATGGAGTCCATTGTAAACTGCCAGCTCATGAGGTACCTTGAGGATCACCAGCTGATTAGTGACCGCCAATACGGTTTTCGCCGTGGTCGGTCAGCTGGTGATCTTCTGGTCTACCTCACTCACAGATGGGCGGAGGCAGTAGAGTTCAAGGGGGAGGCATTGGCCGTTTGGACATTGCGAAGGCCTTCGATCGGGTTTGGCACAAAGCGCTTCTGTCGAAGCTCCCTTCCTATGGGCTTCCCGAGAAATTGTGCGATTGGATCACCAGCTTTCTTGCAGATCGGAGCATCAAGGTCGTTGTAGACGGTGCAAGCTCCGATTGTAAGCCTATTAATGCTGGTGTTCCACAGGGCTGCGTGCTATCGCCAACGCTGTTTCTTCTGCATATCAATGATATGTTGCATACCCGTAACATTCATTGCTATGCAGATGACAGCACTGGTGATGCTTTTTACACCAGCCGAGCCAATATTTCTCGGGAAAACGTCTCCGAGTGCCGGGACAAACTTGTGTCTGAAGTCGAGTCTTTGCTGAACAGAGTCTCGGATTGGGGACGACTAAATCTAGTCCAGTTTAACCCCCAGAAGACACAAGTTTGCGCGTTAACCGCTAAAAAGAACCCCTTTGTCGTATCCCCTCAGTTTCAAGGCACTCCCCTTGTTGCCTCAGCCAGTATCGGAATCCTCGGCGTCGACATATCGAGTGACGTGCAGTTTCGTGGTCACTTGGAAGGGAAGGCCAAATTGGCCTCTAAAAAGCTTGGTGTGCTCAGCAGAGCGGGACAGTATTTCATGCCGACACACCGCCTGCAACTTTACAAGGCGCAGGTTCGGCCGCACATGGAATACTGTTCCCATCTCTGGGCTGGGGCTCCCCAGTACCAGCTCCTTCCACTTGACCGCATCCAGCGTAGAGCGGCTCGAATCGTCGACGACCGAGTGCTTTCCGATCGGCTCGATTCACTGGCGTTGCGAAGAGATGTTGTATCTCTTTGCGTATTTTATCGCATCTATCACGGGGAGTGCTCTGAGGAATTGTTCGGATTAATCCCAGCCGCCAAATTTCGTGAACGCACGACACGGCAAACGTCCCGATACCATCCACACCATCTGGATGCTTGGCGGTCCACCACTGTACGTTTCACAAGGAGTTTTCTTCCACGTACAACCTCTCTGTGGAATAGTTTATCACCGGCGATTTTTCCGGACCGATACGACCTGGGGACCTTCAAGAAAAGAGCTTACTCCTTTCTAAAGGGCCGGCAACGCACCCGCAATTCTCCTGGTGTTGCGGTTGATCATGGGCGGCGGTAGTCACTTAACATCAGGTGAGCCGCATGCTCGTTTGCCCCCTCTTCTATAAAAAAAAAAAAAAGGAGAAAGCCGATCTTCTAGGCTCTTTCTTTGCGTCCAACTCGACTCTCGATGACGGGGGGAGTACGCCGCCGACCATCCCGCGGTGTGAGTGCTCCATGCCGGAAGTGCACTTCACACAGCGCTCGGTTCCCAAAGCACTCCTCTCCCTGGAAATCCACAAGTCGAGTGGGCCTGACGGAATCCCCCCAATTGTGCTGAGGACGTGTGCTCCAGAGTTGGCACCGGTTTTAACGCGTCTTTTCCGGTACTCCTACTCCCTAGGCGTATTCCCAAAATCATGGAAGACGGCTTACGTCCACCCGATCCCTAAAAAAGGCAACCGCTCTGACCCATCCAACTACCGGCCAATCGCCATCACCTCCTTGTTCTCCAAAACAATGGAGTCCATTGTAAACTGCCAGCTCATGAGGTACCTTGAGGATCACCAGCTGATTAGTGTCCGCCAATACGGTTTTCGCCGTGGTCGGTCAGCTGGTGATCTTCTGGTCTACCTCACTCACAGATGGGCGGAGGCAGTAGAGTTCAAGGGGGAGGCATTGGCCGTTTGGACATTGCGAAGGCCTTCGATCGGGTTTGGCACAAAGCGCTTCTGTCGAAGCTCCCTTCCTATGGGCTTCCCGAGAAATTGTGCGATTGGATCACCAGCTTTCTTGCAGATCGGAGCATCAAGGTCGTTGTAGACGGTGCAAGCTCCGATTGCAAGCCTATTAATGCTGGTGTTCCACAGGGCTGCGTGCTATCGCCAACGCTGTTTCTTCTGCATATCAATGACATGTTGCATACCCGTAACATTCATTGCTATGCAGATGACAGAACTGGTGATGCTCTTTACACCGGCCGAGCCAATATTTCTCGGGAAAGCGTCTCCGAGTGCCGGGACAAACTTGTGTCTGAAGTCGAGTCGCTGCTGGACAGAGTCTCGGATTGGGGGCGACTAAATCTAGTCCAGTTTAACCCCCAGAAGACACAAGTTTGCGCGTTAACCGCTAAAAAGAACCCCTTTGTCGTATCCCCTCAGTTTCAAGGCACTCCCCTTGTTGCTTCAGACAGCATCGGAATCATCGGCGTCGACATATCGAGTGACGTGCAGTTTCGTGGTCACTTGGAAGGGAAGGCCAAATTGGCCTCTAAAAAGCTTGGCGTGCTCAGCAGAGCGGGACAGTATTTCATGCCGGCACACCGCCTGCAACTTTACAAGGCGCAGGTTCGGCCGCACATGGAATACTGTTCCCATCTCTGGGCTGGGGCTCCCCAGTACCAGCTCCTTCCACTTGACCGCATCCAGCGCAGAGCGGCTCGAATCGTCGCCGACCGAGTGCTTTCCGATCGGCTCGATTCACTGGCGCTGCGAAGAGATGTTGCATCTCTTTGCGTATTTTATCGCATCTACCACGGGGAGTGCTCTGAGGAATTGTTCGGATTAATCCCAGCCGCCAAATTTCGTGAACGCACTACACGGCAAACGTCCCGATACCATCCACACCATCTGGATGCTTGGCGGTCCACCACTGTACGTTTCACAAGGAGTTTTCTTCCACGTACAACCTCTCTGTAGAATAGTGTACCACCGGCGATTTTTCCGGACCGATACGACCTGGGGACCTTCAAGAAAAGAGCTTACTCCTTTCTAAAGGGCCGGCAACGCACCTGCAATTCTCCTGGTGTTGCGGTTGATCATGGGCGGCGGTAGTCACTTAACATCAGGTGAGCCGCATGCTCGTTTGCCCCTTCTTCTATATAAAAAAAATATCATATATACATACATGTTTGGCTGTATTTAAGTGAGTTTTGATAAACATTAAAATTCAATAGGGTTGTCAAGTTCCTTGTCTATAATACTTATCGATATTTTTTCCTACCCATATCTGTTAATAAACAAAGTCGCCAAAACAGATGATTATCAAATGTTTATTAATTAATAGGTTTCCAACTGAACCTAGACTAAAATTATGGCTTAAAAGCACAAATATTGTGAATTGGCGTCCGAAACAAAATGATCATATTTGTTTTGTTCTGAACATTTCACAGACGACTGTTTTATTAGACATGAGAACTGTACCACTAAATAAGTGCAGTATTCCGACAATATTTTCTGGTAGTATCTGATAAGACGGAACCAAATCAAGAGTGTAAAAAACTGCAAAGTGCTTCCAGGTGAAGACTTAGTATCCCAGCACCGGATTTTGCTGGCTGACATCTGCTTAACTGTTCGCCTCAACAAACACAAGGATCGTCCCCCACCCAAAATAAAGTGGCATCTGTTGCAGAAGGAGGAGTATGCAAGTGAATTTAGAGAGCTAGTTGTAAACAAGATGATAGAGATGGGTGATATGGAAGGAATGAGTGTGAATGAGTGCTGGAAGGAAATGGCTGATTGTATCCGAAGTGTGGTAAGGAAGGTGTTAGGAGAAACAAAAGGGAAGCGTATGATAGATAAGGATGGGTGGTGGTGGAGTGAAAGTATTAGAGAAGTTTTGAGAGAAAAGAAAAATGCCTTTAAAGAATGGCAGAGCGTAGAAGACCAGAATGAATCAATAAAAGAAAGTAAGAGAGGGGCGTATAAAGAATGTAAGAAGAGAGCGAAGAAGGAAGTTGCTATTTGTAGGGCAGAGGCGCAAGATAAATTATATCGGTCCCTTGAAAGCCCAGAAGGTCAAAAACGACTTTTTCAAATTGCAAGAGCGAGAGAAAGGAATGGAAGAGATGTTTCACATGTAAAATGTATAAAAGATGATTCTGGAAGGATTTTGACTGACGATGAAAGTATAAAGAAGCGATGGAAGGAGTATTTTGAGAAATTGATGAATGAGGAGAATGAATGGGATGGTATGCTTGAAAACCCACCAGTGAATATGGGCTTAGTGAGAGAAATTAGTGTGGAAGAAGTAAAAATGGCTGTTAGGAATATGAAGAATGGGAAGGCAGTCGGCCAAGATGAAATACCAGTAGAAGTGTGGAAGTTGCTGAGTGCGGATGGATGGAAGTGGTTGAGTTTATTTTTCGGTAAATTGTTGCAGGAAGAACAAATACCTGAGGAATGGTGCAGTAGTATACTGGTTCCCATTTTTAAAAACAAAGGAGACGTTCAAAACTGCAGTAGTTACCGGGGAATAAAACTTATGTCACATACGATGAAAGTCTGGGAAAGAATAATAGAGAGAAGAATGAGAGAAGAGTGTGAGATAACACAAAACCAGTTCGGAATCATGCCCGGTCGAGGTACGACAGATGCCATTTTCGCATTACGCCAATTGTGCGAAAAGTACAAGCGCGTGCATAAAAATCTGCACATGGTTTTTTTCGACCTTGAAAAGTCGTACGATCGGGTTCCCCGTGAGGTTTTGTGGTGGTCGTTAAAGATGAAAGGTGTGCCGGGGAAGTAATGTGAGGTTAGTCCGTGCTATGTACAGAGCATCCCGTACATGTGTACGATCTGCCGCGGGAATTACGGGCAGTATCGATGTGGCTGTAGGGCTGCACCAAGGGTCGGCATTGAGCCCTTACCTCTTCCTACTGATTATGGACGCTTTGACGTCGGACCTACAGGATGAGGCACCCTCGTGCATGCTCTTTGCCGATGACATCGTGCTTCTCGGGGAAGAAGGCATCGAGGTACAAAGCAGACTGATGGGGTGGCAACAGAGGCTGGAAAGTGTTGGCTTGAAGATCAGCAGATCCAAAACCGAATATCTGTGCTGTGATTTCGGCGGTCTTCCCAGTATTGTACCCATATCGTTGGATGGCGCTATACTGCCTACCTGCTCAGATTTCAAGTACCTCGGTTCCCTCATTCAAGGCGACGGCGAAATAGATAGAGCTGTGCAGCATAGGATTAACGCAGGGTGGATGAAATGGCGACAGGTCACAGCCACAACGTGCGATCCCCGAATGCCAATAAGGCTGAAGGGGAAAATTTACAAATCGATCATCCGACCTGTCGTCATGTATGGAAGTGAATGCTGGGCCGTCAAGAAGAAGGATGAAAATAGATTGCATGCAAATGAAATGAGAATGTTACGATGGATGTGTGGTGTGACAAGGATGGATAAGATAAGGAATGAGTATATAAGAGGAAGCCTGAAAGTAGCGCCAGTGGTAGAAAAAGTGAGAGGAAGCAGATTGGCATGGTTTGGGCATGTGATGCGGAGGGATGAAAGTCATGTCACAAAACGAGTGTTGAATATGAATGTGGAGGGTCACACGGGCAGAGGAAGGCCGAATAAAAGATGGATCGATTGTGTGAAGAGTGATATGAGAATGAAAGGAGTAAGTATGGAAATGACGGCTGATAGAGAGTGTGGCAGCGCTGTCATCGCGCCGCAACCGAAACACACCGAAGCTTAAATCGTGCTATCAACATTCCGAATCATAAACAGCATATATAGAACATCTCCGAACTATCACATGGAGTGTCGGCTGCTCCCCGGGCAGAACACTTTGCCCGGCGGGAGATCTCCCCTTTTCCTTCCCACGGCCACAGTGGTGACAACCCCGACGTGATTTGAACACGCAACCAAACACCTTCGGAAACTACAACTTCTCAAGCTTTCGTCATTATCCTCAAGAACCCCTACCATTCATTATTGAGAATCGTCTTCTGCAGTCTTGAGTTCCTACATGCCAGTCCAACTTGTCTTCATCTCGACTCACCGCAGATTTATAAGGCAGACTTCTGGCACTTGCTCCGGCACATCGTTCTCACCGGCATCACTTGCCAGTGCGTAGTACGGCATGCATTACACATCGGCATATTATTCGCACCGGTGTCACTTGCCCTTACGTACACAGCATGCATTCCCCACCGGCATTAAAATGACACACCGGCTATCGGACTGCACTATCGACCTCCGGTCTGAGCAGGGGGGTGATGTGGCGGCGCTGTCATCACGCCGCAACCGAAACACACCGAAGCTTAAATCACGCTATCAACATTCCGAATCATAAACAGCATATATAGAACATCTCCGAACTATCACATGGAGTGTCGGCCGCTCCCCGGGTAGAACACTTTGCCCGGCGGGAGATCTCCCGTTTTCCTTCCTACGGCCACAAAAGGAATGGAACAAGAAGATTTACTGCGCCGACCCCAGATAATGGGAAATGGTCTAGAGAATGATGATGACCACCGTGGACAGCTTTAGGAGCAGGTTAAAATTTCGGAGCCAAAAGATTACCACCCCCACGAGAAAGCCTTATCCACATAAAACAGCAGAATTATTACTTTTGGCACTTAAACAAACTATTATCCTTAATCCATATATCATTCAACCAAAAAATATACAATAAATCAACTAGGGTCAATGTTCTATTAGCTGACCATGCACCAATAGTTGACCAAAACACAAATAAAACCCAATTTTAATGTACATTGGTAGGATTTAATATCAGTTTTATTGTTTTGCATATTGGAATCATTATTATAGTCTCTTGGTATACGAGTCAGCTCGATATTGGTTGACCAATCAGAGTTATTTGCAAGTGAAGATGGCACCCGGTAAGTACGCGTCTGATTCACTAAGAATGTTTATTATGGGTTTCTTGGTAAATCTTATTTAATCTTGGTAACTATTTATTTGGAATAAACAAGTAATATAAATACTCTATTTCACTTAGTCTGTCGTTTTCAAGACATCCGTCTTTTATTTCAAAATTTTTCGTGCCGTTTTAATTTGCTGACCAATATCCGTAAACTGGTTTGAAATTATGATCAAAAATTTTACTTACTGCGCTTTTACTCGTCGCCAATGTGGTGTCCACTAATTTAAGTGTAGGGTTTTAGTAAAACAACTATATCAGTAAGTAGGTACACAGCACAACGACAACGTCCACTCGCCACCGATGACGGATAGGCAATGCGAATGAGGCACCACCGTCGGTCTGTGTACTATATTTAATTATACATATATCACAAGCATCATATCATACCCTCATCGTCATAAGAGCGTATAAGACTTTTCTTCTGTGCTTTACTTGGCCTACGCCTCACCAGACAAATATTTTGAATCGATGTCTGTATATTTTGGTTAGATCGATTTCGAAACCGATACACAACGTGCAACACGGCTACATCAGTAAGAAAGTTTCAAAAAGTTAGGTCAGCTACACCGTCGTCGTCCAGCCGTGACAGTGACGTCATCACGATAGAGAGTAGTGCTGTGGTTTACTACTATTTTATTGTTGTTTGTTTTTATTTATGTACAAAGTACATATATAAGAAGAGTGGAAGACAGCACAAGATTAAATAAAACATACCAGATTATAAAGAGTTATTTATTGCATAAAAAACCAACAAAACAAGTTATTTTGTGTTATCGATATATCAACTGTTGGCAACACTATTTTTTTCGTAGGTATTTTGTTTACTTTTTGCTTTGGCGTACAGGACAAGGTAATGCGTTTTCGGCGTGGCGCTCTAAAGGTTAATAATATCTACAAAACTGTATTCTTTTGTGTCCTTTTCAATTTATCTAAACAACTTATCATAAGAATGAGTGATTATATTGCATAACCCACAAATCATAAAACTTTTACGTTTTAAAAACAAAACCCCATGTTCTACAAAATATGATTTATTGACATAAGTAGCAAATGTCTAAATCTTAAAAATAAGACCTTTGTTCACGCCAGCCAAGCCTATACGGATTCAACTTCGTCTCCTTTATATATTTTTAATGTTATAAGTACAAATGATAATATATATATATTTAACTAGATTTTCAGGGACTTTAAAAACAAAGTGGCAACACCTCTGACTCACACGAAGTTATAAAATTATTTTTTTTTTGCGCCCGAAGCAAATATGGGCAACCCTCCGGAAAGCGGGGTAGGGAGGCGGTGAATGCTCATAGCATACCACGCAGCCAGCTGCGTGGTTATGTGGAGACTTTTACCCACTAAACACCGCCTTTTAGGAATTGGCTTAACGATCTGACTAGAGATCTCTAAGCCGTATACGAACGCGACCCTCCTTGGCAGAAAGGAGGGCGCATTATAAAATTCGTTACAGTTTCTTATTTATAGGCCTTCTACACCACAGAACACTAATACCCTTAGGCGGGTTCTACACGGTCGGAACTAGTGATTGCAATCCGGATTCTTCGAAATTCGAAAATAACTGAAAAATCCGGATTTTATAGTTTTTTAAATCCGGTTTTTAAGATTCAAATCCGGTTTTTTCGGATTTTAGTGAAAATTGAGTTTAATGGATAATATTTTACATTTATCCACAAATTTTCATTCTAACTAACGAATACGCAGGTCTTACCTACTCTAATACGCTCATACGTTCAGTTTATGAATGTGTTTTGTTGTTTATTTTCATCATCACCACAATCATTACAGTCCTTCACAAGTCCACTGCTGAACATAGCCCTCCCCCAAGGAATGCCACAAAGCACGGTCCTGAGCCACCTGCATCCATCGACTTCCTCATATCTTACCAGGTCGTCACTCCATCTAGTGGGGGGTCGCCCTACACTACGCCTACCGATACGAGGCTGCCACTTGAGAACCATTTTTCCCCATCGGCTGTCGGTTCTTCGAGCTATATGGCCGGTCCATTACCACTTCAACTTACTAATCCGTTGGGCTTTAACGGCCACTCTGCTTTTACTGCGGAAATCCTCATTTCTAAGTTTATCACGCAGAGAAACCCCGAGTCCCCCTTATAGCCCTTTCCATAGCCCGCTGAGCGGCCTTGAGTGTCATTATACGGCCAGAAGTGAAGGACCACGTTTTAGATCCATAAGTAACCACTGGCAACATGCACTGGTTATACAGTCTCGTTTTTAGGTTTGGAGGTATACCTGACGAGAAGATGTGTTGTAATTTCCCGAACGCTGCCTAGCCGAGTTTAATCCGTCGATTAACCTCTCGGTCAAAGTTGGACTTACCTAGTCGGACTATTTGTCCCAGGTAAGCTCACTCTTCAACAACTTCTAGCTTAGTGATCCCAATATTACCATAACCACCAGTAGCCCAATAGAACCATTGATGACCAGCATAGGTGTGACATGGACATTAAACAGGATCCTTGTTTTTTCCCTGTTCATCTTAAGACCTATCTGTTGGGAGACACTATTGAGTTCATTGAGCATAGTGCTTAGGTCCTCCAGCGATTCTGCCATAAGGACTATATCGTCGGCAAATCGAAGGTGAGTGATGTACATGCCATTGATGTTAATACCGTATCTACACAGTACAGTCCAGTAGCTTGAAAACGGTGATGAGTTTCGGGGATATAACGTCACCCTGTCTTACACCTCTCTGCAGTTAGAAAGGTTTCGAACTCTGGTTCTGTACTCGGATAGCCATCGTAGCCCTACTGTAAAAACACTTCAGCACTTCGATATACCGACAGTCAACTTGGCACCGCTGAAGGGACTGTAGCACCGCCCAAATTTCGACGGAATCAAAAGATTTCTCATAGTTCACATACGCCAGGCAAAGTGGCAGATTGTACTCTTCGGTCTTCTGTACAATCTGCCGTAGGATATGTATGTGGTCTATGGCACTGAAGCTTTTTCGGAAATCGGATTGCTCGGTAGGCTGGAAGTCGTCGAGTCTGCGTGCGAGACGATTCGTAATGACTCTCGAAAACGGCACGTAGACGCGGCTCAGAAGGAAAATTGGTCTGTAGTTCTTCAAGAGAGTTGTCCCCTTTCTTGAAGAACAAGACCACCGTACTTCTGCTCCACACCTCCTTAGTGCCACCATGGAGGACGGAATTAAAGAGCTACTGAAGGACTTCAAGTACCAGTTTTCCATTCGCTTTCAGATGCTCCACTGTAATTACAATCTCGCCTGCGACCTTGCCGTTAGACGGTGACGTTAGAAGGTGCTGGAGAGCCATTCTAATCTCGCTTAGACTGACGTCCAGGATATCATCGGAATAGTGTCGGATAAGACTTGCTCCTGGATCGTTACTCACACTTGCGTGTGGCTCCAACGATAATGTTTACAGTTGCCCATAGAACCTTTAAATCTCACTCAAAATCTCAGGTGTCCCGGAAACGATGCAGCCACACTCAGTCTTCAGCCTTAACAGTTGGCTCTTTCTTACAGACAGACCTCTGGCAAAGACTTTGGAGCCCTTGTTCCCCTCGATCGCTTCTTCAATACGAGTTATATTGAAGTTGCGTAAGTCCCGCCGTGTGCATTTGGAGATCTGTCTGTTCAGTTGTCTGTATGCTGTCGAATCTGCTGACGACTGCAGCTACATCTCCTGTCTAACATCCATGAGATTAAGAGTGTGATCGGAGAGTTTTTGTGTTCTTCTGCGGCGGGTCTTGCACAAATTAGCTCCGACTGCATAGACAGTTTCCACGAGCTTGTCATTCATATTGTCTACTGCACTGTCTGGCCTGTTGGTCTAATGGTTAGTGACCCTGACTGCTATGCCGGAGGTCGTGGGTTCGATTCCCACCCAGGACAAATGTTTGTGTGATGAGCACGATCATTTGTTCTGTGTCTGGGTGTAATTTATCTATAATATTTATGTATTTAGAAATATATAAGTATGTTTATCAGTTGTCTCTAGTACCCATAACACAAGCTCTGCTTAGCTTGGGACTAGATGGCGTTGTGTGATAGTTGTGGAATATTATTATTATTATTGTTTAGTATTCTCTCGTTCCCGAGGTATTATACCTTTTTCGCGGGCTGTAAACCAAACGAAATCGATTAAGTGTTTTAATTTTTAGACAGGAACTTACGAACTATTCTGCAAGTATTCAATATTGTGGCTTTCTGTACTGATATAAAGATAAGCTTATGGATATCTAGCTCCTTTAAGCTAGAAAAGAGTGAATGGGGAATGACGCTAGTTGCTGATATTACAATAGGTATAGTTTTTACAGTTTTTACTTTCCACTGGGATTTTATTTCGATGGATAAATCAGTATATTTGGCTATTTTTTCATTGTAGGTAGAGGTCAAATTGTGAGTGTTTGGTATAGCAATATCTATAAGATAAACTGATTCGTTTCTTTTGTCATGTAGCGTAATTATCCGGTCGATTATAATGCACGGTCTTATCAGTTAATATAGTTCTGTCCCAGTAGTTTGAATTCGCGAGAGTCAAGTATGATTTCTGGTTTGTATTTATAATATGCTATTTTTTCATCTATAAGTTTATATTCATATGCTAGATACTGATGAATGATGGCAGCTACTTGGTCGTGTCTATGTTTATAGTCGGTCTGTGTTATCGAGCTGCAGGCACCAGTGATATGATGAATGGTTTCTGAACTATTATGACAATGTCTGCAAAGGTCTGATTGTAGAGTGTGGTCTTTAATTATATGTTTCCTGTAGTTTAGTGTGTGTATAGTTTGGTCCTGAATTGCTAACATAAAGCCTTCCGTTTCAGGGAAGAGTTCTCCGCGCCTGAGCCACATGTTAGACGCTACCTTGTCTACGTTTGTGTTCAAGTCACGGCGGTGTCTTCCATGTAACGTCTTCTGCAACCAGCTGTTAATTTTATCCTGTGCAGAGACAATACTTTCGTTTTTCTGTTTTCTTTGATCTTTGAGGTTTAAAGGAGTAAGTTTAGTATCGGCTTGAACAACATTATAAAGCGGACTATTATTGGCTTATTGATAAAAGAAGTTTCGCATAGCTGAAATTTGAGAGTTATGAAGATTTTTTATATCAATCCCACCTCTTCCACCTTCTACTTTAGGTAATGTGAGTCGTTCGCTACAAGATCTAGGGTGGTTTTATCTGTATTTAGTCATAGTTTTATTGATGAGACGTTGCAGATTTATTAGGTTGCTTTTAGACCAATGAATTATACCGAATGAATAAGTTAAAATTGGAATGGCGAATGTGTTTACAGCTTTTATAGTGTTTCGTGCATTTAGATGTGTGTTAAGTATTCTATTTAGGCGTAATTTAAATTCTTTTTCTAATGTTTTTTTTAACGTGTTTTTGGTGAATCTGTCGTGTCTGAGTAAATACTAGATATTTATAACCAGCGTTTTCATCTACAGGTTCAATGGTTTCACCTGTCTGGAGAGTATATGAATTTTGTTCCACTTTGCCTCTACGAATTGATTGTATCCTACATTTATTTATTCCAAATTCCATTTGAATATCAGTTGAGAAGCTTTCCGTTGTCAGCAAGAGTAAGTAAATCTTTTAAACTACTCCCATACAATTTTATGTCTTCCATATAAAGTAAATGTGATAGTGTATGATGCGTATTTCCGTTAGTGATTTTATACCCCTTGTCATTTCTATTGAGAAGGTTAGATAAAGGATTTAAAGCCAGGCAGAACCAGAGAGGGCTTAAGGCGTCACCCTGAAAAATTCCCCTTCGGATTGTTATTGTATCAGTCTCTAAACAGGAGTCACCATTGTATAGCTTGAGAGTAGTTCCAATGAAGCATTGTATTTTTCAAGAATTCTCTAATTTTGTGATGAATTTTATAATGTTCTAAAATGTATATTAGCAAACTATGGGGTACTGAGTCAAATGCTTTTTTGTAGTCAATAAACATGGTGAAAATATTTCTTTTTTTGGTGACTGCTTGTTTAGAGACGATTGCGTCAATTATCAACTGTTCTTTACAACCTAGACTAGCTTTTCTGCATCCTTTCTGTTGTTCTGCTAATATATTATGAGAGATAGCGTGCTTGTAAATTAATTGGCTAAGACAAGACGTAATGATCTTATAAATGTTTTGGAGGCAAGTAATTGGCCTGTATTTGGCTGGATTTTTTGAGTCACTTCGGTCTTTAGGTATCATGTAAGTTGTTCCTAGTGTAATGTAGCTTGGTAATAATTCTGGTGTTTTTATAAAAGTGTTGATGTGTGACAGTAAGAGCGGATGTAAAGAAGTAAACTTTTTATACCAATAATTATGTATTTTATCGCTTCCAGTCGCTTTCCAGTTGTGTGTTTTGTTAATAACTGATTTGAATAGATTCATGTCTATTTCATCGAACATCATTTCTGGTAAATCTACTAATAATTCCCTATCTAGTTTAATCCAATCGCTTTCTCTGTGTGTTTTGGGGTTTGACCATATATTGGACCAAAATTGATGCAGCTGTTCTGTTTCAGGTATTTCAACTAGTTTATTATTATCAGTAATATGATGTGCGTTTATGTGCATGCATGTAGGTTTCTGTAGAATGTTTTTTCATTATTATAAAATGCTGCATTTTGTTGTTTTCTTAGACTGGTTTCTTTATATCTACGTAGTCGGTTTGCAAGTGAACTAAGCTTTTGTTTGAGGGTGTCTAGGAAATGGGCTAGTTTCTTGTTTTCTTGTTCATGCATTGAATGTATTTTATAAGCTGCTGTAATTTTTTCTATTTCGCGTTTGAGCTTAGTGCTTGTATTGACATTTATATATTCCGTTAGTCTTCCTATTTTAACTCTAAGATTTGAGATTCTGTCTTCGTCTCATTTGCCATTTAGGCGTTCGTTTTTCCGATATGAGGAGTTATTTTCAGGGTCCATTATTTCGTATCCATTATAAATTGAAACAGTAGCAGCTGCACAATATATAGCATTTTGAATCGTGTAAAAGTCTGAATCAGGTGGTACATGGACGGGAAGCAGCGATTGGTTAATGTAATGTACAACGCACGCCAGTTTTTTAGAATTTTTTTTGTTTAGGTATGCTAGGTCTAGTTGTAGGATCGACGTCTTTATATTTATTTAAAAGCATTGCAAATGTGTCCCATCAATTTTATTTCGTATGTCCCCAATAAGTTTGTTGTAATTTTGCTGAATTGCATTATTTTCGTCTTCTTGTTCTGCATTATAATCTGTGGGTGTAATTGTATCCGGGCAAATTTGTGTATTGCTTGGTGAGATTAGGCTTTCATGCATCCCGAGATTTTCAGTGGCGGGTTGGATGTAGTCAAATCTATAATTGTCTTGTAAGAATATGTCAGGTTCTGTGTCGTTATTTGCTGTTTTATTCTGGGTAGCCATCTCTATTGCAATTTCATCCTGTAATTCTTGGAGTCTACTTGCACTTATTTATTATTAATTAATAATAAATAAGTGCAAGTGTAAGCCGCTTCTGAAAGAAAAGAGTTCACCATAAAGAATCCCTCTTTCTCCATGAAGTCGGCCAGCTGCTGGCCCCTTGGGTTCCGTTGCCTTATCCCAAATTTCCCTACCTTCAGCTCACCGATTTGCCTAGCTTTGCGTTGAAGACTCCCATTAACACCTTATGGTGGGTTTTGAAGGAATTCATGGTTTTAGAAATTCATTTCAACTCATGCATTTCCTCCACCTCCTCATCGGGATGTGCCGACGTATGTGCGTAAACCTGTATGACCTTCAGCGAATACCGTTTGGTGGTTAATACGCAACCCTCGTCGACACACTCCCAATCTTTATACAATTGTTAAGACTTGTGGACGATAAATCCAACACCTCCTTGGGACAGATAGTCATCCTCTCGGTGATAGAACGAGTTGCCGGGTTTGAGAATCACCGTGTCCTCCCCCTCTCTTCGGACCTCTGATAATCCTATAATATTCCAACACAACTTGTCTATATCTTCTTCCAGCTCCAGGATCTTCTCGTCAGTCCTCAGAGTGCGTGCGTAGTAATTTGTCAGGTCGAGTCGTTTTAGGCGGCAACTGAACCTCCACTGGAAATTCTTAGCACCCCTGCCCTGCCATTACCATGGTCTGGGGGCCGTCTATTTGCTTCGTTGCTCATATATGGTGGTATATTACCGTATTTGCCACGCTTGGCGAGCGTTTTGGTAACTGCAGTTTTTTGATACTTTTATCATATATAAACATATATAAGGCATTTTCTGCCTTTTTCCCTCTGTGGCCTTTTACGACACTCACGGGAAGATATGGGGTAGTGAATATTCTAACCACCACTACACGGTTTTTGTTTATTTTGGTTGATTTTATTCCGTCGTGTCAGAATAAATGCAGATTTTAAATGATTTATGCTGTTTTATTTCAGTTTTATCAAGTCACCCTAAAACTTCGAAAAATCCAGATTATCCGGATTTTAATCATAGGAAAATTCAAAAATTCGGATTTCAAAACAATCCGGATTTTGCAATCTCTAGTCGGGACCAACCACCAACCGTCGTGACCTTGGTCGAGTTGATGTAAAAATGGACAGTGTAGACATCGGTTGTCTGACCAATATTTTGGTTGAGTCCGACGGCCTTGGTTGCGAGCGCATCCCTCACGACACGTTGGGTCCGTGGTTGACGCCGACCGTGTAGAACGCTGTCGGCCGACGAGAGCGCCTCAGTGCGCGCTTAGCAGTCGTCGCAGGCGGATGTTTAACGGCACTATGATACGAACGGAAGCAAAGAACGTGAGGTCCTGACCGAATTCTTGTCACTGTACTGTGATTTACCACGTCATGTTTATTAAAGTAATGCGCTCTTTCAGCCACAATTTTATCTATTTTTTTTTTCATCTTCATTCAAGCATAGAAACGTTAAAGCTAAACCGATTTTTGTTGTATAGAAAAGCAAGGAGAAAAGTAACTACCTTACGTCTTTACTCTTTAAATACCAGAGACAACTGACAAGTTGAGTCAACCACCTGACCGTGTAGAACGAATACAAAAATCGGTTGACCCGACCAAGGTCACGACGGTTGGTGGTTGGTCCCGACCGTGTAGAAGCGCTTTTATAGGTGCGATATCTACCTTTTCTTACTTCATCTGAGAATTAGCATTTGTGAATAAAATCTCATATCCATTGCATGCGAAAATAAAAAGCATCCAAGGATGAAATGAATATTAAAATAAATATAAAAAATATAAAACTCTCCTTAGTAGTTGTTATGATTATAACATAACTTCAACTTTATTAAATTTTTACGCGATCGCAAGTGCCGGATCAAAGTCTAGCAATTGTTTGTTTGTATCCATTTGTTTATCATATTAAGTTCAGCAATTTGCGAACATAACGAGTCTTGCATCTTTCGGATGATAAGCTAAAATAGACGTTATTGCATAGACATAACTGACGTCTATCCTTTAACTTCTCACCGATTCTCTCGTTCACTTGCTTTCGTATGTTCTCGTTCGCTCGCGCGATCTGGCGTCTTGCAAATGTAGGTGTACGAAAAGAGCTATTAGACCGATTAACAATCAGCGATCGGAAACGTTTCTCCTAGTATAGTGCTTACTTGTACTTGTATACTTGGATGCTTTTTATTTTCGCATGCAATGGATATGGGATTTTATTCACAAATGTTAATTCTCAGATGAAGTAAGAAAAGGTAGATATCACACCTATAAATAAGAAACTGTAACGAATTTTATAACTTCGTGTGAGTCAGAGGTGTTGCCACTTCGTCTTTAAAGTCCCTGAAAATCTAGATAAAGTACTACAAATGTAAGTAATATGCGATGCGAATGTTTGTCTTTTAATAAATTTCAACAATTTAAAAAAGATGATGAACGTAGGAGGTCATTGTGATTGGTTAACGCAGGTAGATCATTTAAGTCTTCTTGATAGATTGTCCAGTGAGCACGTAAGCATTGATAAAAAAATAAGTACTAATGTAAAACATGTTTATCGTAAAAAATAACTTAATGCCAAAAAATCGTAAAAAACTAGTTGGAATAAAAAATAATTTCCATAGAATTAAAAATATACTTATATTATATATCTTTACTAAATTATACTTTTTTTCATCGTCTAGAAAATATAAAATAGAACAAACTCCAGCTCGGGGCACACAGGAGTGTTCTAATTTGTACCCCGGATAGGACAGATATCAAGTATCAGCCTCGGTTAAAAAGAGCAAGGCCGGCTTCGCCGTAGTGGAAGGCGATAAGATTAGAATGAAGTCTCCTGATGTTGCAAAAATTCTCGGATAGCATAACAGGGTTCGCCTTAGTCCTATTGCTCGCTTGACCCTAGCAGTTTTAGTCGCGAGCAGAATGCCCCCCCCCCTCCCCAGAATATGCGGGGCAGCTTAAGCACCCACGTGGATGCTCAGCGAGGGATTCTCCGTCACCAGGTGTGAGGGTACCTTCCAGGGGTAGTTTTTATTTGATTCCGCTACGATGTTAAGTGGGATGGAGAATTAGGCCTCCAGCCTACCTACATCACGCTGGTATTCTGTGAAGTCGTGGTATCACCCCAGTTCAAGCTGGCCCATCCGTGCGACAGCAATAGCCACTGCGTGGCTCTACCACTGTCAAGTCAAGAGGATGGCTGCCATTTTGGTTCATTTCAGCTAAGTCTTATAGCAGCTACCCTTCATTCATGTGTTATTAAAATATTCGTTGATAGGCTAAAATCATAAATATTTGTTGATAGTAAAATAGTTTGTAAGTACTCAAGAATTAAAAAAGAAACATCAGCGACTTCAAAAAATTTATATTTACCTTGACTTCAATTGTATGTAACATAATACAACTAATTAAAAAAATACGCTGACTACATATATTTTTATAACAACCTAAAATTAATTACCCAAATCTTGGACCATTAGTAGTAAGAAATACTGGCAACGTTCTTCAAAGTAATCTCGAAACATTGGCATTCGTGCTTCGAATAACCTTTACAATTGTGTAGGAATAACAAAATAAAATAAAGTTAAATGAGTATTTACGAGTGAAACCATATTGCTTAAGACTTTTTGTTCACTTTAGTATTGTTTTTGCGCCATTTAACTACACAGGACGTGGGTAATAAAATAAGCATTTTGTAATGTGTGCGTGAACGCGTGTGCTTACATAAGGGAGCGGAGTTTTTTGGCTTCACCAATAACAAAGGCCACGCTGTATCTACCTTTTATTACTTCATCTGAGTGCTAATCATTTTTTCAACACTAATTTACTTTATGGTCGACACACGGTCAGTTCAACTGTGGGAATAATCAGTTGAACTGAACGGTCGAAAAGATATTGACCGACTGAGATAACCATTCTATACATACAGATACAGTTTAAACTGCTTAGTAGTACTGATGACCGAATTGAGCTAATAGAACTAATAGAACGAACTAGTTCACTGTCCGAAATGAACAAGTACGGAGCGGTCTATAAAATGACCGCACAAGTAAGCACAATACTACTTTATACCATATTACAAGAGTATACATGGTACTTCGTAGGTCCATTCGGCAATATGGTAGAAATAATTTAATACGACGGCAGTTTTTAACAGACTTGTTTTCTAGAAACTTGTTTACAAATTTTGTTTGTGTTGGTGTTGCACAATGAGTGCTATTATTTGTTACTCATTAGAGTATTTTTCCACAATATAATTTAAAAAAATCCACTCAGTAAAAAGAGCATAATTAAGGTCAGGTGGGGTAGGAGGGACATACTTTATTTTCAGTAAAATATTTTGACTGCTAGGAAGAACAGCTAAAGTCTTTTAAGATCTTTGAACCAAACAAAACTTGCCTTTATGTATTAGCTTCACATGTGCAAAATGTCATTACGCTAGTATCTGTTTTTACTACGATATTGACGTAAATGTCAAGATTAAGTAAACGTTCCTCTTCCCCCTCACATGGGGTAAGAGGGACAGTAATTGTATTTCTTAAGATTGGACTTCGAATTAAAATATTCTTTGCTAAATGTTCGTTAATTTGTAGGTAAAACTGCTTCGGTTAAAATTTGATCTTACAATCGATGAAATAAGGTATCGTTTGAAATGAAAAAGAAGAAAAAATCAATTCGGGGTAACAGGGACATATAGGTTCGATCTGGGGTGGCAAACTAAAAAGAAGTTGACCAGTTATATTTCTATATTTATTTAATCATACAAACGGTAATAATATATCTCCCTAACTAGTTTTCCCTAGTTAGTCACTCTTTAAAAATAACAATGGCACTTTGGATTTGAAACTTTTGCGGTCGTATACACGGTTAACAAATGTTATTCTTGGTATATTATAAAGTTTTGATACGAAGTATGCAGATATTGTTCCATTCAATACCGCATTGACAGCCTCACTTAATTTATCATTATCATATCTGCTTCTATCAGATTTTATTATATATTTTCGCGCAATGTTTTATGATATATATATATATATATATATATATATATATATATATATATACATCATCCATCCATCATTCCTACAACAGTCAAAAGTGCTATTATATAACAAAATATTACAATTAAAAAGAAAGGGACGTATACAAAACGCATGAAACTTTATTTATCTAAACTAATTTAAAAAAAAGAAAACATTTGATTTTTTTATTTGTTTGTTATGATTTAGATAACTCAAAAACTAAAATACGATTTCAAAAATAAATTTAACACAAAAATACGTAAGCGTGGACCAAGTTGTGAGAAATTTCTAGTTTAGTTATAATTTAAAAATATAGTAGGTACAAAACAGTCAGTCAATTCTTTTCATTTAACCTACCTATAATTATAAATTATTCAAAATGTGTGTTACCCCTGACATAGCGTAAAAGAAACATATGTTCCTCTTTCACCGTGAATAGTGAGCCTCTTACCCCAGCTATTGCTTTTGGAGGTTTAGATTTTCAAGCGAAAGAAACTCTATATTAGAAATATTATTAGTTGTTTTTAGACTAAAATGGTTAATAAAAAGAAATAATTACAGTTTTCTCCTTATATCATTACATTCATTTTTACGTGGTAGAGCCATGCTGCAGTTATATTAGTAGTATAGTTGTAGCACGAATGGGTCGGCTCGACCGGGGAAGGACCACGCTCTCACAGAATACCAGCGTGAAATAGTAGCTTAATGCTGATGTATTTCGTATGGTGAGTGTAGAGAACCGGAGACCCTTTTTACTGGAAACGAGGCATTCCATCTTAGTCCTCACGGGTGACAACGCATCTGCATTTTGATTCGTAATCGAGGATAGATGTAGATGTCTATGGGTCACAGCAACCACTTACCATCAGGTGGACTGTGTGCTCGTTTGTCACCCTATCCTATAAAAAAAAATTCAAAATATTGCCAGCTCTTTTTTCACCAAACTATTGGTTCGCAAAAAAACGCGCTAACTTTGTACTAGTCGAATTCACAACTGTCAAATGTGTCTTCATTTTTTGTGACTTCTGAGTCACGTAGCGATATCTATTGAAAACCGTTCAAACTATTTCGCATTCACTGTTTTATTGAAGAAAAGTTCATAGTGATACGCGCTTCGGTTTACTAGTTATGGTCCCTAGTCCCTCTTCCCCCGGTGTCCCTCTTACCCCACCTGACCTTACATAAGTTAAATAAAGTTGTCAAACCATAAAAATTTCAAGTTTTCAAAATATCCAGACAAGAAGCTGTAAGCATGAACTACTTGCATAATAATGAATATTTTGTTCTGGAGAAATCTTCCAAAAACGCAATTCGAGCGAGTTATAACGACTTTTGAAATGACAAGACCCGCGCGTCATACGCCACAGGAAAATAATCGATGGCACGCCTGGCGTGCCACCCGCAGTGAACCGATTAATCAGAAATGTAAGATCGTACATAGTAGTATTTATTTTTAGGTACGAAAAGGTTTTTGTAACGTGCGTGAACTTGATATAAAATAAATTTTGTGTCCGTCTGATAAATAACCGATGGAACTATATCGAAGAATTTGAAGGGACACAGTAGTTACCTACATCATTGAGTTATACAGGCTGTCCCAGAAAGAATGGATAATCCTGGAGCGCCTTATGGTACAGGTATCAGGCGCTCAAATAAAAATACAAAAAAATATATATTCCAAGTGGTGCCAACAATATGAAAGTTTTAAAAAAATTTTATTGACATTACTGTACTTTCATGTACATGTATTAGGCGCTACAGGATTATCCATTCTTTCTGGGACACCGATATGTAAGTTACATACATTTTGCTGAATTGACACGTGCACAAGTTTAACGAAAAGCAATTGAACCTATGACGTCATTTTGTTTTATGCACAATATAAGGCATTTACGTGTATTGTGTATACGTATATTTATTAACTTACTTTAGCGCATAATTGCAGATAATATAAGGCATAAATATCGTTCTTAACTAATTGTAGAACCCAAAGTTTTTTAATTGACTTGTTTCACTACAGTTAACTATATAAGAATACAGTTTGCTCATAACACACTTTTGACGAAAATTGTTTAATTCGCTAAAATGCAGATGAATGCTACCAATATACGAGAACAAAAGATGTCTCATCATCATAGGTACTAACTGTAGTTTTAAGAAGTAGGAACCTTCCGTGTTCTTTATACTTAGCTGTATAATACTGTGATGTGTACATTCGTGCGCCCACGATTCAAGAGACTATCCTTCGAGTGTATTCTGGCGAACCCCTGAAATTTTAGAACAAACAATGGTTACAAAAATGATGAAGTTTTACACTATAGCTTCAAAGTACACAATAGACAGGTGAGGGTGAGGTCCATAGAATACTATAATGCATACATAATAGAACGGGGGAGTGGGCGGAGCCCGCGTAGCCACTAAAATGTCTCTAACACGTCAATTCACACGTATAAATGTCAACACGAGATGTATATTGACGTTACAATCGTTTCTAAATTTCGCATGCAAATTATTTAGAAAATTCAAAATTGCACCCTATTTACAAATAAATATGTATTAAAATTTAATGATCTTGAACATTAATTTAAAGTCTAAAATGTAAATTTACTCAGTCTCAACACACCGAATCGGGTTTGGCGACGCCAATCCTCGTATAAAATAAAGTTGACAGCCATTCTATTGCGTATTATAGTATTCTATGGTGAGGTCATTTATCACTTAAATATTATTGGAAGTTCATCATCATCAACATTACAGCCATCACATGTCCACAGCTGAACATAGGCATCCCTCAAGGAATACTACATGGCTCAGTCCACAGCTCTGTGGCACCTTGCCACGCATCATTTTCCTGCATCTCTTACAAGGACGTCACATCATTGGTTGTTTTTCGAACTATATGGAAGGCACTTCAACTTAATGATCCGTTGCATTTTATTGGTTATTGTTTATACTGCAGATGTCTTCATTACAGTTATCACACAAAAAAATAAAGCATGGCAAATATAGCAAACATCCTGTTTTGTAAGTTATTAGTGATGGAATCATCCCCATTATCAAAATCAGCTAAAGAGACTATTATCAATATAATCATAATAAAGTCCAGCCTTGTGGCACTGGGCAGGGTTAGGTTGATCGAGTATTCTTTCCTTGTTATATAATATAAAGCCTTTAGTTCTTCAAATGGTAAGAAATAAAAAAATGTACCTGACACATCTTTAACCTCTGCAGTACCAATATGATATTTAAGCTTCACATATTGATAGTCGAGCCTTAATTCAAAAATATGTTGATTATTATAATCAAAAATTTTGTGCTGTGATGATGGAATATGAAATATCCAGTCTCATCTAATTTCTATCATAAAAATCAAACTATTGTAAGATATATCAAGATTGACATCACCAGTTATATTGATTGATTGATATTGCATAAGCATTTCATATGATTACAGCCTAGTGAAAAGAGAGCAGAAAATGGTCCAAAATGTACGACAGTGTCATCCATATGCCTGCCAAGTAAGGCAATAATGTCAAGTAATTCCAATTGATTGAGCCTGTATCTAGCAGCAGATTCACTAGATTGATGAGGGTTAAAAAGGCATATTTTTTAATCATGTATTGATTATGATTAATATATTGTCAAAAGCATAGAGATTGATTGGTTATCAATCTCTTTGCTTTAAATTAAATCATAGTTATAGTGTTATACAAACCACTTTGACTGTTTCCATCATACTTACTCTGGAACGAACCCAACCAACCTGTAAATCCATACAGCATGCTTAGTAAATTATAAACCTAATCATTTAGTTTTCATCACTGATAATAAGTAGTTAAAAATGAAATAAGAAATTACCTAAACTTTTTTATGATTAAGAATGTAAGAATATGTAATAATATTAAATCTGTAATTTTAGGAGTTTTCCTATTCATTCAAATTTGTTAACACATCTTGCCATTCAAAAATAAAATATATGTGGAGAACATGGCTTTTGTATTACCACATCAGTTCCATTGCAGAGAAAATGATTTTATAAGGGACTATGTATGTACCTATAATTATTACCATCTAGAAGTACCTACCATATGCCATAAAATACTTATCTTATTCAGATAAACATTACAGATGTAGTAAGTCAATACTCAATTCTTATTCAAATTGTGAACTTGCATTAAAAACAGTGAATTATAAAGATAATTGAATTTCATAGTCTCTTCTCTTGTAAGACAGTGTCAAGTGGATTTGAATTTTAATAACGAAAATGTGATGAGGACATGACAGGAATTCATCACTTGTTCTCATTGGTGTTATTAGATAATACTTAGGAAAATGGCTTAGTTTTCGTAGCTGCCGATGGTTCATTTGTACTAGGTATTCTATTGAAATCATAATCAATCTCATATTCACAGCAAATTTAAATATCAATCATATTTTTTATAAAACAAGTGACATGAATAAAAGTCCCCTGATGGTACTTGGCTGCTGCAGTCCACGACCAGAAAGAAAAAACCTACAGATGTGTTGTCACTTTGGAGGGCTTGGATGAAATTTATCACAGGTTTAAATTGTATCGGCTCTCTTTATCCTTCACACCAGAAAACAGTATTGCAAAGAGTATGCTATTTGATGGCAAAATAGGTAAGAGTGATAAGTACCTACATAGATACACTCCAACACAAAAAATGGAGTCCTACATCTTAGTATCAGCCCGCCAAGTATAGTAATCATAGCAAATTGCAATCCCATTTGGGCAATCCATGTCCAGCAGCAGACTGTCATGAACTGATGAAGAAACTTAAATGATTTCTATACAACCTGGCAATTAGTTCTGATGGTGAACTTAACGAAAACCTATTCAAACTTGTAATCAGGTCGTCTATTGTGAACTAATGTGTGTTATAAAAGTTTGCAACACTGGCAACTTTGTTGTGTACATTTTGATATGTTCATATTTTATTCAGTACAAAGCTGTATTTTGCCATAATACTTCTATTACTTACAGAAACTTTCACCCTATTTTTATCACAATAGTCACATGTCATTTAAGATGTCTGACTGGCTTTTAGTCTGACATGACCACAAAACACAACACTACTGCTGCCACAGAACCCCACTACAACTATACTTCATATCTGAAGGCATTCACTAGCTCTGATCACATTTTCAACAATTTCCCATTCTTAATCTTTAAATAGTCTCATATATGAAACTAAATTTGCACCTCTTATTTCCACAAACTAGACACTGCTACTTTATAACTGCACTTTGAAGAATGATCACTTATTCACAAGGTGCAAGAAAACTACAACATTAGATTTAATATTCTATTTGTATCTGCACATACACTACACAATCACCTAACTTACACTGAAAATTATACACTATAACTTTGTTTCCTTTATCATAATCAATACACAAAAATTCAGAATTTGTCGAAGTTAATACTAGCAAAACTAAATTTGTATATAATCCTATTTCTATGCAAACAACTACTGATTTGCCACTATAACTGTGAAATTTCACAGCACTTGCACAGCAGATATTAAAAATGTTTTAAATTCTCACAAAACAATGTTGACAAACACATCACAACTGCACTACACATCACATAAATTACATAACAGTGTATCTTTATAAAAAAAACATTAATGTAATATAGAAAACTTATGCTAAATATTATGTAAACAAATTTAAGAAAAATAGATGTTCATTACTAGGCAGAACCACCTCGGACAACAACAATTACAAGGTGGTCTTCTTTCAAGCTTTCTTCTGTTAGATTGTGGCATGTCCTTTTGAGAAGTTCAGTGGAAAATTCACAGGGAGGGAAGGAGTACAGAACACCAGTAGCCTCAGTTTCTTTATTCAAGAGGGATATCACACCCGCTGCCTCTTTTTGTTTAAGATATGAAACCAAATTTCTCATTGGCCTTGTCTGAATACTTGTGTCTTCATTTGTAATTGAGGCTGTCGAGCCTGCCACTCCTAAGAATATGGCATGTGAACTAGAAGTAGCTATGCGCTTTTGCACATCATCCAATTTGGGTTGATCTAATCTGAGTCTCTGAGTAATTCTTAACTGGTTTTTACCATCTTCATCTTTCATCAGACTGTCAATTATTTCAGAGTCTCCATCAGTCAGATGGAATTTAGTGGGGAACAAAGAGTTCTTGAGGATTAAAGCTCCATTCCAAACTGTGGTTGCTTTTCGTACTACTTCAGGTAAGGTTCTTGCAGATGCCAGCATGCCACCACTTCGTCTTGGTGAGCCATCTGAATCACTGTCTGGTGAACGCCGACGGGGAGAACGTGATCTGGAACGGTCAACACCTGGTTCCCGGGAGCCAGAACGGCGCACACGGCTCTCATATTCCCCATCAACTGGTGCTCGTCTCCACTCTTCATCTCTATAGTCCCCAGTTCCATGATATGCACCTCTATACATACCTCTACCACGACCACGATGTCCACCACGCCCTCTATATCCCGATCCATACCCATAACTATCATCCCAAGTTCCTTCATATCCTTCATACCCTTCTACAGGTCTACCATCTTCACCGACTGGTGGTGCATATGGTTTTGGCCTGTAGGGCCCTCCAGTACCAACGTCTGCAAAGTCAATACGTAGACGTCTATCAGGACCTCCTAGAGGAAATCCTCTCATTTCTTTAACAGCAGCTTGGGCTGCATCAATGGAATCATACAAAATGTATGCATGAGCCTCTCCCTTTGCATATTCAATCTTTTTTATGGCTCCAAACCTGTCAAATTCCCTCTCTAACTGAGCTACTGAAGTCCAAGGCCCTAGTCCACCAACCCAAACACGAGTAGTTGGTGTTGCCTTGCCATATCCTATTTTACATTGGAATTTGCCAATATATTGGCCAGACAGTTCTACTTTTGCTCTGTGAGCCATGTCTAATGTTTGATATCTAACAAATGCAAATGCATTGCCAGTGCCTGGAGGAGGACGCTTTATATCAATATCTTCTACAATACCATATCGTCCAAAGATTCGTCGTAGCTCCTCATCTGATATATTAATTTCCAAATTACCCGCAAAGAGAGTTCTAGTTGCTAAGGGATCATCTTCAGGCTGTACATGATGTAAATAGTTTGGGAACTTGTCTTTTTTGTTTTCCATTTTTTCAAAAGGTGGATGATGTGGTCTAGGCATATATGGCCGTGGCATGTAATGAGGGTGAGGAGGATGATGCATGGGTGGTCTGTGGTGCATTGGAGGCCCGTGAGGTCCCGCCATTGGATATTCATGCATAGGGGGACGAAAATCTCGGTGGTGTGGTGGTACTGATGGCGGAATTCCATATGCCCTATCATCTGGTGGCGGCCTTCGTCTTTCAGGCACTGGGGACCAAGCATATGAATATGGACGGTCATAATCAGGCGGGGTAATGCTTCTTGGCCTGCTTCTATACTCTGACCTGACAGGTTCATAAACCGGGTCTACAATAGCTACTTTGTCATATAAAATTATTCTCGGTTTTGCATGTTTAGCATCCCTTGCGTCTTCAGCACTACGGAAACATACATACGCAACCCGCTCGTCCAGCTCATGAGAAATTTTAATACTAAAGTCACCAAACTTTTTATATTCCCTGTACAAAGTATCTTTAACAATTTCGTCGGAGGCTTTAGGGTGGAGAGCACTGACGCAGAGTACTTTGTAATAAGGCCGAGAGGATTCTTCCCGGATTTCTCTAGAACGTACGTAGTCATCACGATGAGGTGACACATACCGGCCGCGAGGGCTAGGAGAACGTACGCGACGTCGAACACGTTCTGGCGTCACGCGCTCATCGGAACTGTCGTCATACCGGCCTATACTACTACGCGTCCTCTTCGATCGCGGCATACTATCCCTTGATGAACTGCGCTTCATGTTACGAATTTTCACCGTAATACGATCTCTATCTCTATCGCTACGCGGTAATCCAATCATGAAAGCTCAGTTTGCTGAACCACTATCTGAAATGCACAACATTACACGTCACTTCAAAATGTCGTCTTGTTCCAGAAGAAATTGTATAACACTGCACGGTATAAAAGTTGATGTCTTACCACAAACTAGATAGCGACTAATGTTCGCTTAGACCACAACACCTCCACTAAACAAAACAAGCATTTATATGAACAAAACAAATTATAATAAGCTGATTGAATAAATTGTGTCACACTCTATCACACAAAGAAAGACTATTTAATTCAAAATGGATGCCGTGCCCGACCATCAAAATCTTTGGCCGAGCCGAGTGATTATTATTTTTTTTTTGGAGTTTATGGCCTGGTATCTAGACCTTTAGGCCAAAACCAGGTGGCCGAGTGATTATATTCTCTTTGGTGATGCCAATGCCGAAATGCCGTCTGTCAGTGTTGCCAGCGTGGCTCGACACTTTATATCACAAAATATACTCGTTGGTCTGAACTTTCACACAGTGAATTCTCTGGTCTCGACCCCAAGATTGTGGCATGTCCTTTTGAGAAGTTCAGTGGAAAATTCACAGGGAGGGAAGGAGTACAGAACACCAGTAGCCTCAGTTTCTTTATTCAAGAGGGATATCACACCCGCTGCCTCTTCTTTTTTTCCAATGATGATGATGAATGATGACCCCAAGATATATTATTTATTTATTAAATAGGTCCTTTTTATCGCTACGCTTAGCATGAGAGGAAGCACGGACACAGAATTTATCTAACAAAGATTAGACGAAGTACAATTTGTTCAAGTAACAAAGTAGAAAAAAATAAAAGGTTGTTTCATATATAAATATTTTGATAAATAAGTAATTAAAACTAATTATACATCTTAGTTATTTAGCTCAATTGAGACAATGAGCGCTAATAATCTGCCTCTCACCCGATGCCACCAGTTGACACTGAGGTGAAGTTTTTTATTACACAATGTCATTTAATTGAAAAGTTAGATTTGAATAAAAGTTTTTCCGTTTGTGGAGTATTATATTAATACACAAAACAACGCCTAAGTGGTTTGCTCTTTAATTTTTGCGCTTTTTTAACACCTTTTTTAATTTTTCTACCTTTATGAATTTTGATGGTTTTGTTTATTTATTTTTAATCCAATTAATATAGAATATAACTGATAGTACAGAAAAAAACATAAACCTTTTCATTTTTCAAAGAAATTAACTTCCCGTTATCTAATATCTTTCAAATATTAGACCCCATTTTAAGTGACCTCGCTCTGGTGGCAAAAAAATTCACGGATCAATTCCAAATTGATCAATTGCAAAATCACATTATGGAAAGAGTGTTCATTACACTATAGCGCACTATTGGATAGAAATCGATGGATTGCCCTTACAAAATACAAAGCCTACTTTTTGTATAAAACAATGTATTTACATACATAATTGTGTATTATGTTTGGGATGAAATTACGCAATGTCGAAGTAAATCAATGCAAATAATGTCCTAGACCCTGATCGAACGAGTTTTCTACTTGTTAAGTCGGCAATAACTTTCAAATACTGTGTTACAACGTTAGAACTATCAAAGTGCCGATTAGAATACACTACACATGGGGCACTTAATCAAGACGCCTAAGAGGGCAATAAGTATATTCTGTTTACTCTGCACTAGATCGAGTCTCAAGTTCCGAGACCTAAATTGCCGTAGTTGTCAATTGCCATGCTTGCCATCATATTTATTAATATGTGATTGTTATACTCGTTTTCAATCATATTATAGAGTATTGGCGGTACTTGATAGTTGACGGATTGTTGCTTTTTTACAGGATAAGGGTGGCAAACGAGCACACAGTTCACCTGGTGGTAAGTGGTTGCTGTGCCCCATAAACATCTGTACCCATAAACTAATAAGAGTACTAACGTATCTGTACCCATCCACGATCACGAATCAAAATGCAGATGTGTTGTCACCCGTGAGAACAAAGATGGAATGCTTTGTTTCCAGTAAAAAGATTCTCCGGTTCTTTATAGTTACCATAAGAAACGCAGCAGCTTTGAGCTACCCCAGTCGAGCCGACCCATTAGTGCTACAACTATACCAATAATATAGCTGCAGCATGGCTCTATCACGTGCCAATTTTATTCTTTAAATAAATTGAAGTGGTTTATTAATTGGAAAGATTTTGGTACGTAAAAACGATGCAATTTGTGTATTAAGTGTCTGCGCTTGTGAACTATTGGAGAAAATAAAGAAATAATTGCTTCGATTCTTTGATAAACTTCAAGTTATTTTAATCGCGTAGGCGCCTTATGAACATGATTGACTGTTATCATCGACTGCCCTCTGGGTCAAGGTGTCTACTTACTTACTTACTTACTTACTTATCGTCACGCACAATCCCTAACGGGGTAGCCAGAGAGAACAGATCGCCAAGTGTCACGATCCTTACATACCTCTTTCGCTTCTTTCAGGTTCATTAACTTCTTCAAACATGCACGTCTAGGTATCCGAGTACTCTTGACCCTCCCCTCTTCGAGCAATTTGCTCACATGGTCTTCGAAAGTTAGTCTCGGTCTACCTCGACACCTTTTAATATTTACTTTCGCTCTATATATTTTCTTCACCATTCGGTCTTCACTCATTCGTTCAACGTGTCCAAACCATTGGAGTACGCCCCTATCAATTTTTGTGATAAGGTCAACTTTCAATCCTGCCATATTGCGAATCTCTTCGTTTCGCTTTCGGTCGGCTATGGTAACGCCACACATTTTACGAAGAGATCGCATCTCCACTGCATTCAACTTGCTTTTATGCTTCTTCTGGCATACCCAGGTTTCGCTGCCATATAACAAAGTCGGTACCAACACTGCGTTATGTATTGCAAGGCGTGCACTCTTCACCACGCCTTGCCTTTTTATTAATGCATTCAGGGCACCATTGACTTTGTTTCCAGCAGCGACACGCCTATCCACATCTAAATCACATCTTCCATCCCGGCTGAAAGCACTCCCCAAGTATACAATTTCATTTACCTGTTCTAGACATTCCTGATTTACCCATATTTCACATTTCGTTCTCTCTTCGTCCTTTTCAAATACCAGAACCTTAGTTTTATTAGCATTCAAACGGAGACCTTTAATTTCACATTCCTCTTTCATACACGTGACTAATGCCTGCAGTTCTGCTTCTGATGGTGCAATAAGCACTGCATCATCAGCATACAGCAGACAATTAACTTTTATGTCACCCAATTTCACACCCAAACAGCTATCTTTCAGCTTCTGTAAACAGCTGTCGAGATACAGTATGAACAACCAGGAAGACATGACACAACCCTGTTTTACGCCCGCTTGGACGCTAAACATGGGTGACAGGTCATGCCCTACCCGCACACAGGCTTTACAGTCATAGTAGAGTGACTGCACAGCCCTTAACAATCGACCATCCACACCATATCCCGGCAACAGTTCCCACATTTTCTTCCTTATAACCTTATCAAATGCTTTCTCCAGATCCACAAAAGCACAGAAAATCCTCTGGTTAACACTCAGAAGCTTCTCCGTGATCATGCGGAGAGAAAACATTTGATCCGTGCATCCTCTTCCAGGTCTAAATCCGCATTGTGCCTCCCATAAGAATCTTTCCGATTTCTCTTGCATCCTGCGTGTCAAAACCTTCGAATAAACTTTACTTGCTAAACTGGTCAAGCTGATCGCCCGATAGCTCCCGCAGTCAAAATGTGAACCTTTACCTTTATATAAAGGCACAATGACCGCGGATCGCCAATCATCCGGGACATCTCCCGTCCGCCAGCACAAATTGCACAGCAGATGAAAGCTGTCCCAGACGCGAGGCCCACCGTACTTGACCATTTCAGCAGTAACTCTGTCTAGTCCCGCAGCCTTACCACATTTCAAACAAGGTGTCTACAAAACCTTAAAACTTCGCAATGTCGAAAAAATCCTTAAGAACGAAGGTCCCGAATGAAATCTTAGAGCATACACTACATACATTACTCAGTCTCTCTCTCTCTCTACGCCGATCACGCTTTCTGCTCACACAGTGCTCCCTCCATGTAATGTATGCTCTAAGAATGAAATGATGACGTGGCTTAAAAGACAAGCATCCTAGCCAATAATAATCATTGGGTGCGTTTGGCAGAAAAAAGCGCTAGCAAGCGCTTGTAATCAAAATGGCGATCGTAAGCGGTAAGCGCTGTCAAATCGTAAGTAGCTATTTTCCTCCAGGACACGATGTTAGTTTTAACCGGGGAACCTAACTTAATTTAAATATATGTTTCTAGAGTATTCATATTAAAAACTTACCAATCATGAATTTTTAATAACGTGTATATGTTTATTCATGTAATTATATTACTTAAAACTAATATTGCACAATACAACTTATAAACTCTACTTCAAAACAAACAAATTAAATAAGCAAAATGGCGGATTGTGTCAGCGCTACTGAAGTAGCAATCGTGTCCTGGCGGAAAACTATTTCAGCGCTTATAAGCGCTTGCTAGCGCTTTTTTCTGCCAAACGCACCCATTGACTTACGTTTTCAATACAGAAGGGACAGGGAAGAATAAGGCCGGTCATATACATACGGAATTCCGTTTCGAAGTATCGATTCGGACTTCATTACATACATCACACACATACGTTTTTATCCGTACGGAATAACAATGCTCAGTTGAGTGATGCCAGTCATTGAGTACAGATATTAAGCCAGCAAATATGGACGACGATATTGCGATTGCATTGTTGCTGTATCTAGCTTACAAGAAAACATATTGCCGCCGTTACTGGATGCATCCCCTTAAAACCCTAAGATTACAGGATAGCCAGTTAAAAAGAACCAAATTGTCTATCTAGAATTTTTTTAAATACTTTCGGATTTCTATAAACTCTTTCGACAAATTATTTCATTTCTTATACAATTTTTTAATGATGAGCTAGAGGGAACAGTAACAGGGGTGGAATAATCATGTTGGCGTAAAGTCTTTGGTGCTTAAGTCTTATTATAGAAGTGACGAACCCACGTCTTTTTTTCTGCATCGAGGGCGGTGCCATTTAAAATTGAAGTGTAATATTTGAAAAGTGTTAACGATAATGTTTGTTTTTGTACTATTAGTTATATTTTATATTAATTAGATTAAAAATAAATAAACCAAACCACTGAGGCATTGTTTTGTGTATTAATATTATACCCTAGAAACTGATAAACTGCCTGTCTTCTGAATTGAATGACATTGTGTGATAATTTTCTCCCACTGGAGTCCTATATCAGTCTTTGCAAAGCTATGTATGTAATCAGAAATTAATACGCTTGCTTTAGATATGTGGGACACATCAAGTATTCTTCATGATGAAAAATATAATCCTTCATGTACTATATCACCCATTTGCTCCGGTTGTGTGACCTACACTGGGTGCATTTCGTACGGAATTTACGAAAGTGTGTTGCGACTAGTACAAATTCTATGGAAGACTTGCGTTCAGAGCGGCTTTATTATGTTCGGGATTCCGAACGCACTAGCGATCATGCGGAATCTCGAAAAGGAGAAATTCCGTATGGAAAAATACAAAACACCGTACGTGTGTAGCGGGTCGTTTTATATGGACTTGCTCGTTTTTCGAATTCCGAAACGGAATACCGTATGTATGTGGCCGGCTTTAATATGTTTTTTTATCTATGATTCCTATCGATTTTTTTTGAAACGAATTCTCATTGGTTAATATTCACAAACCGCCAAAACTTGATACTTTCGACCAATGAAAAACCTTCGTCTAAATTTTAACGCGCTATTTCCGTTCAAAATGGCCGACAAAACTATGCCTATTTCTGTTCCATCAGAAAAGCCTTTAAAAGTCATTAAATGGAAAGTAAAACAAGGTGCATTTGTGTCACACGGTCAGATACTATTTTTGTATAGTGATTCTTCGGGGAACAACAGTGAATTAAAGAAATTTAAAGCCGTTCGTGCTGGTACTATTTCATCCATCAAGGTGAAAGAGGGAGACATCGCTGAACCTGGGTAAGTGACGTCACTACGATTATAACCAAACATTTTAATATTTTTGTCAAATTTAACTATTTTCGTTCGCTTTAAATATATTAATAGTAAAAACTTAGTATACTAATGATATATCTGAGGTATTGTTATTGTTTACTCATACTGTTCAATACAAAAATGCGCGGCAAAGTGCAGATATCAAACTTTATGATCGTGGGTTCTTACATATATCGTAAATTATTTGTGTTTTTGTCCGAATATTCATTACTATATTGAATAGAAAAAACGAAGAGATCGCATCTCCACTGCATTCAACTTGCTTTTATGCTTCTTCTGGCATACCCAGGTTTCGCTGCCATATAACAAAGTCGGTACCAACACTGCGTTATGTATTGCAAGGCGTGCACTCTTCACCACGCCTTGCCTTTTTATTAATGCATTCAGGGCACCATTGACTTTGTTTCCAGCAGCGACACGCCTATCCACATCTAAATCACATCTTCCATCCCGGCTGAAAGCACTCCCCAAGTATACAATTTCATTTACCTGTTCTAGACATTCCTGATTTACCCATATTTCACATTTCGTTCTCTCTTCGTCCTTTTCAAATACCAGAACCTTAGTTTTATTAGCATTCAAACGGAGACCTTTAATTTCACATTCCTCTTTCATACACGTGACTAATGCCTGCAGTTCTGCTTCTGATGGTGCAATAAGCACTGCATCATCAGCATACAGCAGACAATTAACTTTTATGTCACCCAATTTCACACCCAAACAGCTATCTTTCAGCTTCTGTAAACAGCTGTCGAGATACAGTATGAACAACCAGGAAGACATGACACAACCCTGTTTTACGCCCGCTTGGACGCTAAACATGGGTGACAGGTCATGCCCTACCCGCACACAGGCTTTACAGTCATAGTAGAGTGACTGCACAGCCCTTAACAATCGACCATCCACACCATATCCCGGCAACAGTTCCCACATTTTCTTCCTTATAACCTTATCAAATGCTTTCTCCAGATCCACAAAAGCACAGAAAATCCTCTGGTTAACACTCAGAAGCTTCTCCGTGATCATGCGGAGAGAAAACATTTGATCCGTGCATCCTCTTCCAGGTCTAAATCCGCATTGTGCCTCCCATAAGAATCTTTCCGATTTCTCTTGCATCCTGCGTGTCAAAACCTTCGAATAAACTTTACTTGCTAAACTGGTCAAGCTGATCGCCCGATAGCTCCCGCAGTCAAAATGTGAACCTTTACCTTTATATAAAGGCACAATGACCGCGGATCGCCAATCATCCGGGACATCTCCCGTCCGCCAGCACAAATTGCACAGCAGATGAAAGCTGTCCCAGACGCGAGGCCCACCGTACTTGACCATTTCAGCAGTAACTCTGTCTAGTCCCGCAGCCTTACCACATTTCAAACAAGGTGTCTACAAAACCTTAAAACTTCGCAATGTCGAAAAAATCCTTAAGAACGAAGGTCCCGAATGAAATCTTAGAGCATACACTACATACATTACTCAGTCTCTCTCTCTCTCTACGCCGATCACGCTTTCTGCTCACACAGTGCTCCCTCCATGTAATGTATGCTCTAAGAATGAAATGATGACGTGGCTTAAAAGACAAGCATCCTAGCCAATAATAATCATTGGGTGCGTTTGGCAGAAAAAAGCGCTAGCAAGCGCTTGTAATCAAAATGGCGATCGTAAGCGGTAAGCGCTGTCAAATCGTAAGTAGCTATTTTCCTCCAGGACACGATGTTAGTTTTAACCGGGGAACCTAACTTAATTTAAATATATGTTTCTAGAGTATTCATATTAAAAACTTACCAATCATGAATTTTTAATAACGTGTATATGTTTATTCATGTAATTATATTACTTAAAACTAATATTGCACAATACAACTTATAAACTCTACTTCAAAACAAACAAATTAAATAAGCAAAATGGCGGATTGTGTCAGCGCTACTGAAGTAGCAATCGTGTCCTGGCGGAAAACTATTTCAGCGCTTATAAGCGCTTGCTAGCGCTTTTTTCTGCCAAACGCACCCATTGACTTACGTTTTCAATACAGAAGGGACAGGGAAGAATAAGGCCGGTCATATACATACGGAATTCCGTTTCGAAGTATCGATTCGGACTTCATTACATACATCACACACATACGTTTTTATCCGTACGGAATAACAATGCTCAGTTGAGTGATGCCAGTCATTGAGTACAGATATTAAGCCAGCAAATATGGACGACGATATTGCGATTGCATTGTTGCTGTATCTAGCTTACAAGAAAACATATTGCCGCCGTTACTGGATGCATCCCCTTAAAACCCTAAGATTACAGGATAGCCAGTTAAAAAGAACCAAATTGTCTATCTAGAATTTTTTTAAATACTTTCGGATTTCTATAAACTCTTTCGACAAATTATTTCATTTCTTATACAATTTTTTAATGATGAGCTAGAGGGAACAGTAACAGGGGTGGAATAATCATGTTGGCGTAAAGTCTTTGGTGCTTAAGTCTTATTATAGAAGTGACGAACCCACGTCTTTTTTTCTGCATCGAGGGCGGTGCCATTTAAAATTGAAGTGTAATATTTGAAAAGTGTTAACGATAATGTTTGTTTTTGTACTATTAGTTATATTTTATATTAATTAGATTAAAAATAAATAAACCAAACCACTGAGGCATTGTTTTGTGTATTAATATTATACCCTAGAAACTGATAAACTGCCTGTCTTCTGAATTGAATGACATTGTGTGATAATTTTCTCCCACTGGAGTCCTATATCAGTCTTTGCAAAGCTATGTATGTAATCAGAAATTAATACGCTTGCTTTAGATATGTGGGACACATCAAGTATTCTTCATGATGAAAAATATAATCCTTCATGTACTATATCACCCATTTGCTCCGGTTGTGTGACCTACACTGGGTGCATTTCGTACGGAATTTACGAAAGTGTGTTGCGACTAGTACAAATTCTATGGAAGACTTGCGTTCAGAGCGGCTTTATTATGTTCGGGATTCCGAACGCACTAGCGATCATGCGGAATCTCGAAAAGGAGAAATTCCGTATGGAAAAATACAAAACACCGTACGTGTGTAGCGGGTCGTTTTATATGGACTTGCTCGTTTTTCGAATTCCGAAACGGAATACCGTATGTATGTGGCCGGCTTTAATATGTTTTTTTATCTATGATTCCTATCGATTTTTTTTGAAACGAATTCTCATTGGTTAATATTCACAAACCGCCAAAACTTGATACTTTCGACCAATGAAAAACCTTCGTCTAAATTTTAACGCGCTATTTCCGTTCAAAATGGCCGACAAAACTATGCCTATTTCTGTTCCATCAGAAAAGCCTTTAAAAGTCATTAAATGGAAAGTAAAACAAGGTGCATTTGTGTCACACGGTCAGATACTATTTTTGTATAGTGATTCTTCGGGGAACAACAGTGAATTAAAGAAATTTAAAGCCGTTCGTGCTGGTACTATTTCATCCATCAAGGTGAAAGAGGGAGACATCGCTGAACCTGGGTAAGTGACGTCACTACGATTATAACCAAACATTTTAATATTTTTGTCAAATTTAACTATTTTCGTTCGCTTTAAATATATTAATAGTAAAAACTTAGTATACTAATGATATATCTGAGGTATTGTTATTGTTTACTCATACTGTTCAATACAAAAATGCGCGGCAAAGTGCAGATATCAAACTTTATGATCGTGGGTTCTTACATATATCGTAAATTATTTGTGTTTTTGTCCGAATATTCATTACTATATTGAATAGAAAACTTGTAAACTATTATTTGATATGACATTTATGAAGTACCTAACCAAAAATGCAAACGCCATCTGATATTGCGGCACAAGATCACCAACCCACATATTTTATTGAACTTGCGTTATTAGGGTTTTTTCGAAACATTTTTTTAATATAAAATTTACAGTGGATGCGTGGCGGACTTGGAAGAATGCCGACACCCAACTGTAATGAAAGAGATGTGCGCGGAATGCGGTGCAGACCTCCGTAGCGATGAAGGTGTTAAACACGACGTGGCTATCGTTCCCATGGTGCATTCCGTACCTGAACTCAAGGTATCCTATTTTGAATAATACTTGTTATGTATGTTTCGTGGCCTTACTTTGGACTAAAATTTATAGCATGAAAATCTGAACTCATTTTTAATTTCGGGAAACATCAAATTCTTCCTTATAATATAGTAATATTTCTTTATAGATTTATATTCTTTATTCTGTGGCAATAATCTGATTTAATTATTATTCTAGTAATAGTACACTGAGTCTCTTGCATTGTAGGAAAAACTCGTCCTAATCACCACCAGGGAGATTAGTGAGTACAGTACCAGATATCTCTTAATTTTATTGCCGAGCTCCATCGACAGGCAGCTCCAGGCCTCTCATCTAAAAGGCTTTTAAAGCAAGGAAGCTGTATTATCACATATTAGCATACCTGTCGGCTAAGCTTTCCATTGACGTCCGTCGAGTTAGGGGTTGATATTTTTTTTACAGAAAGGTTACATTAATATAAGCACACACGTAAAGTTTTAACATACTTTAGAAAAGCATACTTTACGAGAAAAAAATTATTGAAAATCAATTATTTTTGCAATATTTATGTCAATCCCTATCTCAGATTATATGATATTTTTTTTACAGAAAGGTTACACTATTGTAAAGATTGTAAACACACACGCAAAATGTCAACATGCGGAAACGCGTACTTTTTGAGAAAAAAATTATTGAAAATCAATTATTTTTATAATATTTACGTCAATCCTTACCACAGATTATATCGAATTCTCGCCGTTGAACGTTCGTTTTCCGTACAGTTAAGTTGTCATACGTTCGGTAGCATTTTATTGTACATTTTACGTAAATAATTATATTTTGTACTCATTTAAATAGTTTTCATGCATACACATATATTTAACAGTTTATATTTAAATTACAAAATTATTATCATTATGAGCTATTAAAATTAAAATGTGTAGTGTTTACCGTTTTTTACCGGCTTGTGGAATGTAACGTAAAACTGACGATTTCTACGAATTAATTAAAGCAATATGTGTATAAACTTGTATAAAACATGTGTATAAAACAGTGCCCACCTATTAGGGCAGATAACAAATAAAATAGGTTAGGTTCAACTTATGTCAAGGAACCGAATTAATAGACCCCGACTCCACGTGGTACGAGTCTGTCCTACCCCTAGAGTGGTTTTATAGAGCCGGAGGCGCGTAGGGAGAGCAGCCTCGCCTCCGCAGCTTCGGCTTGTTGGTCGCCTTCGGCGACCAGCCTCAGCCGCTCCGGCTCGTCCGATGCCTACGATTTGTTACAGCAGGCGGAGGCTGCTCTTCCCGCAGCGGCGGAGACGTTGCGGTCTCAAAATAGATACAGAAATCCCTCTGAATGAGTCCCTCTATTTTTGGTGAAGGGGTTCCCCCTTCCTTAGGGGGTACCCCCTTCCCCCCCAAGAGGTCCCCATGGTTTTTTACACTTAATATTTATCCATAAATAATAAAATTTCCTCAAAATTAAAATTCAAAAAACTCAAAAAGGGGGGGGCTCCGCAACTTTTCCTTTTAAGGGGGAGTAGTACACCTCCCCCCGCCCTCCCCCCACCCCCCTCCCACCTCAAATTCGACGGACGTCAATGGAAAGTCGTACCTACCTGTCCTTAACCCTAGGTCGGTCGCATGGGGTCTTTGAAAGCACGGGGTTTGGAAAAACTGGCATTTTTTTTGTTAATAGTTAAGGTATAAACTTATGCTTTATAGTAGCTTCCTAAAAAATACTTAATTAAAAAATAGTGCAATTATCACTCAGTTAGCGCTCTGCGCTTGTCCATGATAGACATTTGTTTTGCGCGCGGACTTCGAAAGACCCCACGCGACCGATCGTGTAAGCTTTTTCTTATTTAATGGAAGACACATATATATGTTATATATAGCCGAAAATGGAACATTTTAAAGAACAGATAGTCCGATGCCTAGAAGAAGAGTCCAAAGATAGTGTGGATGTTCCGATCGATGAAACATCAGATGGTGAGAATTCTGATTATGGACCTGATGTTATTGAAGAAAGTTCTCATGAAACAGACTCTGAGGAAGACGGTATATCGGATCCTGAACTGCCCGAAGAACTAGATTCTGACGACGATGATGAAGATAATGTTCCACTCGCCCAACTAAGAACATCGAACCATTATGTTGTTTGTCGGAAACTACGCAATGGAAATACTGAAACGATACATCGCGGAAGAAAACTGCTCCCAATCCCTCAGTTAGAAACCGACAGCATAATATAATATCGCATTTGCCAGGACCACGATATATAGGTCGTGATTGCAACACCCCTTTGGAGGCATGGAGTTTATTTTTTCCCATAGATGTACTGAATAATATTGTTCAATATACTAATGAAAAAATTCAGACTCTTCAGGATAAATATGAAAGGTCACGAGATGCGCAACCGACAATTATACCGGAGATAACAGCATTACTAGTGTTATTATACCTTATTGGTACACAGAAGTCCTGCCATGTAAAAATCGAAGAGGTTTTCTCAGCGGATGGGACAGGTTTAGACATTGCGAGGGCGGTAATGTCGCTACAGAGATTTAGATTTCTCTTGCGCTGTTTAAGGTTTGACAGCATTGTAACACGACAAGAAAGACTGCAAATTGATAAGTTGGCACCAATCAGGTTTGTCTTTGAAAAATTTGTTCAGAAATGCAAAGAAAGTTTCAGCACTAACGAAATGCTGGAGTCTTTTCGAGGACGATGTTCATTTAGGCAGTATTTGCCTAATAAGCCTGATAAATATGGAATAAAGATATTTGCTATGGTGGATGCCCGGAATTATTACACATCCAATATGGAGATTTATGTTGGAAAGCAACCTGAAGGACCAATGTTTGTAAACACTTCAACAAATGCTCTGGTGAAGAGACTAATAGAACCAATTTCAGGAACGAACCGCAACGTCACCATGGATAAATGGTTCACTAGTGTCTCTTTAGCCAGAGAATTACTAAAAGATCATAAACTTACTATTCTCGGAACCATTAGAAAAAATAAACCTGAAATTCCTGATCAGTTGAAAACCAAAAATAGGGAAGTGTGTTCATTACTTTTTGCATTTGGTAAAGATCAAAACACTTTAGTGTTTTACTGTACATAAAAGAATAAAATCGTTCTACTGTTGTCAACGATGCACCATGACAGTGTCGTAAACTCTAACTCAGCTCGAAAAAACCTGAAATTATTGAGTTTTACAACATCACAAAAGGAGGTGTAGATGTTGTGGACAGACTGAAAAAAAACTATTCAGTTGCAAGAATGAGCTGCAGATGGCCTCTGAGAATTTTTTTTACACTGATGGATATTGCTGGAATCAATTCACAGATAATATTAACATGTAATCAGCCAAATAGGACCACGCCCAGAAAACAATATCTCAAAACATTAGCATTTCAACTTTTTGATGATTACATCAAATACAGAAGCACACTAAACTCCCTCCCCAGAACGCTCCGGCAGCACATAAAGCGTTTCGTTGGTACGGATATCCTGCAAATTCAATCTGAAAATCAGCCTCAAATGACCAGAAAGAGATGTGCATATTGTCCGCGACACATTGATAGGAAATATTCTACAGTATGCTTTTCATGTCGCCAGAACATATGTCCGAGACATGCAGCCTCAGTTTGCTCAAGCTGTTCGGAAGAGCGAAATGAGGTGTAAAAGTTCACTAATATATTATAATGTTTTTATATTTTTTTTGTGATCTCATTAACATAAATCTTTGTTTTGATAGCTTGTGTTGAATACCTTGTTAATATATAAATAAAAAATGAGAATATACGAAGTAATTACATTAAAAACATAAAAATAAAACAGGGCTTTCAAAGACCCCATGCGACCGACGAAGTTACAAAAACTAGCACGACCGACCTAGGGTTAAAAATATTTTTTAATTTCAAGCAAGTGCTCAAGTATTCTTTCTTGACTGCTAAGCATGTAATCAATAAGCAGTTACAGTTGTGATTAGACATTTCAGTAGTACTTGCAATATTGAACTACAAAATTCTTCTTCATCGTCAGCTCTTAAAAGTCCTCTGGTGAATTTGTTTCAGTCATCATGCTTGTCAGGTATGTTGTTTCTTGCCTGATTATTTTAAAATTTAAACTAAGCTTTTATTAGTGGTAGAGCTATGCTACAGTTATATTAATAGTATAGTTGTTGCACCAATGGGTCGGCTCGACTGAGAAAGGACCATACTCTAACAGAAAACCAGTATAAAATAGCAGCTTAATGCGGCTGTGTTTTGCATGGTGAGTGTAGAGAACTGGAGACCCTTTTCACTGGAAAAGAGGCATACCATCTTAGACCTCACGGCTGACAGTGCATCTGCATTTTAAATCGCAAACGAGGATAGAAGTGGATGTCTATAGGCCACAGCAAGCACTTACTATCAGGTGGACTGTGTGCTTACTTGTCAACCTTATCCTATAAAAAAAAGAGCTCCCAAGTCATGATTTACCATAGCCATTTTGATTTAGTATTCAATTAATTGTCCTACTAATATTATAAATGTGAAAGTTTGTAAGTATGGATGGATGTTCGTTACTCTTTCACGTAAAAACTACTGAATGGATTTTAATGAAACTACAATAATATAGAGTATACATCAGATACAATTTATAAAGGTATTGTGTGAATTGTCCAAAATATGATAAGTGTCAAGTAAGTAGGAAAAAATCTACTAACTGTGAGCTATTCTGGCGTGCGCTGTCAAATCGCTAGAGTTACACATATGACATGGCGGTGGCGGGCGAACGGTGCGGGGGCCGGGCGGGCGGTCTGATGCACGGCGGATGAGGTGGGGTCTACTGGACACAAAAATTATTTATGTGATAATTTTAGTGTCATAATGTTAGTTCTTTTCTATGCCATGCTAATATAAGCTACTCGGAATACTAATCCTGCGCAGATGAAGTCGCGGGCATCAGCTAGTGACAAATAATACTTATTCCAATTGGTAGTAACATGTATCATTCATATCTAGACATAAGTTGTGTGGCAATTTTCAGGTTTCTGAAGAACTAGCTCAAAAGTTGGGCCGAGAAGATGCTGAACGCCTCCTGAAAGATAGGAAGTTAGTACTACTAGTTGATCTTGATCAAACATTAGTGCATACTACAAATGACAACATACCACCAAACTTAAAGGTAAAGCATTTTTAAATATTTTATCTACAGTAAACCCTCACACGAACACGAAAAAATCAGACAAATAGTTCGTGTTACAGGGGAGTTTGTGTAATCCGAACAATGCAAAAAATGAATTTGTGTTTCTAAACTCAATATTATGATTCATCATAGAAACATTTTTATTAATAACTTGGATATTATTATTTTATATTTACAATAATTTTTTTTATAAATTTTTTAACTTAACATTATTATTACCTACATATCATTTATAACTTAACATTATTATTATGTTCATCAGTTTATATGTACACTTCTTAACAAAGCCAAATTGTTAAGCCTTTGCTTTTGTTAATTAGTTTTCAAAAGTTTACAACCTTTTCAATAGCTTTTGTAATACGGAAAGAAAATTTGAGGTATTGTTTCTATTTTTAGGTACTCGAGTGAATGTTTGATATTCTAATCCTTTGTCTATTTTTAGAAACTCGAGTTAATGACTTTTCTAACCTCTTCAGCCATTGTTTACCGGTATTTGTATTGACCGAAAAAGGACAAAAAATATACAAAATACATGATTTGGGAATTTTTATAGTATTATCGTATTATCCGATAATTAACCGTGAAGGGATGAAAAAGTTGTTCGAAGTTCGGATTAACGAGGGTTCGTCTTAACCGAACATAATTACATCGAAGCTTAAGGAACTATTGTCTAGAGCAAATTTTTGTTTACCTTAAACCAAAATTCGTGTTAACCGTGTTCGCATTAACGAGGGTTTACTGTAAATCATTATACAATTTACCTATAATGTTTAGTTATAATCTTTTACATACATAAAAATTTGTTTTTGAAGGATGTCCTTCACTTTTTCCTCCGTGGGCCGGGAAATACAGGGAGATGGTGTCACACAAGATTGAGACCTAGAACCAAAGTGTTCCTGGAATCTGCTTCCAAAAACTACGAGTTACATGTCTGTACATTTGGCGCTAGACAGTATGCACATGCTATTGCTGAACTTTTAGATCCAGAAAAGAAATACTTTTCCCATAGAATACTTTCAAGAGATGAATGTTTTGATGCTAGAACAAAATCAGCTAATTTAAAGTGAGTATTGATTTAATTGTTTCAATTTTAACATAACTGCTTAAATTTAAGATTTGTAATAAATGTGTATGAGAACTGATGGATCAAAAGTTTCAAATATAAGTGTAGAGAAACTCATGCTACTTAGCAGTAAGGATATGAAGTAATATGCTGTTATAGTAAAGTAAAAGTAAAGTCACAGTATATATGTCACAGACCAGAAAATAACTGCCACGCTACCCCTATGCAATTAACAATTTCATTTTTGTCAACAGGGATCTAACCTGGGTTACTTGCATTCTGTGAAATTTACAGTTAGTGCTTAGTCTGTGAACGTCCATGGCTCGTACTGCTATAGACTGACAATTTAATATTACTTATACAATTGACCAGCTGTATTCCGACAAACATATTGCAAGGTGGTGTCAGATTATTAAATTTGTCAGACTATAGAGTACTGCCGAACCCCTGGTAGTCCAAAAGTTTTTGAAATATTACATATCAAATATAAAATAATAATAGTAAAAAATCTTGCTCAATTATCCAAACGGTAAATAATGAATGCCTACTAGGCCGTCGTCAAGGTAGATTCGTGGTGGTGCGAACTAATTGCAACATGTTTGTCCACGTATTTGTGAAGGATCGATTGTACCTACATGTTAAAGACATGTGGGATTACAGGGGGGGGGGGGGGATGGTGGATTAGCCAGGGGCAGGATTACCGGGCATTCACTGTAACATTATTTGTTGCAATTAAATTCTCTCTTAGATCATTTAACTTGTTATGTTGTATGAATACGACATGAAGTCAATTATATTTTTAATTACTATCTTTATATTACCTTCTAGATCAGAAATTATCGTAAGGGGTTACATTTTTAGAGTTTGTTGTTGAATATGATGTGGCTAATGTATAATGAATGATTTGGCAGTCATCAAAACTGAATGAGCTCATTCAAGCCTGTTTATAGAATGATTAGTCATTTTTTTCTATAAATAGTTGAATAAATGTTACCTTTATGTATTTTATTTTAATGTAAGGATTAATTAATTTAAGGGCCTTGTTCCCGTGCGGCGACAACATGGTGTGCATTATAGACGACCGTGAAGACGTGTGGCGGCATGCGTCAAACCTGATCCATGTCAGGCCATACTCATTTTTCCAATCTACAGGAGATATTAATGCCCCACCGTTAGGTAATTTTATGTTAACCAAACTAATGAAAATATTCTGCTGCTTTTATATAACTTGAAAATAACGGCCACTACTTAATGTCATATATTATAATACTAGCCATTGAATAAAACTGAAAAGGAAATGGAAATAAAAGTCAATAGTCTCTGCCTACCCCTCTAGTTGACATGCGTGAGTGTTTGTGTATTTATTTATGTATGAATTACACTCGATTCCATTACATATATATCCCAACATATCAAGTGCTTTACCACACCCATTGTCTACTACAAATAATATTTGTAGATATATATTAAACTAGGTTATACTATAAACTAGCTTGCCAGGCAGACGTTGTTCTGCCCTTTTCGAGGACCCTATTATATCATATTAAAAATCCTTAAATTCGCAAAAAAAATTGTGCGTCACTCATGGGCAAAAAAAAAAACTATCCTATCTCAAATTGAATCAAACTGCACACATTGGGCAAATTTGATTAAAATCGGTTAAGTAGGTTAGGTGTCCATCGCGGACAAACAACGTGACACGTAATTTATATATACCAGGCGGTCCCATAATGAACTGGCCTGATATAGTTCAACGCGACATGTCGCTACATGTTGTGTTGCATTAAATAGTACGTTTATCGTGCACTTAATATAAGAAACATGCATCGACATGAAATGCTTAGTCTTAGTTTAACAGGCATTTGAATAACGAGAGTCACGTATTTTTTCAAAATGTCGAAAACTGAATATCGAAGTGTCATAAAGTTTCTGTTTAAAGAAGGTTTATCCCCTGCCCAAATAAAAGAACGATTGGATGGCGTGTATAAGGAGTCTGCCCCCTCCTATAGCACAGTGAAAAATTGGGTGAAGAGTTTCGCCTCGGGAGAGAAACCGTCGAAGACTTTGGCCACGACGGTCGACCTGTGGAAGTGCTCACTCCCGAAACGATTGCTCTTATCGAAGAGGAGGTCCTGAGTGACCGCCGTTTGAAGATTAGAGAAATTGCAGCAAGGCTTGGGCTCTCTAAGAGTACCGTTCATCGCGCGATCCATGAACATCTTCACATGAAAAAAGTGAGTGCAAGATGGGTACCGAAACTTCTTTCAGCGGTACAGAGACAGGAAAGAGTGCGCTGCGCTTCGGAGTTTTTGGATCTTTGTGGCGAAAATCCAAAGACTGTGATCAAGCGGCTAGTGACTGGTGATGAAACTATGATCTTGTATTATGATCCACAAAGCAAGCGCGAGTCAATGGAATGGCGTTATAAGGGTGAAAAGCCCCCTAGAAAGGCAAAGGTGCAACAATCGACTAAAAAACTGATGTGCACAATATTTTGGGATTTTCAAGGCATTTTGATTTTGGATTTTAAAGAACGTAATACAGTCGTGAACGGCGAATATTATGCTTCTTTAATATATAAATTACGAGACAAGATAAAGGAAAAACGAAGAGGCAAGCTGTCTAAAGGTGTCCTGTTGCTCCATGACAACGCCCCTGTTCATACCGCTGGTGTTTCGAAGGATGCAGTTCGTCAATGCGGGTTCACAGAAGTTCAACATCCACCTTCGAGTCTAGACATGGCCCTGTTCGACTATTATTTATTTCCAAATTTAAAGCGGGACTTAAGAGGAAGAAAATTTTCAAGCGATGAAGAGTTGCAGGCGGCCGTCTTCAGTCATTTTGAGGATGAAAAATGTGGTTATTTTTATAAAGGTTTAGAGATGTTGATTCACAGATGTCAGAAGTGTGTTAGTATTCATGGTGATTATATTGAAAAATAAAATTGGTTTCGTTTCATTTCCTCCATTGGTTCATAGTTAGGCCAATTCATTATGGGACCGCCTACGTATATTATAAGATAAGATGGATTGAGATACTGGTTACAAATTATTTTTGTAACCTCATAAACAATCCAATAACAAAAAAGTCCTTTTGAAGACTTTCTTATTTTTAAGCCTTAAAAGAAAGACAGATACGAGGAATACATTGTCACTTTTAGTAACAAAGTACCTATTGCTACAGTAAAGCCCGGTTTACATTTTGAGAAGTGACAATTGCGAGTGACAACTGACAAGTGGCAAGTGAGAAGTGACAAGTGGTATTTAATTTCCACTTGTCACTTGTCACTGCCTGTTCACACGCACTAAACACTTGTCATTTGTCACTTGTTAATTGTCACTCGCACTTATCACTTCTCAAAATGTAAACCGCGCTTTAGACAACTACTTACAGTCGGTCATCGAAGGCGTCTAAATAGGTCAGTCGTGCGGTGCGGTGCGAGCGAAGAGCTGTCTGCTATAGTGGTGGGTTGTTTTCGATTTTTTGACGTACGAAAAGCAACCGTTTTTCCGACGACGAAAACAGTTTCACAAAACGGTCGTCGTTGCAACTGGTTTGAAAACGGCTTAAAGGACTAAACATATCCAACATGGAATAGAATTGCGTTTTCGTCGAGTGAAATGTGTGCAATTTCTTACAACTATCAACGATTTTCGACCATACTAATATTTGTAAACGAATGCAGAATCAAAGAGTACAATAAAACGCGTAACTTTAAGGACAACGACGCGACGGGTGAGATAGATTGTTGAATCATTGCGTTTTCGACTGAATTTTCATAGGCGTAAAATAAAAAATCGCATCAAGTAATTCGAAGATCTGGTTTGTGCAACGAAAACTGTTTGAACCCAGGACGTATAACGGTTTCCTCGTCGCAAAACACAAAACGGCCTTTGTTAACGGTTAGTCATCGCAACGCGCAACTCTAGTCTGGTAGGGTTGTCCTGTCACGCAAATAAATTAAAATGGTTCACACTACATGTGCAGTAAAAAACTGTGGGTCGTCCTCATTTAACCTTTTGACTGCTTGTGTCGCATTAATGCGACACATGTTACCGCCCCCTACCGCTCGTGTCGTATTTCTGCGAGGGAGAACATGCATGATTTTTACGTTCTATTTTCGTCCTATTAACTGCGTGATACAACTAAAACCATTATTATATAGAGATATTATTTACAGCAATTACTTAAAATTATGTCTCGTAGCTCTAAGTATTGAAAAAGCTTAATCAAAGATATGTAATTGGCAGCTTGGACTTTTCTTCGGTGTCTATCGCGCGCGTCGCATATATATGACCATAGGGATGGGATACAATGCAGTGCGCATTTTAAAAACGAAATAACACATAGTTAAATAATCACGTATAATGCATTATTCAGCATAAAATAAACAGTGTCGAAATACGAAATAAAGTTTACTTAACATATTAACTTGTGTTATTAATTCTTTTCCTTATTATTCATAAGAAAAATATCCCTCAAGCTCTTTGTATAATGACAACATTTGACGTTAATTCCCATCCCTAGACGCGCCTACGTTTGCAACACATTTCTCTAGTTAGTCTAGCGCGGCTGTTCCATTAATACACCACTGTCTACGTCACAAGCGGATCAAACAAATGGAAATTTCCATTAATGTTGTTTGTGGATATTTGTGCATTGTTGATAAAATAGTCAAATGTAGATGTTTGTGGGCCATAGTCTCCACTTACCATCAGGTGGACTGTGTGCTCATTTGTCACCTTTTATCGATTTGTAGTCGCGCGCTAAGGACATTGAGGCAATCCAAGTGCTTAAAAGGTTAAAGAATACGACCCGTTATTATATACTACGGTATTCCAAAATACTTTATTTCAAAATATATAATGCTCAAAATAATAATTAACTATTGAGAAATAAAAATGAAGAGGTTTATCTCTGGACTGATTTTATAATGAGGAAAGTAGTTGTTAATAGCATAAGTACTTATTAATAAATCGTTTAAGATCCTTTAAAGGCTTGTTGTTTTACTGGCTTACCAAAATACCTGATAATATCAAAAGATAAGTAGTATTTAGGTAGTTATTGTTTAGATATTCGACCGGTAGACTAAACGCTCTCAAATATCGATGTTATAACGGCACATCCCTTTTTCTTGTAGGTATCTATTTTGTGGGTGACAACTGATTTGAAGTCGAGTGGTTAAAGGGTTAAAGATAAGGAATTAAAGTTTCATCAATTTCCACATACGCAGAAATGTGTTTAAATGTGACATAAAATAAAATCATTTTTTTATTTTTTTAGTATGTCCCGTTCTGACAACACTAGCAGGTTATTGCTTTTGTTGGCCTTTTCGACAACATCAAACGCGATGACTGACTGTATGTTTGTAGGCTGTGCTACCGTCATGTGTAAATTATATTTGCTTAGTAATTTTTTCTGTTTACAGTTGACGAAAAATCTAAATTAATAAGTGGCAAAAATGGGGCACAGGTGTCACCCAATCAAGAAATGCCGGTTTTAGATCCTGAGCCTGAGAAAACAGATGCTGAAGATCCAGAAAAAAATGCTAAAACCAGTACTGAAAAACCAAGTGAAGGAAATAATGGTAAGATAATTTCAAAAGAGGGAATAGAGAACAAAAAGGATGTAACTTCAGAGAAAACAGAAGGCAATAAAAGTAATGAAGAGATTGCCCCTGAAGGTCAGGAACCTCAGTGGGTGGAAACTCCAGATGGTCAAATAGAAGTAGAAGATCCGGATGATTATCTTATTTATTTGGAAGATATTTTGAAAAGGATACATAAGTAAGTGTTCCTAATCCAATTTTTTCACCATTCGCCACATGAGTACAAATTTCTGCAATTTTTTTTTGTATAAATTGAAATATTTTATGTTTACAGACATTTTTACGATTTATATGAGAATATGGGACGTAAACAAATTCCAGATTTAAAAGCAGTTATACCAGAAGTGAAAAGTAAGGTACTGGCAGGAGTCAGTTTAGTTTTTAGCGGTTTAGTACCAACACATCAAAGATTAGAAACTTCAAGAGCCTATTTAGTAGCTAGAAGTTTGGGTGCTGAAGTTACCCAAGATTTTACAGAAAGTACAACTCACTTAGTTGCAGTGCGTTCAGGTACCAGTATTCATTTATTAACATAAAACATAAGTGTTATTTTTAAATTTCTAGTTTTTACATATTAATATTTTTCTAACAGGAACAGCAAAAGTAAATGCAAGTCGCCGTATGGGTGATAATAAAGCAAACAAACTATTTGTTGTTACACCAGAGTGGCTTTGGACATGTGCTGAAAGATGGGAAAGAGTGGACGAAAGATTATATCCATTGCAGAGGGGTAGCCAGGTAAACATTTTTTAATTATTATTACTGCTTAACTACAATACAGAAGACCCAAGAGAGAGTTGTTTCACTTTTTTATGTAAATATAAAGTATGGATATAAGGAAAAATATGAAATTAAATTATCCAAATGTCAAACCTCATAAGTACCCTATGGACTGATCACAAGCCTCTGGGGAGTAACTATGGTGGAAAATCCAACCAATACAATTCCGAAATAAATTTTACAAAATGGTGAGAATTTGGCATCATTGACAATAATAATAGAAGTAGTTTCAATGTGTATTTACAATTTTTGATTCACCAAAATCATTTAATGCTTAATCTCGGCTCATAGGCAACTGCCTATTTAGCCCATCACAAGTCCACTGCAGAACTTGGGCCTCCCTAATAGATTTTCAAAGTACAGCCCTAAGCCATCTGCATCCATCAACTACCTCCATGATTCATCAGGTAGAGGTCAACTCCGTCTTGTGAAGGTTCACTCAACACTGCACTTACTTAATCTTCATCAGCAGTTGTCAGTTTATGGAGCCAAATGTTGTTTACCACTTTAGCTCACTTATCTGCTATGCTAATTAGGCTATTTACTCTTGTTTGTATTTGGATATTCTCATTATGTATTTCAATCCACAGAGAACTTTCAATCATTTTTTTTATAGACTTAGGGTGACAAAAAAGCACAGTCTACCTCATGGTTAGTAGATACTGTGGTCCATTAACCCCTAAGGTACCGAGGACATGTTGACAGGTCCAAGTTTTGTGACCGCTAAGTACCGAGGACATGTATACATGTCCGCATTACGTGCTGCTATTTTCGTCATTAATTGATATAAAAATACAGTATATTTTCGATTGAACACTATTTCATTCGATTCTGAACGAAATAAAGAATATTCTGTATCATTATATTCACTCGGTTATATAGACATCATCAAATATAACAGCCATTCGCTTTTGCATGCCGGTACGGTGGGTTGCGTATTCGTTGAAGTTTTGTGATTGTGATTTTAGTTGGATTTTCTTTCAAAAAAACTGTAAGTAATGTTATTTATCTTTACTACGTAATGTTTTTGAATGATCAAGTTACAACAACAGTAACTTTTTATGTTTCAATTGATAAAAAAGTAGAAACAAAAAACCTCTACGCGAACAATTCATAACGATCAAGATTTCTAATAAGATAATAATAGTATATTTCTTATTCGAATACCATAGTAAATACTTTTACTAGGAATTGCTAAATGTTATATCTATATGATTGTATAAGAAAAATAAAGGAAGACACTATATATACACACAAAAAGGTTTTGAAAATGAGGTTACAAAGCGCGCGCAAACTGTCTATTGTCGCATTTTTTTGCAAATGTTTGCAAGTGAAAAAGTAGAATTATTATAATTATTACATGCATAATTTTGATTCATTTAGGAAGAATATGTTTTATTGATTGCAAGGACATAAAAGTAAAATAAAAACTTACGATATTTCATTCATAAAACAAAATTTATTGTCAGTAAGTACACTTTATAAAGATCCGTTAGAAACAAAGAGCTGTACATAATAAAATAAACATTTAAATGTTATGGTTATTGTTTCTACTTATCGAAAATCTTATCGGCTTTAAATAACTGTAACTAAAACCTCTTTAAACATAAATGAAAGGTCGTGAGAATAAATATTTAAAACAAGTGCCGCCAGCTGAGGTGATGACAGAGGCCGCCGTTACAAAGCTGTTTTTTGTTATATGGCGGCCGCAGTAAGGGAAAGGTTAATATCTAAGTCTAGTTTTGATTGAGAATTAAAAGCCATGTGTTGTCACTCCTTTGAGGATTAAGAAGGAATGCCTCACTTTTCATAAATAGGGTTTCAGGTTCACCACTCTTATCATATGAAACAAAGCAGAATTAAGCTGCTATTACACGCTGGTGTTCTGTGAGAGTGTGGTGTTTTCCTGGTTGAGCCAACCCATGTGTGCTAAAACCATACTATAGCTGCAGCTATGATGTTCCGTTGTGTGCTGAATGACTGTTTATTTTCGCTTACTTTCAATTTTTCTCTTATCTTTTTTTTGTACTTTGTTGTGAGATGAATGTAATTGTTATTTAATAATTTGAAGTGGATGGTTAATGGGCTGGGCTGTCCACAGAGCAGCTCGCGGCGGCCGCCGGCGCACTGCAGCAGCCCGCCGCCCGCGCCCGCGCCCGCCGCCGCGCCGCGCAAGCGCACGCCTTCCGGCCGCTTTATGGACACCATCAACCCGCTTCTGTCTTTCTCCAGTGACGACATCGCCGACATGGATAGAGAGGTACATACATCATTCATTTATTACTAGCAAATATTCGCATAAGAAAATCGATATATATATATATATATATATATATATATATATATATATATATATATATATATATATATATATATATATATATATAGAATAGGGTGACAAACGAGCACACAGTCCACCTGATGGTAAGTGGTTGCTGCGGCCCATAGACTTCTACATCTCTCCTCCATTACAAATCAAAATACAGATGCGTTGTCATCCGTGAGGACTGAGATGGAATGCCTTATTTGCAGTTAAAAGGGTCTCCGGTTCTCTACACTCACCATATGAAATACAGCAGCATTAAACTACTATTTCACGCTGGTATTCTGTGATATCCTATTATCCGATATAACCTTTTCTTGTCCTAAGTCATATATAAGAGGTTAATTTGACTGCCTCATCTGTCTAGTGGTCATAAACGCAATTGCTGATCATGAAGTCCGGGGTTTGAATCCCGGTAAAATCTGTCATTGGTTTTTTTGTCAAGAAATTATCAGTGAGTAGCAGCTCAGAATCAGGAAATTAGCGGTGTTTTCACAGCCGCACCTCGGAAAGAACGTAAAGCCGTAAACCCTGCACCTGTTCTTCCTTCGTGTTGGATTACTGTGCCATCGTTACACAATGGTAGAGCCACTCGGCAGCTTTTGCTGTCACATGGATGGTCAAACCGGGTCAGTACCACGACCTCACAGAATACCAGCGTAAAGTAGAAGTTTACTTCTGCGTTTGCTTGGTAAGCGCAGAAGTCGGAGACCTTACACCTCTCCCCCTCTTTTTAATATGGTAGCGGAATCAAATAAAAACTTACTAGAGGAGGCGGGGTACCAGTACCCCTGGTGATGGAGAATCGCTCGCTCTCCTCCGACTGATACTTAATATCTCTCCTACCCAGGGTACAAATAAGAACATTATACCCCATGCTGGAGTTTGCGTATAGGTCAGAAGGACATCTGTTTTCGACGCCTCCACAGTCTTCAAGGTGTCCATCATATTGCTGCGCGTAAACAGCGACGACCATCCATGCGTCTACAAGTGCCTCTATAGGTCCCATAGCAGTAATGCCAAAACAGACCGACTCATCAACCACATCCATATGGCGTCAGATTCCTTGCTACAGCAAGCCCATGCGCAGAGATCGTGATTCTTGGCGATTTTCATGTTTAAAAGATCATGTGTGGAGATCTGTTTATGACAGCCTTGGCATATGGTCTTACAAAGCTGGTTACTTAGCCTACGTGGGTTCCAAAGTTCCAGCTGGTAATCTTCTAGTCTACCTAACTCATAGATGGGCGGATAACTCATAGTTTGAACATAGCTAAAGGCTTTGATCGGGTCTGGCACAAAGCACTTCTTTCGAAGCTCTCTTCCTATGGGCTTCCTGAGAAATTATGCAATTGGATCACCAGTGTCCTTGCTGATCGGCGCATCAAGGTCGTAGTAGACGGTGCATGCTCTGATTACAAGCCTATTAACGCTGGTGTTCCACAAGGCTGTGTGCTATCACCAACTCTGTTCCTTCTGCATATAAATGATAAGCCGGCCACACACGCTAGGTTACAACCGATGGTTATGGTTGCACAGTTCAACTGAACTGAACACAGCATAACTGAACGTGTGTATGACATAATTTCTTGCCTGTGCAGGCAAAATATAGAAATTGATATTTTAACCGATCGGTTATGCTTGCGCAGGTCGCTTGCGCAAGCATAACTGAACGTGTGTGGCAGGCGGGCTTCAGTTATCCGGCAAGTGTCGAGGGGATATGGCGTCGTACGTCACTGCGCAATAATGTTATCTCGCAAACGAAATGCAATTTTAGAGGAATTTATTGGAATAATATAAATCGGAGCCCTGTATATGTCGATTGAAGGATAAAGAGTATCATGACCGAAATAGAAGAGCGGCAGCATATGAAAAACTTGTGACCAAATTAGGAGAAATAGAGGAAAATGCGACAAAAGAGGATATTGTCAAAAAAATTAATGCGCCAAAAAAATAATTAAAAAAATAATTTAATTAATGGAGTTACTTTCGATAACAGCGTAAGATAAGATTTTTCGTCCATACGTAAACAATTACGGTATTCTTTCGGATAATATGTTAATTCCTTTAGTAATTTGACATGGCTGTATTTTCTCCTTTTCTGTAACCACTTTTTGCACCACTCTGTACGGCTTCGTTTTTTACCTTTTTTTCTTCAAAATTACAAATAATAATCCTATGAGCGCTATTGAGTCGACGTCAACCACCGCTGCCGGTGCCATGATGGTGACTGAGAGCTTGTGCAGGTTTGTCGTTACGTGTGTGTGCCCCATGAAACTCGGTCGGGCCTGTCTGAGCAAAGCGCTGAGCTGAGCTAGCGTGTGTGGCCCTCTATATGTTGCAAACCGGTAACATTCATTGTTATGTGGATGACAGCACTGGTGATTGTCTATACACCGGCCGTGCCAATATTTCTTGGGAAAATGTCGCCGCATACCGGAACAAACTTGTGTCTGAAGTCGAATCTTTGCTGATTATCTCGGATTGGGGGCAACTAAAGCTATTCCAGTTATCCCTGGAACACACAAGTTTGCGTGTTTACCGCTAAAAACAACCCGTTTGTTGTATCTCCTCCTCCTGGCTTCTTAAAAGCTTGGTGTGCTCAGCAGAGGGGGGACAGTACTTCATTTCGGCACATCGCTTGCAACTTTACATGGCGCAAGTTTGGCCTCACATGGAATAATGTTCTCATCTCTGGGCCGAGGCAACCCAGTGCCAGCTCTTTCCACTTGACCGCAACCAGCGCAGAGCGGTTCGAATCGTCGACTACAGAGTTCTTTCTGATCGGCTCGATTCTCTGGCGCCGCGTACGGGATGTTGCATTCCTTTGCGTTTTCTATCGTATCTGGTGTGCTCTGAGGAATTTTCGGATTAATTCCAGCCGCCAAATTTCACCAATGCACATCGCGTCAGAACTCACGATACCATCCTCACCATCTGGATGCTTGGCAGTCCACCACTGTATGTTACACTAGGAGTTTTCTTCCTCATACAACTTCTATGTGGAATTATTTACCGTCGGCGATTTTTTCAGACCGATACGATTTAGGGACCTTCAAGAAAAGAGCTTCTTGAAGGTCCCTAAATCGTAGCGATCCTTTCTAAAAGGCCGGCAACTCACCTGCTCATCAGGTGAGCCGCATGCTTCTTTACACCCTCTTCTATATAAAAAATCGGACTAAGAGAATGTAAGAATGGAGTATGCACATGTGCTTGTGGCATACTTGGGTACTATTATCCTGCCCTGTGTAGATGGCTAATCTCTATTGAAACTGGTCGCGAAAATCTGTCTGGAGGACATATAAGAGGTAACTGGAAAAAAACAGGATAATGTCATGGTCGATATATTGCAGACAATTTGACGGCTCCGTGGCTGTAACTAAAGCAATGAGTGTTACAGCGTTAAGGGCCCGGGTTGCGAATCCCATACGGAACAAGTATTTGAATTGCCTACAAGTAAATTGTTCCGGGTCTGGATATTTGTCTTTGTAAAATTAATGTTTGTAAACTGCCCTGTTTGTAAAAGAAAACTGTTTGTAAAATATGATATAGGAGAAAATCCTAGTGTGGAGGTAACGTTTTTTGTTAAAGAAAAAGAAAGGAAGAAATTTCACCTAATCAGCATGCTGGGCAGGTCAGTTGTCTCTGCAGAGCCCAATGCTTACAGGCAACTAAAATTATGATTAACAATTTTAGAAGCTGTCAATCGGGCAATAGCATGCCAACATAAAAATACACATTGTATTCATAATAACTGTAACTTAATACATATGGTTGTTTTATTAGGTGGAAGACATTTTTAACGAGTCTGATGAAAGCTCATCGGACGAAGCATCAAAACCTCAAGAAGATGACCTTGATGATGAAGAAAACCCTCCAGAGGATAGGTTACTGACTCTGGAAACAGAAGAGAGCTCACAAGAGAGGTTACAAGATCTTGATGGCTCCACTGACTCAGAAGGAGGAGGTAAAATAAATTTTCACACTTACACTATATGCATTACATTTAGATAGCATTTAAATGTTAAGCGTGACATGATGCAGTACTTGTTGAACTTTCTGTTATAAACATACACAACCCAAAAATAGAAATTACAACCTACATTACATTACTTGTATATATTTATAATACAATATTAATTAATTACAGCTTATGAAAAGTCCATTGCTAAATAAAGAGCTCCCCCAAAGGTTACATGAAAAAGGGATATTTGCCATAGTTGCCACACTTGGCAGCTGGTTTGGCAACCACATTTTTGAAGTGAAAACTTATTTAGGTAAGTTAATCACTTTTAGGATGGGGAAAAAGCAATGAACTCGCGTTACATGAAATTAATGAAACTAATGTCGAAAATATTATTGATAAAATTTTAAATATTCAGGATAATTATTATTATGGATAATAATCATTCGTTTTCATGTAAAATAGCTCAATAAATGAAAATTTTATTACTATATTAATTTGTAATAAAAAATACTTCTTAACTACCCAAAAATAATCTTTTAAAAGTTTGTAAAGCTAGGATGTTTTCACTTCTACGTGCAGTCCTAGGAGTGACAGATTTTTTGTTATTATGAAGATGGTGAAGTCCATTTCCTGTTTCATTCCCTCTGCTGCCTCTCACGACTGTTCTTAGTGTATTCTTTTAAGTCGCCTCTTAACGGCGTAATTTTATGGTGTGTTTATAAGAAAACTTATTTTTTTGAAAAATTATATTAATAGGTAAAAGGTTAATATGTATATTTTTTATATGAATTAGTGACATTTTACTATCATAAAGGTAAATTAATATTATTTATTGATTTTTTTTAGTATAAGGATGACAAACAAGCCCATAATTCTCCTGATGGTAAGAGCATGTTGTGGCCTATAGACATCTACATCTATACTTGATCAAGAATGAGGACTAAGATGGAATGCCTCGCTTTCAGTAAAATATATCGCGACGAGATGTGTAAGGCCGCCGTTATCAAAATTTGGTCTAACAAAAATAGATGAAAAGGAGAGCTTCTTTTATTTAAAATATGTGGAAATTATTATATTAAATGAAATTCATGGATTCTCTTTTTACTTTTTTATCAAAAGTTTTTGGTCTTTAATCTTTGTAAGCTGTTTACAAAGCTTCAAAATCATTTACGGAATCGTCCATTCATCATAATCGTCCATCATCGTACGGCCAGAATCCATACGGGATCGACACCTACGTGAAATACGCGACATCCGTTGTGCGACGCGCGTCGGTTTGTTGTGCACACCAACCTCTAACGTGTGAAGGCGTCCGTATCGTGTGCATGAAGCGAGATCTTGCGCCAGGATCTAGTCGCGCGAATACATCGGGCATTGCACGGTCCCGCGCCCTCTTCTCCCGGGTGACGCAACTCCGATATCTACTACTTGACGCTTGTACAGATCACGGTCAAGTACTAGGTACTCGTACCATACCTAAGTTGTGAATTATCCATTTTTATACTATTGACGGGCACTACCGTCGTTAGAATTTATCCTCAATATTATTCCGTGTTTCAAAGTATTGAAAAGGCTAATAACTTTAAATATAAAAAATAAAAAATATAATTTTTATCTATATAACATAGAAAGGTAATAATAATGCAATGTCTTACTTTTCTTTTATTGCGTACATATGAAAAGCTTAACAATCTGCCCGTAATCTCTATATGCAACATGTAACAAGAACCCAATCCCCTTAAAGTACGTTATCAGAATCAGTAATCAAATGAAAAAAATTTTGAAGTGAAAACTTCTTTAGCATCGTTGTGATTTGAAAGTCTATGAAACGAAAAAGCGACAGTGAAAAGAGACAGACACATATATTCATAAGATTTAACGTGGGGGAAAATGAAACAGGAGGCATTATAGCTCAATGCTCGCGAGAAAAAGTCGTAAACGCCGCCGAAACGGTGTCGCTTACACGTTTTGTTCAACGAGGTACGAAGGTGTCTTGTGCCTATGGAATAAACAAGCAGTGAAGAACGGTCAAACCTCAACTTCGTAATAGGTAAAATTGATATAAATCTTTTTGTAATTATTGAGCACTATACAGAATGGGTCCCACATATATGCAATAAATGAAACCATATACTTGTTATCGCCTTTGCTGACGATATACAAAAAATGAACGTAATCGGTCCAGTAATTAGGTCAAAAAGTAGAGTTTTAATTTTAAGCAAATTTGAACACTCTATAGTATTGGGTCACTAAGTCAATGATTCAATGAACTTGAATGAATCCTTGAACATTAAAAAGCGACGTTGCCACGCAGTGCAAACTATTGGTATTGCGACATATCGACAGCGGGGTCTTTTGTCGGCGTGCCACTCGCGTGCAACGTTGTCACTCTTCCAAGGGGTCAAGGTACGTTGTCTAAGCAGAGTGTTCACTTTTACTGAATTTATTTTAATATTTATTTTGTTTGAAAATTTCTCTTTTTTATTTTACGGGTTTTAATTTAATATTTAATTTTTCTACACTTCTACGGACTAGTATTACTTGTGGTTTCATTTATTGCATATATGTGGGACACATTCTGTATAAGTTATATCGAAAAGAGTATAAACATTCGAAGGGTAATTAATCTACTCGTCGTAAAAATTAGTGTTAGCAAATAATACAATTTATGTTACAGCATATCACTTTTATTTCATCCGTTTATAACTCACAATTTATTAATCGTACAAATAATCACTGTTACTTAGTACCTTCACTATATCTTTACAATAAAAACTGTCAAGTCCTTTAAAGTCTCAATACCTTAGAACTGAATAGAACTGAATGTCCCGCTTGGGTCGTGACGGCCATATTTATCCTCTTTTGTTAGGAGTCAAAGTAGATGGATATTTCAAGAGATAACTACCTACATTAAAATTAGGATCATTAATATGTTATACTTAATTGTTCTTTATACTTAATTGCTAACAATCGGCCTTTCCTGACATTTTCACGTCCCGTGAAAGGAAAGTATAAAATGTATTATCATATTAAGTTAATATTATTTGTAATTTTACAGTTTATTTTAAATTAATGAAATTACAATGCAAAGAATATTGAAACCCAATTCATGTCTTCAATATTGCATGAGACCCCTTCATGTTCTCAACAGGTAAGAAAGAAGTATAGAATACTGAATGATGACATTAATATAATGTATTATGATAAACAAAAATAATTATAAACAAATATCAATATTGTTTTCTTTACAACTAAAATTATTTAAGTAGTAACTAACTAAATCATAAATATTATTCATTTCTAATCATTACATAAAAGAAGAAAATGATCCTTGCAACACTAATAACAAATTATTTGTAATCATATACTTATTCGTTCATCGGTATTACTATTTGGACTGTATTAGTATTTTATATTAGTATCAGACTCATAGTTTCGTTGATAAACCAACCAAGGATGAATTTTATCAACGGAAAATATGCCACTAAAACGTCTTAGGTGTATATCTTCGACTACATATCGATCGTTATCGAGAACCTTACATATACGATAAGGACCGCGAACTTTAGAAATTAATATTCTGCTTTTACCTGTTGAAGGAATCCCTCTCTCTATTCTAACCAAATCACCTATAACGAACTTTAAGATTATCCGCTTCTTATCAAAACGTTCCTTTTGTTTTGTTTAATGCCCGAAAATCTATACAAAGACGATAATCTCCTGTTTTCTTCTTAATAAGGATAATAGGTGACGCGTATTCTGAAGTAGACTCTCTGATAATTCCACAGTTTTCTAATTCTTTTACCATAGCTCTCACACGCTCGCGTTCTAGTTGAGACAAACGGTACGGTCTATATACTATGGGATTATTGTCATTTAATTTAATATTCAATTCTGAACCTGGTATGCACCCAATTTCATTTATTGCAAAAGCAAATCATTGTCTGAATTCGTTTAGTTTATCACTATGGCCCAAGTCTTTATCTATATTTAACATTGAAATTTCTATTAATGTAACAGGAGGAGCAGAGTTATGTTCAATTTTATTTACATAAATATTTTGAACATTTATTAAGGGTAGAGCTCGAACCAGTAGCATATCTTTTGTTAAAGAATATAGAGTTGAAGATACACATTTAATCACTACTCGTCCCTGACCATTGTTTAGCTGTATGACACTCTGAATAACTTCATATTCACGTTTAGGTAATTGGCAACAACTAGCTTCTATAAATAACTAACCAAAAGCAACTGACGTAGATTCAGCGACGTATAGCAAAACCTTAGTTTCTTTTTGTGAATCTCTTGAAATTATTTTTAAGCTATCCTTATTTTTATAAACAACTATGTGATCTTGTTCAGTATACGTTTGTCCCAGCAATAACGAAACTCTTAGTAACTCATCTGTCACAATAAGAACTTTTACCGTAGCTTTAACAAGATCCACTTCAATTTCGACTTAACACGTACAGAGACATTTCACTACAGAATCTCCAAAGCCTCGTAAACGTGGCAAATTATTCGTTGACCACGAACCAACAAGACTTTTAGCAACAGATTCCTTCAACATGGTACATTGACTACCAAAATCTATGAAACAGTCTAATTCTATGTCATTAACCTTGGCTGATTTAAAGTATTTTAAATTATAAACAATATTTTTGGATATAACTAAAACGGTCTTGCTGTCTGCGGACCCTTGTTTCGGACAACTATCAGTTAAATGACCTATCTTATGACACGTGTTACACCTTTTAATAGTATGTTTACACTTAAAATATGGGTGTCCTTCCTCACCACAGTTATAACATTTTGGTACAGTTTTAATATCAGAACTACCTTATATCGGCTTAAAGACTTTTGGCCGTCTGTTGTCAGAAGTGCTTGCTTGAATTGTGGTGTTCCTTTCAGGCCTCCTAACAGTTTTAACATTTCTTAGGAAAATTAATAATTTATCTGGTTCCGTAAATTGAGCCGCTTCGGCACTTGTTCTAACAGACCTATCCTCAATGCCAAATAAAATACAGTCTGTAGCATTTTTACCAAATATTAAACATCTGTTCAATAAAACAATCTTTTCATAAAAATACTCTTCTAAAGACTCGCCAAATTGAGCCTTACACGCAAGCATTTCTGTTAACAGTTGGCCACAATTTTGATTACTTGGAAATGCTAATCTGAGTTTATCCTACCATTCAAACCAAGAAAACATTAAGCTTGGCAAACCTTGATACCACTTTTGCGCTAAACCAACTAACTTCGGAAGAGCATAATGAATTATCTGACGTTCTGACCAACCATAAATAGCCGCACACCCGTTCACCTTAACAATCCAGGTATCAGCGGTTTGATTACTCTTAGACGGATCAAACTCTGGAACAACGTTTATGGCAGGATAACGATCGCTACTATTATTAGGTTTAATCGCATAACTAGTTTTTTAAATGTATCTATTAAGTTATTTGCAGAAAAACACGACGTAACACCCTCATTGATCGGTGAACATCGGTGTTTTTCTTGCACTTCTTACTCTATGTGTGTCCTTTGAGAGGTCGGGGGTATACCTCGATGTACTGCGGTCACGCGGCGCACGTATAGATGTACTTCCGTCATGTTGCATACGCCTGGAGGCGCCGCGCTTATTCAGCGAACATTTGGAACCATTTCGCCCGCTGCATCGCAAGCGCTTGCGTCAAGTGGTGTTGGAGTCAGTTCGATACCTTGATCTCGACTGTCGCTCGGCCCCACTGCTAGACGACATTGGTGATGAGCTCGGGCAAGACCTCGTGTTCGTACGCTTACGAGATCGTCGGTCTCTTCCCATGTTTTGTCACTGAAATATTAACAAAGACTAGAAAGCAAAATGTTTTTTTTTTATATAATTTCTATTTTATTTATTATATTTAATTGTTTAATATTAAGAAAACGTTATACATGTAGCTACAAATTAAAAGTTTTGATACGTGGTAGAGCCATGCTACAGTTATATTAGTAGTTATAGTTGTAGCACGAATGGGTCGGCTCGACCGGGGAAGGACCACGCTCTCACAGAATACCAGCGTGAAATAGTAGCTTAATGCTGCTGTATTTCGTATGGTGAGTGTAGAGAACCGGAGACCCTTTTTACTGGAAACGAGGCATTCCATCTTAGTCCTCACGGGTGACAACGTATCTGCATTTTGATTCGTAATCGAGGATAGATGTAGATGTCTATGGGCCACAGTAACCACTTACCATCAGGTGGACTGTGTGCTCGTTTGTCACCCTATCCTATAAAAAAAAAAAAAGTAATGGGCTGCGTAAGTGAACAATACAGGTTTCAGTTTTTTTTTATTTAATTCTGAACACAAAATAAATAGAAAATATCTTAAATCCTGATACAGTGTTAGTTTTAAATAGTTTGGCCAAATTACGCTTATGTGAAGCCAAATTATTGACAAAAAATGTTAGTATAGAAGGAGAAAAGAAAACAGACATAATTTAACAATTTGAACCTACCTTGAATATTATTATAAATCAACAATGAACGATATGGATAGATGTTAACACATTATAAATTGTGTATAAAGTAGAGGGAAATAAAACTTACCTATTTATGTTTTGCCCAATGAGTCCGAAATACCGAGTTATCTTAGCTCGATATAATCCCACTTCTGATTTGTTAGCAAATAATACAATTTATGTTACAGCATATCACTTTTATTTCATCCGTTTATAACTCACAATTTATTAATCGTACAAATAATCACTGTTACTTAGTACCTTCGCTATATCTTTACTCCAAAAACTGTCAAGTCCTTTAAAGTCTCAATACCTTAGAACTGAATAGAACTAAATGCCCCGCTTGGGTCGTGACGGCCATATTTATCCTCTTTTGTTAGGAGTCAAATCCGAAACTATTACAATAAAAATCTTACCGGAAATTCAAAGCCACAAAAGCGGAAATCCGATTTACATTTATTAAAAGTAGATGGATATTTCAAGAGATAACTACTTACATTAAAATTAGGATCATTAATATGTTATGCTTAATTGTTCTTTATACTTAATTGCTAACATTAGTGGCTGTCCCGTACTTTCAAAAGTACATTAACAATGTCGAACACTTCTTTAGATATTTTAAACATGATCGGATTAAAATATGTCCTTTAAATAAAATAAGTAATAAAATTAATGCGTCCAAGTAATACTAATTTGAATAAAAAAGGAACCATCAAAACCGGTAGTAGGTAGTTTCGTGCGTTTCCCATCTGTATGGTACTTTTCATAATCTATGATTTTCATATAGAAATGGCAGCCACGTGGCAGCGGCAGTAAACAGTAAAAAAACTAACAGATACAATTAACCATTTTGAAAATAAAAATTCATGTTTTCATAAATTTAGGCCATTTAGCGTCTATTTTACGTATGTACCACCACATTGGGTGTCAATCAGTTGTTCGATAAAGTGACTACCTATAGAATGAAGTAGGTGGCGCTATTATAATTTTACTCGAAAGAAAATATAATATCTATGTGTCTAATAATATATATTAAAAGGATTGTGACATTTGTTTACTATAAAATTAAATTTTCGTATATTTTATGCCGAAGTTGTAGTTTAAATTATAATATTATATAATAATTTAATTTTAATTTGATTTTCCTAAAAAAAAACATGCATGCCGCTCACACGCGACAGAAGTGAAACCTTCAAATGAAGTGAAATATAAAATACCAATACTTTACGGCAAATGATTTAATTAAATTTTATTTCATTTGAAGGTTTCACTTCTTCACACGCGACGTGTGAGCGGCACGCATGTTTTTTTTTTAAGGTAAATCGAATTAAAATTAAATTTTTTGATGGTCGAGTTTTTTGAAAAACAGTTATTTCTATATGTTTGAATACCGATTCTGATAACGCACTTAACGGGAACCACAGGGTTTTTGTTATATCACTATAATACAGTGGATTTCATTAATAACGACCTTAGTTGTAACGAGTTTTTGGTTATAGCGACGTCAAACTTACGTCCCTTGAATTTAAAGCGCTTATTACACTATACAATTTTTAGGAAATCTAATTAGGAACCTAAATTGGAAGCTAGTGATCACACTACACTAAATTGAATTCTAAATCGTGACGAACCGCATTCGTAAAGAAGTATCGACGGGGTTGCACGTTTGATCGATGGCGCTGTATTATTTTATATATATTATAAAAAACTGTCCAATATGAATATAATTATATATTTTTAGATTCTAAGTAGTTTTTTTATAGGATAGGGTGACAATCTAGCACACAGTCCACCTGATGGTAAGTGGTTGCTGCGGCCCATAGACATCCACATCTATCTCCGATTACAAATCAAAATGCAGATGCGTTGTCACCTGTGACGACTAAGATGGAATGCCTCGTTTCCAGTAAAAAGGGTCTCCGGTTCTCTACACTCGCCATACGAAACACAGCAACATTAAGCTACTATTTTACGCTGGTATTCTGTGGGAGCGTGGTGCTTCCTCGGTCGAGCCGACCCATTCGTGCTACAACTATACTACTAATATAACTGCAGCATGGCTCTACCACCTGTAAACAGTTTGAATATTTGTTAAGTTTGGTATCCAAACATATTGAAAAAGAAGTCACGATATTTCGATAAAGTGTGAGTACCAAAAAATGTTTGATGGTGACATTACGTTTTATAGCCACCGGAAATTAATATTAAGATTTAAAGTACTGCTCTCTGATATCAGACTTCTATCAATACTTCAAGACATCCGCTTGTATCAAAGTGCGGGCGCCGACTGGTTGTTCTAAATCGTAACGTTGCGATTACACTGTCCTAAATTGTAAACAATTTAGGAAGTAGAGCGATTGGGACCTCCAATTTGACTAAATCGGATCCTAACTGTTCTAACTACGATTACACCTTCCTATTTCCTAATTAGATTTCCTAAAAATTGTATAGTGTAATAAGCGCTTAAAGCATACTTTCGTAAGATAATCATTCGGTAATACCGACTTCGGTTATAGCGTCAATTTGGGGTATAGCGACTTGTTTTTATGAACCATTTATGACCGATTCTTAGAAATCCCTTGCTGATATTGCGACTGAGTCGGTAAAGGCACAAAGACTCATTCATAAAACTACTAAGCTTTCTTATCCTTTGTTTTTTTTCAAACACAAGAAAAGGAAGAAATCACTTTCAGTGATAAGACCGCCTATTGTACATACTTTAATTAGTTTTAACTATATTGATGTTTCTGTATTGTGGTGTACAAAAAAGAATAAATGAATAAAGGAGGATGAAGAAGAGGAAGAAGATTGCAATCTAAATGAGATTCCAACAACTAGAGATGCATTATGTGCTATAACAACGCTCAAAAAGTACTGTTTATTTGGTGAAGGCCAAAATAATTTAGATGTTGAAGGAATTATGAAAATGGAATACACCTTACAGCATGCACAAAAAACTAAACTTAAACAGTGCACTATAACACGTTTTGCAATTACACCCGTGTATAACATAATTAAATAAATGATAAGTAAATATGTACATGACTTTTTATTATTTCGGATATAGAGACCTCCGGATATAGCGACGACATTAAAGTGGTCCCTCCGCCGTCGTTATAACCCAAATTCACTGTATATAAAAATCAATTGCTGTCCATTAGTCTCGCTAAACTTGACTGATTTTGATGAATTTTTTGTGTGTATTTGAGTGGGTCCTTGGATTGCTTAGATCCACAGTTACACCCGGTAGCTGGCGCTGTTGTCGAGATCCAAAAATCATCCGTGCGAAGCCGAGGCGGACCGCTAGTATGGAATATAAATAAACGGAAAACAAATTCATTCTTTAAAGAAAAGATGCACGTCAATAATAAACTACATTGAAGTGATAGTTTAAATCGAATATACTTTCTAGACGCTTCCAGCCCACACTAAGCAGCGGCGCTCATATAATTACCCTGTTTCCTCTGAATTTTTAAATAAGATCCGCCAGAGGCAGCAGTAGTGGGAGGGGGGGGGGGGGATAAACATGTTTTGTTTTCCCTATTGACGGTTAACGTTAAACGCTTGCCTTGTCATTGAATAAATAAATTAATAAAGTGAATAAAAAATTATCTTGCCAACCATACAATGCATTGACGTATTGTACTTCTGACAGTCGACATAAGCAAGATGGTACAATTTGTGCCGTTTATGAAACCGAAAGTTGACGCGAAAAAATGTTTGATGTGGATTCGTTATAGCAATGATATGGGAACATTACTTCGAAGCAAATGCTGAACACTGATACTGAGTGTTAATAGTTTTGTTACTATCAAGAGCTACTCTTATTAATTTTATAAGTTACTAGTCTGAAGGAAGATTTTACATGTGCTCTTAAGTAATAACTTATCAGTCGCATTATCTTCCATACCTATTTAAAACTAAGTCACTTAAACAATATTGCCTTCCACTTTGCAGTGCTTTTGAGTTTCCGCAGTTAGGATTACATTCTTCATCGTCAGATAAGGTTCATTTAGGTTCAAAGTATTATCAATAGGACCAGAAGTGACATTGTAATATAACACAAATTACGAGGAATAGTCCGGCATGCGAAAATTGCCCAATTTGAAAAAGAAAAGTGCATAACGTTCGTGGAACAGTATTGAGTGATTTCATACGTAGCTGCCTATCCTCTGAACATTTGCAATGCATTTTTTATTTAAAAAAGGAAGCATTTACAAAAATATGTACATAAAAGATTTAAATCTCTGACAACAAATAAAACAAACTGTTACAGACAACTAATTGTAACGAGTACATTTTTACTACCGCTCCCACCACATGGACAGTTTCCACCAGCTTGTCATTCATATCGTCCACTGTATTGCAGGCTTCTAGGCATTGAAAATGGTTTTGTAATTCGAGCTGAAATTTTTCGGGACCCTGGATTGGTGCACGATGGGGACGGAGCGTTGACTTCATTAGACAATACCTCTCCAACTTAACATTTAGGTTCAGTGTGACTCTAACCATTCGGTGGTCACTACCAGTTTTCACCCTTGCAATTACTGAGACATCACTAAACAGTTGGCGTCTGGTCGTCAATATTATTGTCGAACCGTCGCGTCGGGGCTCGACCAGGTCCAATTCCTTCTGGAAGAAGAAGCAGCCCCACAGGAATTGCAGCTGGTCTTCTATTTCCCTGCATGATAAACTTAGAAATGAGGATATCCCCAATAGAATCGGAGTGACTGACATAGCCCAACAAATTAGTAAGCTGAAGTGACAATGGGTCGGCCATATAGCTCAAATAACTGACAACCAATGGGGAAAAAAGGTTCTCGAGTGGCAGCCTCGTACGGTAGGCGAAGTGTAGGGCGACCCCTCGCTAGATGGAGTGATGACCTGGTGAGACATGCATGAAGTCGATGGATGCAGGTGGCTCAGGACCGTGCTTTGTGGTATTACTTGAAGGAGGCCTATGTCCAGCTGTGGACTTGTGAAGGACTGTAAGATGATAATCAGTCCGAGCTGCGGTTTTCTGGCGTACGGCCAGTGTGATTGCAAAAGATGTTAAAAACCAATTCCCCAATTTTATAACAGACCCAATATCCTCTATCAGCATGTGTAAAACTATCATGTATGATTGTATCCTATAATAGATTGCCTATTTTAACACATTATTTTTTGTTACAGATGATGTCCGAAGACCACGTAAGAGACCAAGAAAATCATCACCACCATCAGATGATGATGAACCTCCTGATGATGACGATAGTTCATGGAACCTTATGGGAGCTGCACTTGAAAGAGAATTTTTGGCACAAGACTGATGCCAGAAACTTCTCCAATTTACTTACATGAATACTATTATAGGACACCTATGGTTTAATAAAATGTTTTTTGGTTTTCAGTGTTTTTTTATTGTTTAAAATAAAACTAGATTTTACGGATTTTATCGGGCATATTAACTTATTTTATATTCCTGACGTTTCTATTAACCGATGCTCGTGTCAGTTAGAGGTAATAGAACCACATAAAATTTGCTAACAAAAATTTATGTAAATTTTTTTGTGGTCGTATACGTTTGAATACTGATTCTGATAACGCGCTTAACGGGAATCACAGGGTTTTTGTTTCATGTAGTGTATATATATATATATATATATACTAATGATGGGCCGAATATGGATTTCACCGAATACGAATATTCGGTAAAATTTTTACCGAACCGAATATTCGGCCGAAAATTATTCGGCAGGATAACCTCGGGACCCAACCAATTTATGTCGAAACTTGTTACCGTAAAGCGCGCGGGATTACCACCGGACCTTGCCTCTCACTCCCCGCCACACCTGACAGTTACTGCATCATCTAGTACTGAGCAAATTGCCGGCACATGCTTTTATGTTTTGACTATTCTTGTGATAAAAAGTATGTCGTTGTTTTATACTTACAGAAAATTGATAATTATATGATAAAAATTAGCGGCAGGAGATTTACTATTTGGACTTATATTACTGAAACTGACGACCAAAGTAAAGAAAATGTACTAATGTAATGTTTCTTTTTTTGATTCCAAAAACATTTTATTTAATTTCTATTTGGCATAATCGTAAATAAATCTACAGTGCCTCAAAATGTAAATGTATAGATTTATGCATTTGAGACACTAGAGTAAGTAGATTTAACCCATAAATAAAATACACTTTCAACAGTAAAATACATCGCATTAGTCAATTCGTACATTTCAATACATTGGATACTATGAAAACGAATATTCGGTAATTTAGCCGAATATTCGGTAAAGCTGCCGAATACCGAATATAAAACGAATATTCGGCCCATCTCTTATATATATATATATATATATATATATATATATATATATATATATATATATTGAGCCGTGGTAGCTCAGTTGGTTAGCTCTCGTTGAGCAGTGAGCAGTAAGCGAGCAAACCGGGTTTGAACCCTGCCGGCACCAAGTTAATTGCAATTTTAGCACGTGCTCGGCGGTGAAGTAAAACATCGTGAGGAAACCGGCATAATAAATAAGAAAAAAAATATTTCGAAGACATGTGAAGTTCGTCAATACACATTAGGGCAGCGCGGTGGACACTTTCTAGCCCTAAAACCCTCTCAGAAATGAGGGGAGGCCTGGGCCCAGCTGTAGTACGTATTGTTACGTAGCCTGTCTCCCCGAACATTTTCCCATTTACGGCACAGAACTCCATCCTGAAGCAGCAAGCTGTACCATTGGGCCCAATAGCTTTTAGTGATCGAACTCATCGCTGAGACGTCGCTCCACTTGCGCTTGAGAGCATGGTCTTCATCCATTGGAGGTGGTCTGTCCTGAGCATCCTCACGGATACCACTTCCTTACTCTCTTGCCTAGTACAATGTTTGCAATCTTCAGGATAAGGTCTTCTTGACAATGCATCTGCGTTGCCATGAGATTTCCCGCTGCGATGTTCGATCTCAAAGTCGTATTCCTGCAGTAGTTCAATCCACCTCGCAACTTGTCCTTCTGGATTTTTAAACTGCAATAGCCATTTTAGTGCAACATGATCAGTTCGTAAGTGAAATTTCCGCCCCAGAAGATATTTGCTAAAATGCTGCAATGACTTTTCCAAAGCTAGCAATTCGCGTCTTGTGACACAATAGTTCCTTTCCGGTTTTGACAACGACTTGCTGAAGTACACAATCACGACCTCTTGGTCACCATTCCGTTGCGACAACACAGCGCCAAGTCCTATATCACTTGCGTCTGTGTCAACTATGAATTCTTGCGTGCATCAGGGTATCCCAAAATTGGTGTTTTGCACAGACGGTCCTTGAGCTCCTGGAATGCGGTATTGCAACTTTCATCCCAGCAGAAATGTCGCTTCTCCTCGGTTAGCTTGTGCAGAGGTTTGGCTATATCTGCAAAGTTCTTCACAAATCGCCGATAATAGGAGCACAAACCCAAAAATGCTCTAACCTGCGTCTTGTCTTTTGGAACCGGCCAATCCTTGACAGCGGCGATCTTCTCCGGATACGTGCGGATACCTTCTTCCGACACTACATACCCCAAAAAGTTGACTTGCCGTTTGAATAGTGAACATTTCTTCGGACTCAACTTGAGGTTGGCACTCTGAATCTTCATGAGAACGCGTTCCAGGTTTTGAAGGTGTTCCTCAGACGTACGGCCCACGATGATGATGTCATCCAAGTAGACCAGACAGGCATCGCCAATTAGCCCGGTAAGTACAAGCTCCATCAGCCTTTCAAACGTTGCTGGAGCATTGCACAATCCAAACGGCATTACTTTAAATTGCCACAGACCCTTTCCCGTCGAGAACGCGGTTTTCTCCTTGTCCTTAGGGTCAATTTCAACTTGCCAGTAGCCACCTTTTAGATCCAGCGTGCTAAACCACTTTACTCCTGTAAGCATGTCCAGCGTGTCATCAATTCTTGGCAAGGGATAGCTGTCCTTCTTCGTAACGTCGTTCAGACGGTGATAGTCAATACAAAACCGCCATCTTTCTTCTTTACCAGCACCACGGGTGAACACCATGGACTAGAGGAAGGTTTCCACTTCTTTTTCATGTGCTACCGGCAATCTTCTTGGTCGCTGGCGGATAGGCAAATCTTCTCCTGTGTTTATTTTGTGTTGAACTAAGCCGGTCTTCCCTATGTCAGCATCGTTTGACGAGAATACATCGGCGTACTTGAGTAACAACTTCTTCGCCTTGACCATTTCATTCGGGGAGAGGACGCTGCGACAATCTTCTAAAAGTGTGGTCACTCTCGTTTGTGCACCCTTGCTGGGGGTCCCACTCGATAGATATTGGCATCGACGTAACCAATCCACTTCCTCACAAGTATCAACCAGTGTGCCTTTTTATATAATCTGTTCCTGGTCACAAAGGTTCAGCACACGTACTCCTGAGATGTCAGTGGTTCTGACCAAGGTTCGAGCTACTTTCCATGGAAAGTCATTGTTTACTCTTTCCACAAGGACAACGGTGAGCTTGCCCAGGGTTTCGAGAAAGACTAACGGGCACAATCGTTTCCGATCTCGGCGGAAGAACAATCTTAAGGCTGTACACGTTCCCTGGTAACGCCTCTTCCACGAAAAGTTCCTCTTGTCCACATTTCAAAACACCTTGCTTAACGTCAATCTCACAACAATTCTTCCTCATGAAGTCTAGGCCCAGGATGCAGTCGTCCATTATATCAGCCACGATGACCCTATGCAGGTAGATCATGTTACCTAGCTTCAACTCCATCTCCTTCTCTCCACGGACGGGTATACCCTGACCGGTGGCTGTTACCAAATTAATGCGTTCTCGGTTGTATGCGGAGTCCCCAAGGAACTGACTTATAAGTTGGGAACTAACAACCGTACGAGAGGCTCCAGTGTATGGTCAGTTTACACGGCATTCCGTTGACCTCGCCCTTGATGATTAGACTGTTCCCATCATGGGTTTGTGAGATCGAGATCCTTGGGGCTCTTTTAACATCAGCCAGCACCCGCCCCGCAGTTCTGGCTTTTACTCGTTTCCCTGCTGCTGCTGGGCGGTGCTGTTGTCCGCACTACCCTCCTGAGGTCGTTCACCTCCCCTTTCTAGGGTTTGCTTAGGGCAGCTGGATCGAAGATGGCCCCTTACCCCACAGCCATAGCACCTAGGGATGTACCTCTTCCTCCTCCTCCACCTCCACCTCTTGTCCGCTCTGCAGCTGCTCTTTCAACTGACGGACCTGTTCCTTCTGTCGGCGAGCCTGTTCCTCCTGTCGGCGAGCCTGTTCCTCCTGTCAGCGAGCCTGTTCCTCCTGTCAGCGAGCCTGTTCCTCCTGTCGGCGAGCCTGCTCCTGCAGCATCACCATCAGAGCACCTAAGTCAAGTGCTGCAGATGTAGGAGCTACTGACGGGCCTGCAGCCGGTGGCTGGCCTTCCGACGTCTGCGGCGTTGCACCACCAAATCTTCTTTGGTCCGTCTCCTGCTGGCGTTGACTTCGGGTACGGACACCCTCCGTTTCCTCCTTAGGTAAATTAGGCATGATTTTATCCTACTTCTGACACCAATTGTTACGAGCTTAGGGTATGTGACAATAAAAACTGCCGATTGAATTACCAAAATTAAACCTTTAATTCACTTTACACTAATTAAAACTTAAAAGACACTAATAATTAATCACATTGATTCACTTTATTTCGCTCCGAAGCTTCGCTTGTCTCGCCAAATTCAATACTGCCCCGATTGCGGCTATCAACGGCTTTATATAGGGCTCTTCCACGAAAACATCCAGAATATTCCAGTAAATAAGGGTGCCCCGACCGACCAGGCGCAGAAAGTTCGAGTGTGGGGCTTCTAGAAAGCTTAGTTCTTCAATTCGATACCAGATGGCGCTGTTGGTTGCAAGATTAGTCATGGCATTATCTGGAAAGCTCTCCTCGCTCTGTTACCCGACACTAGATGGCGCTAGTGCCAGGTACCAGCCCGTCAACTTAGGCGCGCAACAGTAGTAACTTTAACTACGCTTTTTTATTGACTTATATTTTAGCAGCATTATAAGTAGCTTTATTCATGCTCTATCATGTATGTCCAGATAAATGAAACGATAATTTCATAAAAAAATCATGAAAACACTTAAACGTAGAACCGGCAGTGAAACTTCAAATGCCTAACATCAGCTGATAGGGGTATTGACCCCTATCAGCTGATGTTAGGCATTTGGAGTACGCGCGGCTCATAAGTAATTTACCTAGTCAAGTGCGCGCGGCCCGCAACCCGCGATCGTACTAATACTTAATAATTTACAACATTTGTCTAAATACCTAACTTATTTATTTTACCTACTATTTTGCCACTGTGCTAGTCTCCACCTAGCCTAGAATTCACCAAAACCAAATAACCAAATACCTGGTTCGGAAATATTTACTTAAATTATTTAGTAGGTATGTTTGTTATTTTGATGTATTCAGTTACGTACCTATTCAGATCAGTTCAGTACCAAGTTATTTAAAAAATTAGGTATGAAACAGCTTGCCGATCTTAATCCATAAATAAACTTGCACATACATACGTTAACCAATCATCGGGTTGGTGCTTACGCTTTAACACCTTATGACCTGTCCAGTATGACACACTTGTTCCATCGCGACGGCTTAACAATTTAGCGATACGTTATAAAATTGTAAATTCGTAATGCATGCGAAGCATTCCCGCGAGCTTCTCCAAGGCACATTAACATGTTGCCGTATTCACGAGCACTATAAACGTACGCATTAGGCATTTTTTAAACAAAACAAGAAACACAAAACGTAACAAAAAGTAATAACAGCAAAAATTGAATAAACAAAACGTATAAACTGTCACGCGCACGCCAACACAGAACTCTCAAAAACTAATTTCTGCAAGATGTGCGGCGTTGCCAAACCGAAATTAACCTACCAAAATTTGACCTATTTGTCAAATTCCTCGAAAGTCCATTTCAAATCCCCTCAATTTTATTTTAAGTAATGAAACAATTTTCAAATAATTTTATAATACTTATTAACATTTTTTTTTATTTTTGACCGAACTTTTTTTTCACACCATATTTTTGTAACAAGCATTTTACTCCATGGAGTATTTTTAATTCGGTCCCTTGTTGCCATTAAAAGGACCACAATAGCTGCATTTACTCTGTTGTAAAATAAAGAAATGAAAAGCTTAAATGATGTGGTGCAAGGTGATAAAAAAGCGAGTTATTCGATATTCATAAGCAACCTAACAAAACTGTTAAGATAAGTATTTAGATTTCTTGAAAAAAGTTCTGACTTGGCTCAGGCAATCGATTTTCAAAATTCCCACATAATTACAATCCCCAACCAATTTTAAATTCCCTGTAATTTGAGGAGTTCCCCACATATTGGCAACGCTGAACAGATGTAAATTGCGGCAGCGCGTGTCTGAAAGGGAAGAGTAGAGAGCGTAAATGCAGTAATACCTATTGCATTGTTTCGCACTGAGCTAGATAAAGAGTTCAGCGTCCGCGCGTTTTTTGACCCCATAATATCCTAAGATGTTTTTAAGGTTATAGATACGTCATACTCGCTCTAGAATGACAATATGAAAAGCAGGTAATTGCCAGAGGCTATACTTCGCTACAGCGCGTATATCTTCGAGTTATTCGTGGTAAAAATGCCTTCCTGTGTTTTTAGATGGTGCACAAACTATACGGCAACCGTTAGAGACAAGAAAAACGTCTCATTTCATTCGTAAGCACAGTTTTTTAATTAAAACATTAGATGTAATTTCGTTGTTTAATACGTGTAAGGTAGAGAGCGAGATGTAATCTATGCACGAGAGTGAAAGAGACAATGTTATCCCCCGTATCGGTAAATCACGCGCTCGCGCCAATGATGAATTTTTTGTTATGCAAAGGGAGAGACTTAAAATTTGTTTTTTTTTAAGTTTATTAATAATAATATTATTAATATTTTATTTTGTTGTGTCACTACTCTGCATTACGATTAGAAAAAGTTAGAAAGTAGAATTAAAATAGTAAGTACTTAGGTTTTTGTTTTGTTTTAAATAGCTACCTTAGATTCTTTTTTTACCAAAGCTCCTATGTCCAGAATAATGTTAATTATAACTAGGTCTAAAAACCGGATTTATAAATCTCTAGAAAATCCGGATTTTTCAGTTATTTTTGAATTTCGTAGAATCCGAATTGCAATCTCTACTTAGTACTATACCTTAAATGATTTCCGAAATATTTCTTTTCCTTCTCAGATATTATGCAGGTTTCCTTGCGATCTTTTTTTCACCGCTGAGAACGTGGCAAATCGAAACTTCAAATTGCAGTTCAAGTATGAGTGGAGTCCAAGCGGATCTAACTTGGTTTGCTTACGTACCTACAAAGAAATTTAAATATATATATATATATATATATATATATATATATATATACTACTTAAGAGGATTGTAAAGCTCTAAAATTTCATACAAAAAGCGATAACGTTTTCCTAGTTCCAAAGTTTAATTTTCATAATTTTTGGAATTGTAGATATAATTCCAAATGTTTTAATTTCAAAGAAATATTACGTACGATATAAGTTATTAGCATCTAAATATCTATATTTTGGACTTAAAAACTTGCTCGAGCGTTTTTATTTTTCTTAATTAAACTAAACTGATTTACTAAAAACGCAAAACGCGGACCTAGAGTAAGGTGTATTGAATCTAATGAGATCAAAATTATCTCATTTTGTAAAGGAAACGTAGGCAATTGCTTCCAAGACTTGCAACTCTCTCTATCGCACGATACGGGTCGGGAGGCAGGGGCATACGCATACTGCTGTAGTTGTGGTTTGTTGTTATTAGATGTTGGAGATTTTATCGATATATATATATATATATATATATATATATATATATATATATATATATATATATATATATATATATATATATATATATAGATTTGACGGCTACGTGGCGCAGTAGCTTAGCAATGAGTTAAAGCGCTGAGGGCCGCGGGTTCGAATCCCGCACTGTACAAGTATTTGTATGGCCTACAAGTAATTGTCCTTGTGCCATTCATGTATGTAAACTGCCTCCATGATAGAGGAAAAAATCATAGTGTTACCCCTATAACGTAAAAAAAATATTATTACAGCCTCTGGAGAAGAAAGTAATATCAAATACCTACACAAATATTTCTTATGAAAAAATTTATATCTGTGAATACTTAACTTCATTGATTAGGTACTTAGTATTTTTATTTTAGTTTTTATTGAATAAGGACTCTAACTTAAAAAGATTTTGAGATTTCACTTAATTAGGTAGGTGAATAAATTAAAAAAGTCCTTCAAAAGAGTAGTAGCACATAGGCAGAATTGGCGAGAAACTAGTTCGCCTTCCTTCTGGAACCCGTGCATTCTGGTCTCTCGCCAAGGCTGTCCAGGGGAATTTCTGTCAGCCATCTCTTCCATCTCTGCACAGGGAGGACGACTCACTGGACCATACCGTAAAGGAGAAAGCCGATCTGCTAGACTCTTTCTTTGCGTCCAACTCGACTCGATGACGGGGGGAGTACGCCGCCGACCATCCCGCGGTGTGAGTGCTCCATGCCGGAAGTGCAGTTCACACAGCGCTGGGTTCGCAAAGCACTCCTCTCCCTGGACATCCACAAGTCGAGTGGGCCTGACGGAATCCCCCTAATTGTGCTGAGGACGTGTGCTCCAGAGTTGGCACCGGTTTTAAGGCGTCTTTTCCGGTACTCCTATACCTAGGCGTAGTCCCGAAATCATGGAAGACGGCTTTCGTCCACCCGATCCCTAAAAAAGGCGACCGCTCAGACCCGTCCAACTACCGTCCTATCGCCATCACCTCTTTGTTCTCCAAAACAATGGAGTCTATTGTTAACTGTCAGCTCATGAGGTACCTTGAGGATCACCAGCTGATTAGTGATCGCCGATACGGTTTTCGCCGTGGTCGGTCAGCTGGTGATCTTCTGGTCTACCTAACTCACAGATGGGCGGAGGCAGTAGAGTCCAAGGGCCTCTCCCTTGGTCGGTAGTTTGGACATTGCGAAGGCCTTCGATCGGGTTTGGCACAAAGCGCTTCTTTCGAAGCTCCCTTCCTATGGGCTTCCCGAGAAATTGTACGATTGCATCACCAGCTTTCTTGCAGATCGGAGCATCAAGGTCGTTGCAGACGGTGCAAGCTCCGATTACAAGCCTATTAATGCTGGTGTTCCACAAGGCTGCGTGCTATCGCCAACGCTGTTTCTTCTGCATATCAATGATATGCAACATTTATATTTTTTTAATTATTTTTTAATAATTTTATAATTATTAACATTCATTGCTATGCAGATGACAGCACTGGTGATGCTCTGTACACCGGCCGTGCCAATATTTCTCGGGAAAATGTCTCCGAGTACCGGGACAAACTTGTATCTGAAGTCGAGTCTCTGCTGAACAGAGTCTCGGATTTGGGGCGACTAAATCTAGTCTAGTTTAACCCCCAGAAGACACAACTTTACGCGTTAACCGCTAAAAAGAACCCCTTTGTCGTGTCTCCTCAGTTTCAAGGCACCCCCCTTGTTGCCTCAGCCAGTATCAGAATCTTCGGCGTCGACATATCGAGTGACGTGCAGTTTCGTGGTCACTTGGAAGAGAAGGCCAAATTGGCCTCTAAAAAGCTTGGCGTGCTCAGCAGAGCGGGACAGTATTTCATGCCGGCACACCGCCTGCAACTTTACAAGGCGCAGGTTCGGCCGCACATGTAATACTGTTCCCATCTCTGGGCGGGGGCTCCCCGGTACCAGCTCCTTCCACTTGACCGCATCCAGCGCAGAGCGGCTCGAATCGTCGACGACCGAGTGCTTTCCGATCGGCTCAATTCAATGGCGCTGCGAAGAAATGTTGCATCTCTTTGCATTTTCTTTGGCATATACCATGGGGAGTGCTCTGAGGAATTGTTCGGATTAATCCCAGCCGCCAAATTTCGTGACCGCACTACGCGGCAAACGTCCCGATACCATCCACACCATCTGGATGTTTGGCGGTTCGCCACAGTACGTTTCAAAAGGAGTTTTCTTCCGCGTACGACCTCTCTGTGGAATAGTTTAGCACCGGCGACTTTTTCGGACCGATACGACCTGGGGACCTTCAAGAAAAGAGCTTACTCCTTTCTAAAGAGCCGGCAACGCAACTGCAATTCCCCTGGTGTTGTGGTTGATCATGGGCGGCGGTAGTCACTTAACATCGGGTGAGCCGCATGCTCGTTTGCTCTCTTCTATAAAAAAGTCATCTCCGATAAGTCATCGGGATTCGGGACTTGCCCCTAAGTAATAATCATCTTAATCAATAAATAGTCCACACACGGAAACTTTTAGATTAGTAGTTGTAGAAAATTCTCGTATGGCCTCCGATTCATGTTGATATTCGGTTACCGTATTTCCTTTGAAATGAGTATACAGTAACTCTTTTAGTGTAAAGAAACACGACGAAACGCTGATTTTTGTGTCATTTTTGATGCTTTTAGTTTTTTCCGCGTCAGTGATGTCTTCATTCTTCCAATGTTTCACGACGCCAACTACTGCTTTTCGAAGACGCAAAACATTGCTCTCAACTCTTTTTCTTGTAGGTACTGGTACGTAAGCTTATTTTTTTCCCAACTGCATGCGGTACCTGCTCCCGACCCGTATCGTGCGATAGAGTTGCAAGTCTTGGAAACGATTGCCTACATTTCTTTATTGAAATATTGTTTCGGGCGATAACACTTTAACCCCCTAAACCTCTACAAAATGAGATAATTTTGGTCTCATTAGATTCAGTACACCTCACTCTGGGTCTGTACATTTTTCTTTTCTAGTAAATCAGTTTATTTTAATTAAGAAAAATAAAAACGCTCGAGGAAGTTTCAAGTCAAAAATATAGATATTTAGATGCTAATAACTTTATTATATCGTACATAATATTTCTTTGAAATTAAAACGTACGGATCTAGTTTTTTGTTAAGTAGGTATATCTACATTTCCAAAAATTATGAAAATTGAACTACGGAACTACGAAAACGTTATCGCTTTTTGTATGAAATTTTACAGCTTCACAATCCTCTTTAGTAGTATATATATATTTAAATTTCTTTGTAGGTACGTAAGCAACCCAAGTTAGATCCGCTTGGACTCCACTCATACTTGAACTGCAATTTGAAGTTACGATTTGCCACGTTCTCAGCGGTGAAAAAAAACATCGCACGGAAACCTGCATATCTGAGAAGTAAAAGAAATATTTCAGAAACCATTTTTAGGTATAGGTAGAGATTGCAATTCGGATTTTTCGAAATTCAAAAATAACTGAAAAATCCGGATTTTCTAGAGATTTATAAATCTGATTTTTAAGAATCAAATCAGGTTTTTACAGATTTTAGTCAAAATTGAGTTCAATGGAAAATATTTTACATTTATTTACAAATTTTCATTCTAAATAATGAGTAGTTACGTATTACTTACTTCTAATACGCAAATTTGAATTGGTAGGATTAGGAATACAGCTTTTAAATTTTTAATAAAATCAATGAAAATGTCTAGACAGCTAAGACGCGATGTCTGCCAGGCAACTGACAATGTCATTGAAACTGAAAATTAAAGAGAGGCGACTTTATAATATTGTCGGTGCCTTACAATACTTACCCAAGCCAACCCTAATCAATTTTTAAATGAGACTGAGGAAGACGAAGATACATTTAAAAACCTGCGTATGATATGATGAAATTAAAAATGTGATCTATCAAGCTGCATTCCTGAATGTTGACGATTGCACGACCACGTCGACTAATACGAACTCTATTTCAGGAACTCTGTGCGATAGTTCTGATCCATCGCCGCTCAGTTAAAAAGAAAAGCTTAATCGTCAACTTTCTCTTGCAAGTGTGGGTAGTGACAATCAACACCAGTCAATGAGTGTAATCAGCGCAACTGATTCTCACGTGGAAATGGCTTTATTTGATAACGGTGGTGGTCGTGGAGAAAACCTAAAAAAATATTTGTAACAGGTTGCTTTTCATACCGCTGACCAGTGTAAAGTCTGAAAGAGCTTTTTCCACAGCAAGCATGTTCTGTAATATAATAAGATCACGTCTAAACGATGAGACACTAAGTAATTGACATTTTCATGTTTTTAAGATCTCCTTTTCTAAAAAAGACTGTTTAATATATGTACTAAATTAATATAATAAAAATAGAATTTATTATTTCTTCCCTAATTTGTAACTGAGTTACCCGAAACATTCTTTTTTTTTTTGAGACAACACTTTTATAAAAATGATGGATACGTAAATTGTCTTACTTTTTATTGCTTTTGATTGTATGTTATGTTTAGTTTATGACTGTATTTATGATTTTAAATGATCTTAAAACAAATGATTTTAAATCACATTAAAACTTTGAAAAATCTAGATTATCTGGATTTTAATCATAGGAAAATTAAGAAATTCGGATTTTAAAAAATCCGGATTTTGCAATCTCTAGGTACTCAGTCATCATGCGTTGGAGTCAACTTAATCAACTCCTTTTTGAATTAAAACTCGCTGTGGCCTGTGCCTATAAGTGGTATGTATTTAGGCTGCTCCTTTTTTACTTTTAATAGGGCTATTTACTGCTGATCATGGGCTTCCCCCAATGTTTGTCAAATAGACTGGGCATTAGTATTCGCGCTTGGCATGAGAGTTACCAACTGCATATTTTTATTATTTTGAGCTATGATCAAGAGGACGCTACTGCTCATCTTATGTAGATTTCTACTCCTACATGAATTTAGTTCTTCTTACGGATTCACCGTGAATAAAACTAGATTTATGAAATTTTGAAGTCTACTAGAATGTAAAAAAATACTGGCATGTGGTGCTAATCAATATTCAATGGGACCAATATTAATAAAGACCATGAAATTAAACCTTATTTTATCAAAACTATATCAACTTACATATTGCATATTAGAATAACACATTTCCGATTTCAGGACAATTTTCCCTTCATAAAGACACATCGGAAGACATGCCTGATATAAAAAAGGTGTTGCTTGATATATTTATGCGATTCTGATAAACTAACTTATGTGTTTTTTTGTAGCCAATAATATTGCTAATATAGGCAGATACCGACGTGTCCCTACAAGTGATCCAGTTCTGTAATTTTAGTATGAAACAGTATTATCGATGTTTCTAAATTAAAGCCCAAGCAGAAAATTATGTCCTGTAGTTGTATCCTGGGCACTGTCAAATTTCTCTAGGGCATGTTATTGCTCTTTCTACTGTAATAACAAATCTTAACTGTTGGATCTCTAATACATACACTACACTAAGAAAATTGTTAGCATTGAAAAAAATATGTGAAGATCTGTTTTTTAAATAAAATTAAAGATATATATAGTTGATCCCTAAAATATGTTACATAATCAAAATGCATTTGAATATTTTATTAAACATGACAAATTCACATAAATCACTACTTTATACTAAGTAACAACTAATACTAAAGGTTATCATTTAAATGGCATATGGGTCATTTTCATCAAATACATGGAATTTAGTGTATGTTGGTTTTGAAGTGAAGTCCTTCTTTCCGTCTTGCCAACCTCTGGGTGGGGCTTTTTTGTAGTCAAATGCAGATTCTAATTTTCCATATAATTCAGATTGAATATCTATATCTTCCCTATATCTTTCTTTAGCTACTTTTTTGCCAGTAATTGGATCGGTAACATCACCAAATGGATATACAACTTCTTTTACTTGATGAGTAATGAGTTTAGTTAATTTCCGGGGTAAAGCTTCTATGAGTACAATATCCCCAGTTTGACATTTTTTTTCTGGATCATAACAGTAGTAAAATTCATCCTTTCTGAAATACTAAAACGACAACATATTAAAATGTACTTGATTATATTTTAATTAATTACTTACAATATAGATTATGTGCTTACCATTAGCAAATTTTCGTCTAATTCTAACCTTTTTACTCTAATTTTTGTTGCATTTTGTTTAACTGTAGGTACGCATTGTCCTAATAATAATAATTTTCTGACGTTTTCGGCTAAATTACGAGCCATTATTTATATCTAAAAGTAGTATACCAAAAATATTAACTTGATTTATTCTAAAATACGTATACTCTAACAAATCCAAACCTAAGAAATACATATTGACAGCTGTCACCATAGATTACTGACTATGGGTATGTTCCGAAATACAACCCAGTACACTGTTAAATGCTAATGACGTCATCAATTGACACTGTGGGGTATGTTCCGAAATACAACGCAGTGTACTGTCAAATGAAAATGACGTATCATTTGACACTTTATTGTACTAGCGTGCCGCCGCCATATTGTGTCGGATATCCGGCCATAATAAAACAATTTTTAATTGTGTGTTTGCCGAATGAAGCATGCCAGAATTTGTTTCTATTTATTCAAATACAAAAAATTATAGAATAATTGATGTTATATCCATTAGGAGGATATAATGATTTTTGGAGCACAAAATGACAAAATAATCGCCAACACTTTTCCAAATGTCGCAAAAGTATGACGTCATATACTGTCCAATGTTCTGGAACGAATCACCAGTATAGCGTCGATTCATGACGTCATTTGCATTGGACAGTACACTGCGTTGTATTTGGGAACATACCCATGGTGTACTGTCGTGCCGCCGCCATATTGCGTCGGATATCCTGCCACAATAAAACAATTTTTAATTGTGTGTGCACTGAATGAAGCATGCCAGAATTTGTTTCTATTTATTCAAATACAAAAAATTATAGAATAATTGCTAGTATATCCATTAGGAGGATATAATGATTTTTGGATCACAAAATGATAAAATAATCGCCAACACTTTTCTAAATGGCGCAAAAGTATGACGTCATCTACTGTCCAATGTTTTGGAACGAATCACCAGTATAACGTCGATTCATGACGTCATTTGCATTGGACAGTACACTGCGCTATATTTCGGAACATACCCTATATACTTGGCTGTCACATTTGTTGGACTAGGGAAGACATTACAAGTGAAAAATCGGTACCTACAATATTAGATACGAGATATCGATATCAATTCTAAAGATGCTATAGATAAAACTGTAAATCATTACCAACTTTTTAGAGTTGATTATGTCTGATTTAGATTAATACCAGAATAAATTAGAATCAGATACAGTAATCTCTCTCTAATCCGCTTTTCCGATAAGTACTATAATCCGCCCTATTTTGGACTGGAGATTGGTCTAAATAAAACTCTGTAACCCGCCGACACAGAAAAACTTCGATTCGATAATCAGAGGTCTTACCTCTCTTTCATGTGTAAAACCAGTGCTGCCAAACCCAGCTTAGAACGAAATTGTAGATATGTTTGAAAAAAAAACTGTAGAAAACTGTAAATAACAAATTAAAAAACAGTAAATCTACATCTTTATCTCTATATTATCTTTTGTATAATTTAATGCTAGTAATAAATAGAATAAACTATAGGGAGGACATTAAAAACAATCAAATTAATGTAATTATCAAAGTTTTAATCAGATTAAATGTCAAAATTAAAGGTCTCGAAGTTGCGATTCCGTTTCATCTTTACTTTTGTTGAAATCGTACATATTTTTATTGACATTTTTAAAACAGAAACAGAAACTTTTTTATTCAAGGTAGATTATAACAATACTTATTGAAAGTCATTTTTTTAATTTACCACTGGTTCGCCAAAAAAACCTCTGTCCTGGGAAGAACCAGCAAGAAACCCAGCTGGACTGTTTTTTTCCAATAATAGCTTACAATCATGTTTACAATTAACAACAAAAAAAATTAGAAATAGCTTGGTAGCGATCACCCTTCCCAGGGGTTATGATCATCCATAAATTCCTTAATATTATAATAACCCTTTTAATACAAACCTAGTTTAATAACATTTTTGAACTTTGTGTGTGACAATTTTTGTATATTTTCTGGGATTTTGTTGTAAAAGCGATCATCGCCCTAAGAATAAATTACCGACTCGGTGGAGTCGAGTAACTGGTACTACTAGCTTGTGTCTGTTCCTAGTATTTACAGAATGAATATCACATATTTTTGCAAAACTACTTTTATTTTTGTGTACGTACATTACATTTTCATAAATGTATTGAGAGGCCAGAGTTAATATATTAATTTCCTTAAATTTTTGTCTCAGTTACTCTTGTGGTTTTAAATTATGTATTGCTCTAATGGCCCTCTTCTGCATAATAAATATAATTAAAGTGTCAGTCACGTGTCCCCATAGCAAAATACCATACGACATAATGCTATGGAAATAACTAAAGTAAACTATTCTAGCTGTTTCAACACTGGTAAGAGTTCTAATCTTTTTACAGCATATGCTGCAGAACTAAGTCTGCTAGCTAGTTTTGATATATGGGGGAGCCATTGAAGCTTTGCGTCTAGTGTGATTCCAAGAAAAATGGTAGTATCAACAAGACTCAGTTCCTCCTCATTTAAAATTACATTAGTATTAACATGTTTGACATTAGGAGTTACGAATTTCATACATTTAGTTTTAGTTCCATTTAAATGCAAATTATTAACATTAAACCAATCGACTAACATAGCTATAGCATTATTTACTTCGTCGTAATTTAATATCTGTCGTTTTAATTTGAAAATTAATGAAGTATCATCAGCAAATAATACTATATCATGGTTATCCCCTACTATGTAAGGTAAGTCATTAATATATACAAGAAACAGAAAGGGACCGAGAATTGAGCCTTGAGGCACGCCCATTTGTACAATCGACCCGGAAGAACTCATACTATTAATGACAAACTTTTTGCGTTCTGTCACTTAAATATGAAATAATGAATTCAAGAGCATCACTTCTTACACCGTAGTGTTGAAGTTTCCAGGCTTTGGATAGGTCACAGAATACACCCAAAGCATCCTGTGTATTTTCCCCATGCATTAAATATATATTTAATTAGCTCAACACCAGCATCAGTTGTCGAGCGACCCCTTGTGAAATCAAATTGATTTTTATGAAGTAATTTACATTAAAAAATTTAACATTTGATCAAGAATAATTTTTCAAAAATTTGACTAAGTGTTGGCATTACAGAAATAGGTCTAAAATTAGCGGGGCCAATGTACTACCAGATTTAAATAAAGGTATTACTTTACTATGCTTCATTAAATCAGGAAACATACCAGATTCGATACTAGTATTAAAAATAATATATAGTTGAGGTGCGGTTGTATCTATCCCCACAGATCGGCGGTTCTCTTAATATTAATAGTCTTAAAATATTTTACAATATCTTTTTATGACACTTTATGAAATGTAAAATTCTTTGTACACGCACAGAGGCGGCGTAAGGCGTGGGCGACGTGGGCCACCGCCTACGGCCTCGCGATCCAGGGAGCCTCGCGCTCTGAAGGCTTATGCATTACTTAAAACCGTAAACGCGCCGAAAAAAAGTCATTGTCATGAATTGATATTATTGACATAACTAAATACGTTTCTATTCAGTCTAGCAACATTAGCTTGCGTTGCTATTGTGGAGAATCCCCGCTGCGGAGCGACCAGTATACGAGTATATACAGGGTATATTACGAAATAGAACCTAGTGTACTGTCCAATGTAAATGACATCATGAATCGACGTGAATATACTGGTGATTTGTTCCAAAACATAGGACAGTATATGACGTTATACATTTTCGCCATATTGGAAAAGTGTTGGCGAATATTTTGTCATTTTGTGCTCCAAAAATCATTATATCCTCCTTATGGAGATACCAACAATTCTACAATTTTTTGTTTTTGAATAAATAAAAACAAATTCTGGCATGCTTCATTCAGGGCACACACAATTAAAAATTGTTTTATTATGGCCGGATATCCGACGTAACATGGCGGCGGCACGCCAGTACAATATAGTGTCAATTGATGACGTCATTTGTATTCGGCAGTATACTGAAAACGCTTCGGAACATACCCACAGTAATCTATGGGGACGACAAAAGAGAAGCGAGGATTCCCCGTTCAATTTGTTAGACATAGAATACTGATTTTATTTAATGGTGGGCGCGTGACAATCGAGTAGAGTACGGTACAGCAGCCCACGTGGTTGCTGTACGTATATTGTCGTGCTGTACGCACATGAGTTAATGAACGGAACAGACACAAAGCTTCTTAAGAACTTGCAAAATTGTTACGTATTTTGGTAGGGTTCTCACTATAGGTGAAGACAAATTAAAGCTCTAGAACGTTTGCGTACATTTTGTGACTGGATATCGATAAACTTGTTTCGCAAAATGCTTGTCTGGTATTATTTTATCGAAAAAAAAAACAGTTATGATCTGCCAAAAGACTTTAAAAATAAAAGAGTAGCCGAAAATAAAAAGGTGTTGGATTATGAAGGCAAGGATTAACCTGTATAGTCCCTAAAAGTCGGTATTAAACAGATTTTCAACACCATGCTTGTTCAATTATAACAAATTTGGATTTGAGATTTATGGTTTTAAACCCACATTATGAAAATTTTGGTTTCCTTTATGATTTAAACAAGTTAAAAAATATTCCAAACCATCTAATATTAAAATAACTCAAGATTTACACACAGCCCTGCGAGTGGGTGAAAGCAGTGACTTTCTACCATACGAATTATATGAAGAATTACAATTAGTGATCCCTAATTTACCTAACTTCGTAACAGACGTGAAACAGCTTCTCCTATAAGTTACAGAAAATAATTTAAAAAATATACCCAAACATTTACATTGTCTTTTAACAATACCGATCAGTACAGCCTCCGCTGAACTAAGCTTCTCAAAATTAGTACTTATTAAAAATTATCTCAGGAATGCAATGTTACAGAAAAGATTTCCAGCGTTGATAGTTTTATCTATCGAGGCAGATGTAGCATCCAAGCTGGATTATGAGGCTATTGTTACGAGCTTGAGGTTCGTGACAATAAAAATTGCCGATAAAATTACCTAAATTAACACTTTAATTTACTTTACACAAATTAAAGTTAAAACACTAATAATTAAACACACTAATTCACTTATTTCCGCTCCGAAGCTTCGCATGTGTCGCCGAGTTCAACTCTGTCTCGATCGCATCTTGCGCCACCTATTTATTTAAATTAGCAAAATATCCGGAATGTTCAAGTAAACACGCGCAAGGTACCGAGAGTTCGAGTATAGATTTTCTAGAAACTTAGTTCTTCGGGTGGCGCTGTCGGTCGAAAGATTTGTGATGTCATAAACTGCAACGATCCCCTCGCTCTCGTTCCTGACACTAGATGGCGCTAGTGTGTCGTCGACTGGAGCGCGTAACACTATAATTAAACAACTCTGCAGGATAAAAAGCAGAATATTTATTTCTTCATTTTTCTTTGAAATTGTTAGGCAGAGGGCCTTGCAAAATGTATCTTGCCCACATAAAATTTAGGTCTTGCGCCGTCACTTTACACGCATTTACATTTTGTTTGAGTAATGATTCGGCGACGGCAGGAGAATTCAGTGTCTTAACGGTTAAGATCGGAATATCAGTAAAATATTTCTCAAAAACCATTGCAATGTCCTCATCTGATTTAGTTAATTTATTGTTAAAACTTAACTGGTAGTTTGAATTGCGAGAGTTGACCTTACCACTTTCACTATTAATTATACTCCATGTTATTTTAATTTTATTAGAAGCAGTCTTTATTTTGTTGCTCAAATAAAATGACTTGGCTATGGAGCAGACTCTTGTTGCGTGTTGAAATGGTCATTTGTCTCATTGAGCTCGAAACACATTTTAATTTCTGACTTTGTGTGTAAGGTACCTTTTATTGTGGTCGTAGAAAGTTTATTTCTTAGTTTCATTTTCACAACATTAATAATCGAAAACAAGCGTTTTACCGTAGCGGTACTGTGTGGCAAACATAAAAGCTTTCTGTTTAAAGTCGATAATAGTGGATTCGATAATAGTAGGTTTAAGTGAAGCTGACTTAGTGTACGGACTAATAAAATAAATGACATTAAAAAAACTGTAGATTTCGAGGCTTAAACTAAAAACTGACAGAATTTCCAAAAAAACTATAGATCTACAGTTAAAACTCTAAGGTTGGCAGCACTGTGAAAGACGAACAGAATTCTATACTCTACCGCACGGTGCTAAGCAACCGATCTTTAGTCCGCCCGGACTGAAGAAGCCCCGAATAGCGTAGATATTTGTATTAAATGCGCCCAAGAAAATGGAGTCACGCGATATGGTTGCAAATTTACCTAAAATGCGCTATAAAGTTTTCAGGAAGATATATTTTGATAAAAAAAATAGACTAATTTTGTTCCAAATATGAGTAATTACTTTTATAAAAGATTCATGTTTGTTGATTTTTTAAATACAATATATAAATAAATCATGCATTTTTTGTTTTTTTCTTTCAATTTGTTGTTTCTGTACATTATAATCCGCCGTCTTTAGTAATCCGCCGATGGTTAGGATTTTATGGTGGCGGATTAGCGAGAGAGTACTGTAATTCAAAACTAAATTTATCGTTTTTTTTTCATATTTTATTGCTAACTGCTAATTACTTGAGACAAAATTATATAAATTAAAGACTGCACTAGATTTAAAACTTAGACCATTCAACCCAATAAACTCACCTCGCATGATTATTCCCCTCTGCGCAGTTTAAAAATCTTGTGCGTTTATAGAAACTGTTTACGGAATCGATTTTGTCATTACAGGATCGTTTCCATCTTTGTAAGTGCTCTTTGAAATATACCAATCTGTGCGTTTAACGTGTGCAAAAAGAAGTCTTAATACTTCAAATTTACAATATAGATGAAGTGACATTCCATATGTAACTATTTTTATTGTGATATATGCTTTCTTTCTATTATGATCATTTAAAATAATGTCATAAATAATAATCGAGAACTATACCGATTAGGTAATCGAGTACATAATATTTCATATAAATCGTAATGAAAAACGAAATGTGACAAGCACAATCCCCACGAGACTAGTTACATATATATATATATATATATATATATATATATATATATATATATATATATATATATATATATATATATATATATATATATATATATATATATATATATATATATATATATATATATATGTAAACATGTCAGTTGCGAGCTTGCGAGTTGTGACTGCAATTCCACGGTGGCGGGCTGTGTTAAGTTAAATTCAATTAAATTTTGTATATATATATTAGTCAACTCTCAGCTGTACCTATAATTTGTGAGGTTTAAAATTGAACACGCAAGCACCACCGCACTTCTTACGAGACTAGTTTATATTTGCAACATATAAACAATAAAAGTGTAACGAGACTACCTTGCAGTGGTCGCGCCTATAGGTGTAAAGCAACTGTTGACAACGGGTATTTATCCAAAGCAGCCGATACACAACCATTGTCAACCAGTTGTTTATCCGACTACAGATGAAAAAGGATGGGTATGTTTTTACTGTGTACGGGTGGCTAAACTGAATCGCTTTTGCAATGGTGCTTAAAAACTACTTGACCAATTTAAAAATAATCTTTCACCATTAGAATTCTATTATGACTGTGAAATGCAAGCCTATGAAGAGTTCCGTATTAACAAGCACAAATTCTACATCGAGTCAAAATACCACTATCATTATCGTCAGCAACAAATCACTTTGTTTTTCGTTGTGTTTGTATAAATGACAAAGTTGTATTTCCGGTTCTGGAAAACGTGCTACTATAAATGTGTCTAAAAAAAAGGACTATTATACATTATAGGGCTTTCTGTGGTTTATTCATTACCAAAGAGAAAATACTTACTGCACAAAAAAATATGTTTTTATCCATTTCAAGTCATCAAAAGCGGTTGTCAACCGCTGAAAACGAAAACAACCGTTGTTATCGGCTCGGTTGAAATCATTGCCAACCGCTTTCACATCTATTGTCGCGCTTTATACTTAAACGTAAATGGTCGCGTGGATTGCCTATGTAGTCCAATTTAAAATAAGATGAAAGCTTTAAAATATCAACTAAAATGTATTTTTATTTTATTTTAAATATGAAACGGTAACATTTAGTCAACGGTTAATCATATTTAATAAATAAAATCCATTTATACGTCCTTTTTTATTCAAATTATAATATTAAAAAACCTTTACATATGAATATATGAAAATATCACATTAATTTCAAAGTTAGATCACAAATCAGTTTACATATTTATTTATAATCGTTTGATTTCAGAAATATCTAAATTTGAAATTATTTTACTGTGGATTACTAATTGTAATCCACGCGACCACTGTAGGGTGTAAAGTGTTTAATTGAAAATGGTGTCATATTGATGTGTGACGTGACTATGATGTGCGGATCGATATCGATTATTTTTATTGTTATTCTTTGAAGAAGCATTAAAATTCATCATCAAATACTCAACTAAAGAAATTTACCTAGTACGAGTATTATAATAAAAGTGTGAATAAACTATAGATATGCCTATTTTTTTAGGATAGGGTGAAAAACTAGCGCACATTCCACCTGATGGTAAGTGGTTACTGCTTCCCATAGACATCTACATCCATCCTCGATTACAAATTAAAATGCAGATGCATTGTCACCCGTGAGGACTAAGATGGAATGCCACGTTTCCAGTAAAAAGTGTATCCGGTTCTCTACACTCACCATACGAAACACTGCAGCCTGAAGCTACTATTTTACGCTGGTATTCAGTAAGATAGTCTATACTATACTAAAACAATTATTATAAATAAAATATATTCACTTATTTTATTTGTTATCTAAATGATGCCCGCAACTTCGTCCACGTGGATTAAAGTTTTGTTGATTCCTGTGGGATTATTTTTTAATTTTCTGGGACAATTGTAGCTTATGTGTTAAGAGGCCGTGCAGAAAATTTATTCGATAGAGTTTAGGCAAATTCATTGCAGTGCTATCTTTGTGTGCATCGCTTACGCACACACGGCTAAAGACCGAGCGCAGTGCTCGCTTAAAAAATTTTGATCCTTTAGTTGATAATTATTTTAGGATACATAGTGAGTACGGTTTAGAAATAAAAGTCTGGGATGTTTTTGTATAATAGTTTTGTATATTTATTACAATTAACATAAAATGAAAATAAAAAAGAAATGTGTTAAACAAATACACTATGCATATATATATATATATATATATATATATATATATATATATATATATATATATATATATATATATAAAAGTAATTCAATGTTTTTGTTCTGCGATGTCATTAATGTCTGTGTGTGTGTGTATATGAGAAACGGAATGTTAAAGGGATAAATAAAATACAGAGCACGAGTGCGTGACGTATACGTCAAGTAAGTCAATTTTAAAGTCACTTTGATTTTAAAATTGATAATAATCGTTTCTTTTATAATATTTACTCAATGTTTTGAATTTATTTTTATCCATGAGGGATACAAAGTACACATTTTGGCAAAAATAAGTCAAACATGCTAAAGCATACTTGTATTTTCGATAAAACATTCGGTCTTTTTAGTTTAAATCTATGTCCAATATCGGTTAAAGTAAAAAGTAATTAAAATGTTGTGTCTTTCAGTGGCATTGAGCGAGTTTTTTTTGGATAGACTATTTCTGCTAAAAGGCATGTATTGTAGAAATCTACGAGCCAACGAGATTATTGAGCGGTAATGTAATTAAGACCAAGATGATAATTACCATGCCTAAATCAAGTTGATGTTAATGGTCAACATCACCTTCAACTGCCCTTTCACAACTTCCAGTGTCATCTATATCCTAAAATTATTAATTTTGAATATGAATATGAATAAAATAAGAATATATTGAATTTATAGACGCCAGCACATGAACCTACGCCAATCTGTCACATTTCTTTAAATATCTGTAAAATTTCTTTTACTAGTTTTTTACTTTATTACAAAAGGATAAGGTAGGAAGGGAACATTTTTAATGCTTGGGATAGGTTGACGTGCTGGCGTCTGTACTTTATGCATGTCTAGCGCTGAGCAAAATTGAAAACTCAAGTGTTCTAGAGACGAATTCGTATTAGAATTACGTTCTGCAAGAATTTGTCTAGCATATGCCAATCCTGACTTATTTTTTTCTTTTAGTAATGCACTGGTAACGTGCTCCTTTTATTCGTCCCATTGTTTACAACAAAATTATACATTATAACCAGTAACCTTCAGGGTATACCCTAGATCGGGGATGGCGAACCAATGGCGCGCGGCAAAACATGTTGGGCACGCCACCGATCGACAAAGTACGTAACAAACACTATGAAAAAAAAAGAACGCGACTAAGCCTATGTTACGGAGTGAGTAGGCGCGGTGCGTGGAGTTGCTATTATTGTTTTTATTATTTTCCCAATAATTACCAGGTCTCAATTATTGGATGGCACATCTATGGCCGCTTTAAACATTTATTTACAAAGAATGGCACGTTGATCTTTATAGGTTCGTCAACCTGCCATAGATCACAATTTAGGTATCTTAATTTTGACCCAATTCGATTCAGCCGCGGGTGGTATTTTTGTATTATTTCATGTGAACATAATGAAATGCAACAGTAGACAAAATCGTATTTTATGAATGGTATCTGAAATGGGTACTAATCATTAAAAAAAACTATCAAATATAAAATATCAATGAACATAGCAGACGTACTGAGACAGCAGCCGGGTCTAACTATTAGGTACTAAGGACCACCCAGGTGATCCCATACGAAGAAAAAAATCATCATAATTGGTATAGCCGTTTAGGATAACAAGAATTACGAACACGCACACCTGAACTTTTTATATAAAGACTAGGCGTGCAACATATTATTATTCTTAATAAACCATCCATCTAAAAAAAATACTTACCCTGATCAAAATTTGGTGGTCGGCATACAATTTCTGGAAATGTTTACGTAAAACACGGGAGCGCCAGCGATGCAAAGTGATACATCCTCGCTCTGGGAAGGCCTGGTCGTCACTGATCGGATCGATTCGATTTTGCGCGGTCGATAATATAGTTCACTTTGCCATTTAGTAATAAACGAAATTATTATTTATTTATGAAATAAAATTTAGTTTCCACTAAAGGGTTATCTTAAGGTTAATGTGTAATTTTTAAATTAATTAAAAGTGTTTCTATGTAATAGAAAAAAATACTTATTTCGAAAGAAGTTTTCTGGAAATTACGTTATTTCAACATTTTTTTTCTGCTATATTTGGATAGAAATAAAAAACTGATCTGGCTACAAATAAGTAGACCGTATACTTATGTTATTTATATTTTTTAATGTTTGAAATATTTTGTAGTTTCGTTGTAAAACTAAGGCAAAAATCACTTGACCGTTACTTTTCGGAAAAAGGGTTGTGAATATTGGTGATTTGCCATTATTATATAGATAATATGATACATCCCTTCAAGCCAGATATTAGATTAAGAACTAGACTATTATAATAAAAATAAAAAAGTTAATATTCGTTTTCCTGTTCACACAAACAGTGATCATATTTGTCCGAAATGAGTTGATTTCGCGCACGGGGCCTTAATTCAGAGTATCCAAATCTGTTCAGTCGTTGTCGCGTGAAGTAACAAACATCCTGATTCTGTTCCAATACAATTAGACATATTTCTACACTAAATTAAGCGTTCGAATAAGCTTTATTCCAAAAAACTATAGTATTAATTTTATTCCTATATATTTATTGTACTAAGTAATAAGTTGAGATACTTTATTTTTGTTTCACAAAAGCATTTTATTGTAATAATATAAATGTCGATTTTAAAACTATTTTTTTTGTGATGATGGCTTATTATTTAAAACATAAGTTCCTCCACTTTTTGTTGTTGGTACTTAGAGCCTTTTTATTTCTGGTATTTATATTTAACCATGCCAAATTACAGTTCCATATAATACCAATAGTCTCTGCACTTAGCCGAGGACTAACGTAACTGCCGGACTTGGCGAAACTTTTCATCAGTATGTAATATTTCGGTAAGAAAACATTGATTTTAACAAAATTATTTGGGATGTCAGAGGGTGCAGCTGTAAGCACGTGGCCAGGGCAACACAGCACGTGCCCCGCGGGTTTTGCCCGGAATAGAGCTAGTGCTGTGCCACGATGACGTGATTGATTTATTTCGTAATACCAAAGATGTTTTATATGTACAGATACCGTGTACGCTCGCCTAAAACGCTTCTATTTAAAAGGCGCCAATATTGGCGTATTCGTTCGATCGTTCCGCCATTACGCCAGCGACGTTTACTGCGAACGTACATCACGCACCAGTGTTTTTAATTTCACGAAATGACTGTTTGGGCTGTGAAATCATGTAAAAATTACTCTTGGAAAAAAGATAAGGATAAGAACATCACTTTTCATAAGTAAATATACAATTTTGTGGTGTATTTCTTGATAAAATAATACGAATCTGAATGTCAATGCAAGTAATAATACTGCGCAATAATATTCGAGTGTTGCCTACCGTATGAAATGTTTTTCCCTATTTTAATGTCATTAATAGATGTAAAGCAACTGTTGACAACGGATATTTATCTAAAGCAGCCGATACGCAACCGTTGTGAACAGGTTGTTTAACAGGTTATTTGATCTAGTCATGAAACTGGATCGATATATGAATTTTAAAAAAAACATTTGCTATCTCTTGGCCGAAGTTAACTTTTACGGTTACACTTAACCAAACTTACTTTCGTACGTCATTTTACTTAAGATTAAAAAATACCTAATTAATGTCTTCGTAAAAAGCGACAATATTTTGAGTTCTAAGGTACGAAAGTGTAGTACTCCATATATATTCAATTATAATAGATTTGTTCAATATATGTTAGATACATAAATATCTACTGTGATTTTTTATTTATTTTTAACTGTTCCATTAATTATATCTAGGTTTTATTAATGATTTCTTAAATTTACGCGAACACTACACATTGAATAAAACTATTATTTACGGATTTTATCGCGTTTAATTACATTAATTTATTTTTATTATTATCCCGACGTTTCGGGTGCTTTACAGCGCCCATGGTCACGGGGGGGACTGAGATGTTTGACGTCCCAATGTCATAGTTAGTCCGGCTACCTTCAGTTTTTTAATATTAATTTTTGGTCCGATTTACGCAAAACGAGCTTATAGTATCATGAAGTCTTGCAGTGGTATGCTTGGGTTTGGGTTTAATTTTGTTAATTATAGGATCCCAAGCAGATGGTAGCACCCAACCATCTTCTCTATTGAAATTTGGATGTTTTTTAATTTCAATAGCCTCGAGTATCATCCTTGGTAGGAATCGGTGTTCTTTTGCGAGAATTTGTGGTTTATCAAATCTAATGTAATGGTGGGGACGATCTTGAACATGTTCGCAGACTGCAGACTTCCCGGAGCGTCGGTGCTTCACATCAGCTATATGTTCCTTCACGCGGGTTTTTATAGATCTCTTTGTTTGACCTATGTAAGAGAGACCACATTCACAATCTAGCTTGTACACACCTGCATCTTGTAGAGGAATATTACATTTGATGGATGGTAAAAATTGACTAATCTTCTTCAGCGGCTTGTAGTATGTCTTAATGGACGCTCGCTTCAAGATGTAGCCAATCTTGTCCGTGACTCCTCTAACATATGGTAGTAGAGCAGGCGCACGCTCGACTGTGGCCGGCTTCACTCGTTCACTGTGACGTAGGCGCGGGACCCGAAGCTTGTTGTCTTGCAATACTTGCTTGACATGCTGAAGTTCCGCAGTCAGATGTTTTCTGTCACAGATCCCTCGTGCTCTCTGAAACAAAGATTTACCCACGGTAGCTAACTGTGAAGGATGATGGTGAGATTCACCATTTAGATATCGGTTGGTATGGGTCTTTTTCCTATACACAGTGTGACCAATAGTGTTATCAGGATTTCGGATGACTAAAACATCTAGGAAAGCTAAAGAATTATTTGCCTCTAACTCCATTGTGAATTGTATTTTAGAGTTTGTGGAGTTAAGGTGGTCTAAAAATGCAGTTACTTTGTTAGATGGTAAAATTGTGAAAGTGTCGTCTACGTACCGCTTGTAGAACCTTGGATTTACAGGAGCAGTAAGAAGGGCTTTTTCCTCAAAGTCCTCCATGAATATGTCGGCGACTATGGGAGACACAGGTGAGCCCATCGCCACACCATCTACTTGCTTGTAGAACTCCTCCTTCCACAATAGATAGCCAGATGTGAGGCAATGTTCAAGTAGTATTGCATATTCTTGAGGCATGTTATTTTCTTCTAGCTTCCTAGTTACAATTGAGATGCAGTCCACAATAGGTAGGCATGTAAATAGTGACTGAACATCAAAACTGACCATAGTTTCATTGTTAGCGAGATGTAGGTCTTTTATCTCACTCACAAAATGGTATGAATCCTTTGTGTGTGCTCTGGTATGTCCTCTCAGTGGTGATAGTATTTTTGCTAAGTATTGTGCCAGCTTATAAGTTGGTGAATCGATCTGGCTCACTATGGGACGTAGTGGAGCGTTTGGTTTGTGTATCTTCGGTAACCCATACAACCTCGGTGGTTTGGCACATGATGGTATTAGCGAATTCACGTCGAGATTTAATTTTTCGGAGTATTTCTTTATTAAATCGCTAGTTGTTTTAAGCGTGTTAGTTGTAGGGTCTGTTTTGACCTTTTTATATGTACTTTCGTCCGATAAAAGTTGTTGTATTTTAAAATTATATTCCGACGCGTCCATTACCACCGTAGCATTTCCTTTATCCGCGCGGAGAATCGTGAGTTCTGGTCTGTTCCGTAAGTTATTTAGCGCTATAAATTCGTCTTTGGGAAGGTTTGGTTTCGGCACTGAACTACGACGTAACAAGGACGAAATATCTTGACGTATGGCCTCCAAATCTTCCTTACCGATATTATTCTTAAACAGACAATCCTCAACACTGCAGATAATTTCTTCGTACGGGATTTTTCGCGGAGTTAATGCGAAGTTCATTCCCTTCGCTAATACTTTCACTGTCGGTTCGTCCAGTGTATGTTTTGACAAATTATAGACAGTGCGTTGTTTATAGTTTGTGTCTATGGTCAACGGTTGTTTATTGTTCTGGCGTTGACTTGGATGTTTGGCATTTGATTTGATCGTTAATTTTTGGTATTTTTCTATTTGTTTATTTTTGCATTCATTGTATTTTGATGTTTCTCGTTTGTTTAAAGTTTCGATGCAATTATTAAAATCAAATGTCGTTAAAATTGTCTTTAGTTCACTGGACAAATTGTCTATGGTGTTGTTTATGTAATGTAAACCGAACCGTTTCTGCTGAATCACCGTCCGTAACAACTTTTTACTTGCCTGATTTAGTTTGATTGATTAGTTGTTACGGACGGTGATTCAGCAGAAACGGTTCGATATCAATAAACGTTTATCACTGCTACTGCAATAGATATTCCATATATAGGTGTTAAATTTATTAAATAAATGTTATAATAATAGCATTAATTAACCTACATGAATGAAATAATCAAATTAACAAACTAATTTCACAATTAAAACTTCACACACACATTTCTTCAACACAATTAAAAGCGCATCCGTTAAATGAGATTGACGTCAATACTTGTCACTTGAAAGCGTCAATGGCGTATGGCTTTAAATAAAATACGGTTATTTCAGGGATCTAATAATAATATATATATCGGCGCAAAAAAGTATAAGCGACGTATCGGCGCATTACTTAAACAATTATTATTCATTTAAAAATCAATAGACGTTATTTCAACTTCTGAAATAACGTTATAAGCCGATTTTTATAACATTTGTCTTTATTTTTATAATTAGTTGATTATGGTTACCAGATAAATAATTTAAAATGCTTTAATTCACAATATCATTAAATGCGGGTTGTCGCTATAACAATTTGAAGGTAATCATTCTCAAAGCGCAGGAAGTGGGGATGGCTTGCGCTCGCATTCAGTTTAAAAGGCGCGCGACGGCTGGGGCAGGAATCATTCTTGCTCGAGCTGTCGTGCTGTTCGGACTGTTATTTGAATTTGCGAACTATAAATTGTGAACATTAGTGAATAATTATAAAATCGTTAATTGTGAACAATAGCGTGTAATTGTTGATTGTGAGTAACTATTAGTTGTGATTAGTAAAATCAGTTAAAAGTAAATAAGTGATTCTTATTATTAAAGAAAACAATAATGAGTGAAACTAGAAATCTTAATAATGACGTCATCAATGATGACGTCATAGTTTTAAAAATACTTCTGGTGCAAATATTCCGTCATCAGAAGTGGGATGTGAACAACGCTCTTCCACTTCTGCTCAACCATCTGCTATTGAACAACCATCGATGTCATCTAGCACTGAAACAATGCAACAGAATCGGAGTGATAACACTTCAACGATTAATGTACCATCACATTTTTTTATGCAGATGATGCATATGATGCAAAATATGTCGGATAGACTGAATATTCCATCGGAAACTCTAATCAATGATATTTACCTACCTTCATTTGATCCAGATACTAACGTTGGAGTACGTGAGTGGTGTCAACATATTAATAAAGCAATTCAAACGTACAACCTCAATGATTTTGATATACGCATGAGGGTTGGCAGTTTGTTGAAAGGACGCGCTAAAATGTGGGTCGATGATTGGATAATAACTACATCTACTTGGGAAGAACTACGCAACAAACTTATAACTACATTTGAACCAGAAAACCGGTATTCTCGAGACATATTAAGATTCAGGGAACATGTATTTGATTCGTCAAAGGATATAGCGGAATTCTTATCGAGAGCGTGGGTACTATGGAGAAGAGTTACCAAGGATAAATTAGGTAATGAAGATGCGGTTGAGGCCGTCATAGGCTGCATTAGTGATGAACATCTACGGATTGAACTATTAAACGCACGCGCAACAACAGTGCCAGAACTTATATATATATTGCATCCTCAATACGATTAAAGCGCGTTCATCCATCAAATAGTAGTATGACAATGCCACACAAACGTCCCCGGTTATCAAGCAATAATCATGCTTACGCTCCATTATTCTGTCGCGTCTGTAAAAGTGATAATCATTCTACCGATGAATGTCATTTCAAACCAACAGCATCGAGACAGGAACAATTTAGTAAAAGAAGTGAAAGTGATAGTAAGTCTACCTGCACATTTTGTCAAAAATTAGGACATACTTACGACCAATGCTTTAAACGTGATCGTTCTTTGACATCAAATGTAAATCACATTGAAGGTGCAAAACTCGCCCCTTTAACTATCAGGATAGGAATAAAATCTTTAAGGGCAGCGTTCGACAGTGGTGCAGAATGTTCAGTTATACGGGAATCTGTAGCTGCAGCTCTGCCTGGACAAAGAGTTCAAACAGCTAACTACTTGAGAGGTATTTGACGATTTCCCGTACTCTCACTCACGAGCTTACTGACTATATGTGTCATAGATAATATCAGCGTTGAAATTCAATTTTATGTTCTGCCTGACTGTGAGATGTCGACAGACATTTTGGTGGGCATGAACTTGATTCGAGGCACAAACTTGAGTGTTATAGTCACGTCTAGCGAAACAAAATTGGTACACCAAGGGTTTGTCAATCATATCATCATAAATAATCCAATATTTGAAAAACTAGACTGTGATCTTTCCAACCCTGAAGAGATCAAACAACTTCGCATACTCCTTAATAAATTTGAACATCTATTTATTCGAGGATACCCTAAAACCCGAGTTAATACAGGTATGTTAGAAATCAGATTGAAGAACCCGGATAAATACGTTGAACGAAGTACTGAAGCACAACATTATGACAAGAGACCTGGATTGGTTAAAGGTCGAACAACGCCGAGATGAGATATTACGTCGTCTGATGGACAGCTTCAATAACGGAAATCCAATGGATGGGTACCTTCTAGAAAACGATGTTTTAAAACGAATCGTAAAAGACCCAATTTTTGGACAGCAAATCTGTTTTGTGGTTCCTAAATCCTTCCAGTGGAGTATAATAAATTCATTTCATACAGCGCTTAAGCACCCTGGATGGGAAAAGACTCTACATAAAATTAAAGAATCTTACTGGTTTGATAAAATGAATACCCTGGTGCGCAGATTTGTGGACAACTGTATCGCGTGTAGAACATCAAAAGGAACATCGGGCGCTGTAGCTCAACTACATCCAATCCAAAAGCCAACTACAGCTTTTCAAGTGATACGTATGGATATCACTGGCAAGCTCGGTACTACAGATGACGAACAATATGTTATAGTAACTATCGATGCTTTTTCAAAATATGTGCTATTTTATTATGCTACCAATAAAAGTCCGCATAGCACATTGGCTGCACTAAAACGTGCTGTACACCTATTCGGAACACCACTTTAAATTATTGTGGATGGAGGCAGAGAATTCTTGGGGGAATTCAAGACTTATTGCCAACAGCTTGGAATAAACATCCATGATATATCACCAGGAATCAGCCGAGCTATCGGACAAGTTGAGCGAATAATAGCAACGTTCAAAAATGCATTAATAATGATAAAAAATTATGAAACAGAACAATAACATACTGCATTAGAAGAACTTCAGTTGGTCATAAATTGTACTGCTCATCGAGTAACAGGTGTCGCTCCGCTTACTCTACTTACAAGACGAAAACACTGTATTCCACCGGAACTACTCGGGTTAGTAAATATTGATAATCAAACTATCGATATTGACTCCCTTTCCAGACAAGTGCAGAATAGAATGTCTCAAGCGTCGGAACAAGATAGACAACGATTTAATCAACGTAAAGCTAAGATCTGTCATTTTTAGAAAGGAGAATACGTACTTATCAAAAATAATCCACGCAATCAAACCTCATTAGATCTCAAATTTAGTGAACCCTATGAGATATGTAGAGTACTTGAAAACGACCGTTATTTGGTAAAAAAGGTAATTGGCAGAGCACGGCCTCGAAAAGTCGCCCACGATCAACTACGTCGTGCCCCGCAGCCAGGAAACCAGAGGGCCGTATCGGCGGAAAGAGAGCCATACTCTTGTAATATTAGTGCAACAAATGAGCCCGGCCCATCCACTTCTAAAGAATCATAACAGCAGAACCTAACTCAAGAACAAAACATTTAACGCTTGTAAAATAATTCTCTACTTTCTATTTTAGAGCCACTGTGTATAACACAGCATCGACCCTATCCTAGTTCCTATAGAGCCCCTGTGTACCACGGCAAACGGGACCGCCCAGAACACAGCATCACTCCATTTCCATTCTACGAGACGACGAGAATTATGTGTGTAGACGTGATGTTTGGTCGAAACACAAATAATAAACAAACGGCAGTAAAGCTGTAAGAATAAACAACAAAAAATAATTAAAATAAAAATTCTATTTTCTATTTTAGAGCTACTGTGTATAACACAGCATCGACCTTATCCTAATTCCTATAGAGCCCCTGTGTACCACGGCGAACGGGACCGCCCAGAACACAGCATCACTCCATTTCCATTCTACGAGACGAAGAGAATTATGTGTGTAGACGTGATGTATGGTCGAAACACAAATAATAAACAAACACAAGCTGCAAAAAAAAAAATTGGTAGGTGCTGAGCACGCACCACCAATCAGAATGGCCCTATCGGCGCAACAAAGTATAAGCGACGTATTGGCGCATTACTTAAACAATTATTATTCATTTAAAAATCAATAGACGTTATTTCAACTTCTGAAATAACGTTATAAGCTGATTTTTATAACATGTGTCTTTAATTTTTATAATTAGTTGATTATTGTTACCAGATAAATAATTTAAAATGCTTTAATTCACAATATCATTCAATGCGGGTTGTCGCTATAACAATTTGAAGGTATTCATTCTCAAAGCGCAGGAAGTGGGGATAGCTTGCGCTCGCATTCAGTTTAAAAGGCGCGCGACGGCTGGGGCAGGAATCATTCTTGCTCGAGCTGTCGTGCTGTTCGGACTGTTATTTGAATTCGCGAACTATAAATTGTGAACATTAGTGAATAATTATAAAATCGTTAATTGTGAACAATAGCGTGTAATTGTTGATTGTGAGTAACTATTAGTTGTGATTAGTAAAATCAGTTAAAAGTAAATAAGTGATTCTTATTATTAAAGAAGACAATAATGAGTGAAACTAGAAATCTTAATAATGACGTCATCAATGATGACGTCATAGTATTTAAAAAATACTTCTGGTGCAAATATTCCTTCATATAAAATATAATAAACACGTTTGTAGCAAACTGTTGTACTACGGATTTATACGGAGTCACGGAAATTCATTTTCGCTACGGCAACTCCTGATCGTATTTATGATCTGCCCATAGACGTATGATCTTTCTTCAGGCCTTATTTTTTCCAATTCAAATGCAACCAAACTAGCAAAATATTCTTTTCTAATATCCGAAGGCCGTTCACAAATAAATCTCGGACGTTGGAGTGCATCAACATTCACTTCTATTTCGAACTCCGATGTTCGTTTGTAATTGACGAAACATTCTTCACACTGAGTTGCCTTTTCAGCAGTTTTCTTTCTTTTTTCGGCAAGTTGGAAAGTAAACTTGGAGACAATGGTTGAGAATCTTCTATAATCTCCTCTCCGAAACTTGGACTTTTCAAATTATCATCTTTGTTGGCTATAGTTGACCAACATGAGTCGAACCTTTGAGTACAAAATGTTTTAGTATCGTCAGACGAAGACATTTGGCACAATTTATATTCTATTAACTTAACGAAACGAAATACTAACACGAAGTGTAACACGGAGTAATCTAATCCTCCATAAACCATAGACATAAAAATACTCAAGTGTAGTAGAATATTGGAAATCACAATCCATCGACTTGTTTCATCCTGAAACAAAACCGATCGATTTTATTTTTCCGATTTTTATCCCGAAACAAGGAGTTGGGCATGGGAATGGTAACATAATTTTAAAAATTTTGTACATATTCCTCTTTATTTTCCATAACAATTTTGAATTTATACTACACAAACAAGTAAGGTAGGTACAAACCCTACCTTGAATTACACAATCAAAATAAAATAAGAAAACTAAAATTACATCAACTTAGAGATATCGAATAATGTCAAAAATGAATTATTTTTAACTCTATCATGTGTACAGTTGTTATTATCATTCATTGAAATAATAAAGTAAAAACGTATGTTAAATACCTACCTAAGTACCACCTCATAAAAAATACTTGTTCTATATCTTTATCTAGGTACATATTATATACAGAGCTTGTTGTATGTAAATATGTACCTAATTAAAGGAAGTAGGTAAGTTATATTATTTGAAACTTTGATCATGGTGATATTTTTTGAAGCACAAAACACACAAAATAACTTTACAGACATTATCTGTGTACATTGTTTCCCTTTTTGTCTAATAAGATTTAACTGAAAACTACTAAAGCGATTATAGTATTTTGGACATTTGTATTCTTCAATATTAAAAATTCTATCATTCGTCGTCGACATTTTTAAAAATTGTTTTTCTGTTGAACCAATTTTGTATTATATAGTATACTATAACTAATGTTTTTTGGAAATCAAACAAAATTTATGATTAATTTAAAATTTTATTTTCAAGTAATAACCACTTGTAAAAAACCCACACTTCGTCACAAGAACAATGTAAAATTTTGTGTTTATTTTTTGCAAATATATGATTATTACACACATAACGTTTGTTTAAATTTATGACATTTACCAAATCATTGTATTTTGGACATTTGTATTCTTCAATATTAAAAATTCTATCATTCGTCGTCAACATTTTTAGAAATTGTTTTTCTGTTGAACCACCTTTGTATGCGATCACTTCGTCTTTGCACAAATTTCTAATATACCAATTTAATATGGGAATGATGTTCTCTTGTTTGTAGGCACATTTTAATTCTTCGGTCACATCAAAATATGGAATGCCGTATACGTGTATTTCACAATAACGAACAGTTTTTTTTGTCTTTTGGCGACAAATAATTGAAAGGATAACTTGGCCGAAACAAATAATGATCGATAAACGAATCATTTTTATTAGATAGTTTTACGTCTAGAATAGCCATTTCTCTACATTGAAAATGTTTATGAGGATATGTAATGTAAAATCCGTCCATGTCGATGATGTATCTAATATTTTTTTAGATTTTGTGTCATTTTGAACCAAAATGTTAAAAGTATTTACACGTGACTAAAATATGTTTGTTCCAACAAACTTCACATAACAATTCATTCTTCATTACTTCCCATCATCCCATTTCTTCCTTCTGCTCTTTTCTTCCTGTAATTTAAGAAAACAGAATCACATTCACTAATGATCAACTAATGACTGTCATTGTTAAAAAAGTATTTTTTAACTTTTTACTTTCTGCTATTGTCTTTGTATTTATGGCTAGGAAATGTCCGCGGCGCGGTCTCAATGCGTGTTGGCGAACTTCACATGTCTTCGAAATTTTCTCAGACATGCAGGTTTCCTCACGATGTTTTCCTTCACCGCTGAGCACGTGGTAAATCAACACTTAAAATTGCAATTAACAATTTAAGTGGTGTCGGCGGGGGTCGAACCTGGGTCGCGTACTGTGAAATTTACAGCATGCGCTAACCATCTGAGCTACCACGACTTAATCATATACACACACAATAGTTAAATATAATTTGTTAACACTAAATCATACACACGTAAGAAAATAACAGAAAGAAAAGTAAGTGTGTCAATAGAATAAACACTTAAAATCGCAATTAACAATTCAATTGGTGTTGGCGGGGATCGAACCCGCGTTACGTACTGTAAAATTTGCAGCTTGCGCTAACCATCTGAGCTACCACGGCTCAATCATATACACACACAAAATATTTAAATATAATTTGTTAACACTAAATAATAATAATAATATTCCACAACTATCACACAACGCCATCTAGTCCCAAGCTAAGCAGAGCTTGTGTTATGGGTACTAGACAACTGATAAACATACTTATATATTTCTAAATACATAAATATTATAGTTAAATTACACCCAGACACAGAACAAATGATCGTGCTCATCACACAAACATTTGTCCTGGGTGGGAATCGAACCCACGACCTCCGGCATAACAGTCAGGGTCACTAACCACTAGACCAACAGGCCTGTCGTTCAAAATCATACACACGTAAAAAAATAACAGAAAGAAAAGTAAGTTTGTCAATAGATTAAACACTTACATCTATGGCCTTTGATGCGTTGAAGTAACACAAATGTATTATTGATAGATACACTGCGGTCAAACGACCATACACTAACTCCATGACTGCAGTTGCTTGGTCTTATATAGTACCAGTAAGTAATAATTCTAATCTAAAGAATTTCTACAGTAGAATTGATAATAACTTTATGCGTCAACAACCTTATCTCACATTCTTCGTGTTGCGTCTTATTCAGTGTATTGATGACTCAAATAGGTCTTGTATAACGGAAAAAATGCAATTTAATATTTAGAAATCACATAATTGATCATTCCTATGTTAGTCATTGAGTAGATTGTACTGTAGTAATCTACTAATAGCAGTAATATCATGGATACACTAGATGTACAACAACATTTGAAAAAGATTCACCCCAGTCTAGAAAATAATGTTTATGCTGCTAACAGACTGTCCATGTACACCCACGTACCAACGTACATACCTAGTCAGGTCATAAGTATTGTCACACAGTAAAAACTTTTCTTTTAGAATGCTGGCCACAAAAAAGTTTATTGAATTAGAATTGTTCATGAAAATAAAACTGTATACTTTTTAGAATTTTACTCATTTTTACATATGGAGTGGACGCTTAAAAAAGACCGTGTTGCAGTTGCGATTACGCGCCAATAAAATTTTTTGATATACTGAAAAATTTGAATATAACCAAAAGATTCGTTTATCGTACCATCAAACGATACAATGAAGACTCTAGTGCAGATGACGGGTCAAGAAGTGGTCGCCCTCGGTCTGTTAGGACTCCAGCAGTGATAAAAGCTGTGAAGGCGCGAATTCAAAGACCCCAAACGTAAGCAGAAACTGTTGGCCCTTCAGATGGGGTTAAGCAGAACCACGGCGTTAAATGAAGACTTAGGGCTTCGGGCATATCGAAGAAAAACAGGACATCGTTTGAATGCTCGTCTAATGGATCTGAGACTGAAGAGATGCCGCGCTTTGTTGAAGCGGTACGCGGGAAAAAATATCGGGAAATTCTTTTTTCGGATGAAAAATTTTTTACCGTAGAAGAGAGCTACAACAAACAAAATGATAAGGTGTACGCACACAGTAGTGAAGAAGCGAGCAACCGTATTCCGCGTGTCCAACGGGGTCATTTTCCATCCTCGCTCATGGTGTGGTCGGGAGTTTCTTATTGGGGCTTAACAGAGGTACATTTTTGTGAGAAAGGTTAAAAACGAATGCAGTTGTGTATCAAAATACATTCCTGACGAACCTTGTGTAACCTGTTTCTCATACCATGTTCAATAACAGGCATTGGGTATTCCAACAAGATTCGGCGTCAGCTCATAGAGCGAAGAGCACACAAGACTGGCTGGCGGCGCGTGAAATCGACTTCATCCGACACAAAGACTGGCCCGCCTCCAGTCCAGATTCGAATCCGTTAGATTACAAGATATGGCAACACTTGGAGGAAAAGGCGTGCTCAAAGCCTCATCCCAATTTCGAGACACTCAAGACATCCTTTATTAAGGCAGCCGCCGATATTGACATGGACCTCGTTCGTGGTGCGATAGACGACTGGCCGCGCAGATTGAAGGCCTGTATTCAAAATCACGGAGGTCATTTTGAATAAACTATAGTGTCATAAGAATCTATGTTTTGTTAAGTTCATTTTGGTATATAAATGGTTACATAATGAATAAACTTGTTTCAATTATTTTATATTCAACATGTAATAGAATTTATGACCTGACTAGGTAATATGCAATTTGGGTACAGATGATAAACCAGGGTCACATTGGGTAGCTTTGTATATCGATACGAATGACGTCGGTGAATATTTTGATTCATACAGACTAGCACCTGTACGATATCATCTAGAGTTTTTAAAAAAGAATTGTAAAAGATGGAACTGGAATGTTGATAGGATTCAGAATGAGTGGACTTCAGTTTGTGGCGAATATTGCTTAATGTATTTGCTATATAAGTTTCAGGGATGTTCAATGCATAGTTTTACGAGTATATTTACAGGGAACACATTATACAACGATATTTTAGTGGATGAGATGTTTCGCTCCTATTTTATAGATAATAAGTAATAAGATTATGTATTTCGTAAATAAAAATTGTAACAAAATTAGGTAATGTATTTTATTGATGATTCAGATTACCGTTGTAGATAGGAACGCACCACGCTGAGGAAGAATAGATAATGACGGTATTGAACGAACAATAGATAAGTAGATAAGAACAATGGAGCGCTAATGACGGTGGAGGCTCGCAGCGGATATCAATTAGATAAGAGTTAAATGATCTGCACATCTCCGGAACCGTGCATCCCACGCAAAAATGGACCGCAGATTCGTGATCAGAGCATGCCAAAACCTTTTTCTTTTTTTAGGATCGGGAGTCGATGAACGTCGTACTTGTACCACTTCTGACTCAGTGCGCCAGAACTGGTACAACCTAACTACTTGCTCGTATTCAAAGTCGTCATTATCACTGTCTAATATGAGTAGCAGTTCATCTCTTGAATAATATTCACGCATAATTAGATAGTTTTCCGGAAAATAAATTCATCCAATCACTATCGACGCCTAAAAGCGACAACGGCCTGGGCGCGAATGAAGGATGATTCCAAATTAGTGACGTGACTACTTGATAACCATAGATAAATCGATGTTTTAAATGTATGTAGGTTTTAACATTATTAATTTGATTTTTATATTCGTACGATGTATATTAATCGTATTAATAATTAAGTATCACTAATTTCTCAATGGACGCATTTTTTGTAGTTTTAATCAATGTCTTATTTCAATTAACACAATCTTCTTGTAAATTGTAGAGGGTTAAATTACCCCCATCACTAGTGTCGCTTCAAAGCGACAATGGCGTCAGGTGAACGTATATTTTGAGGTCTTATTTTCGCCTAAAACAAGTTCAAATTTGGAAAGAATACTATCAATATCAAGCTTAACTTTAGTTCAATTTAGTTAAGTGACATACGGAGACGACAAAATTAAAAAAATATAGTCTTTTTACCTATTTTCTATAATATCAGATTATAAAGTAGCACATTTTTTTGTCGCCTAATTAAATAAATTAATTAATAATTAAATTAATAGTTGGTATAATAAAAAGGTCCATCTGAGAGCCCAACATCACGAGTTTCGTTTATTTCATCCATTTTATTGCTTTGTACACGTTTGAAAGCAAAGGTGGACTGCGCAAGCTGGTTGGAGTTGCAATACCAGAGCTTAAATTTAAAGTAAGATTACACTTATTTAAAAGCGATTAAAAAACTAACTAGCTTCGGCAGTTATTTATGTAGGTACGTACGTAATTACGTGTGTATGTTCACGATTTTACTAGTCATTGCCGTTGCCGGTGTAGATTTGCCAACTCGGAAGAAACTACCCAATTTAACTAGATTTGGCGGAGCGGAGCAAATGAGGGCCTTCCACAAGTCCACGACTTTCTGCCACCAGGGTAGCGCCACTTAAAAATGAGGTGTAACATTTGATAGATTTTGAGACAAATTGATATAGCAGGGATGTTAATTTAGAGATTCTGGAGAGTTCGTAGTGCCAGGGCCTGAGGAAGCTCTTATTATGGCTGCGAGGCAGGTGGAAAAAAATGGCTTGTGCTGCCAATCAAAAACGGACTGCCTTGGGGCTGCCTAATTTAGTCGGAGGTGACAACCGTTCGGCAATGGCTCTCAACCAACAGGTTCTCGACGATGTCGGAGTCATACTGATCGTAGCAGCCAAGTCGAGAAATCTTAAAGACACATTTCAATGTGCCTTAAAGGATGCTGCCACGACAATAAAAACAGTCGTGGAGGTCTTTCATACGAGGTCAGTGAATGAAGAAACGGCGAAATTGCAGGCTTAGAACATCTACCTGCGCAGTGAAATAAAGGAGCTTCGTAAAGAGCTATCTGAAATCCGGCTTGAAGTGGCGAGGATCAACAAAACACCTGCTCCACCAACTCCTCGGGTGCGAGGAGACAAGGGAAGTGAGGAATTGATAAGTTCCATTATGCGCCATGTTGGTGACATTATGAATGCGCGATTGTAGGCGCTTGAGGAGCGGCTTCTCCTATAAATGCGTGTCCGCCCTCCAATGGCTGCTGATGTGCGCAGAGATGCAGACATACTAAGGCGGAAGTCTGATACAATTACGAAGGCTGACAAAAACGCCGTAAAAACAAGAATAGGCAACAAGAAAATTCCCGCGCTGGAAATACAAAGAGGAAACAGGAAGGGAAAGGGACACGAAGGGAGAACAATAGAAATGGCAACTAACCAGCCAACAGAATCTCGCCCTCAACCTGCTGAGTCCACAGAAGAAGGTCCACAGTAGTGAGAAGAGGTAAAAAACGCAAGGCAGGAACCGTCAATCCTTCCAAGCGTGCAGTTTCACAGATGCTGGTCTCAGCATCTGTGAAACTGTGCTCCCCATAATCCGCGGCTGTAGTTATAACACTGCAGCCCGGAGCTGAAGATCGTGGCCTTACTTATGCAAAGGTGCTGACAGAGGCTAGAAAGAAGATTGACCTTGCTAGCCTCGGTATCCAATCTCTGCGGTACCGACTGGCGGCCGCTGGAGCCCACATTTTAGAGATACCAGGAGCAACGAGTGGCGATAAAGCTGACTCCTTGGCTAAGATATTAAAGGAATCGTTGCCTGAGGAGGTGGCTAGAGTATCTAGAACAACGACAAGTGCAGAGATGTGCATCTCTGGCCGGGACGACTCTATCACTACAGAGGAAGTTGTCGCTGCCATTGCACAGCAAGGGGAATGTCCTGCAGAAATGGTGAAAGTAGGCGAAAACCGCAGTACAAGCTCTGGCACTGGTACTATCTGGGTGAGCTGCCCAGTACCTGCAGCCAAGAAAGTTGAAGGGGGCGGGCGTCTTTTGATTGGATTGGTGGCAGCACAGGTGAAAATATTGCCACCTAGACCATTATGGTGCTATAAGTGTCTGCATAGTGGACATGTGCGCGCGCAGTGTACTTCAGAGGTGGACCGTAGCAATGACTGCTACCGATGTGGCCAGACTGGCCATAAGTCAGCGAAGTGCACGGCTACGCCAAAATGTTCACTGTGTATTGCAGCAAACAGGCCGGCTGACCACGTACTGAGGAGCAAGAGGTGCTCGCCTCCAAAGCAAAGAAGAAAGGGCGTTATAGTGGGTGAAAGGACCCCGCCTACGCAACCTCAAATGGAGGAGGCGATGGCAGTCCAGTAACATGATGGCTGTAATTACAATTATCGTCTTTTTTAGGCCAACATCAACCACTGTGCCGGCGCACAGGATTTGCTTTTGCAGAGAATGGCACAGTGGATGATTGAAATAGCGGTGGTCGGCGAGCCATACTTCGTCGCTTCCAGAAACAACTGGGTAGGTGACATCGATGGCTTAGTGGCCATCATATCGTCGACGGCTGCAGGCGTCCCACCTTCGACAATAGTTGCGAGAGGTAAGGGATATGCGGCGATTCTGTGGAGGGAAATAATATCGTAATACATCGGGGTATACTTCTCTCCAACCAGATGCCTTGCCGAATTTGAGACATTCTTGAGCGATCGGGGGGCTCTTATTGGGAAAAACCTACCTCGCCCAGTACTTGTCATGGGAGAGCTTAACGCTAAATCTACTGTCTGGGGTTCTCCTATGACTGATGCGCGTGGCGAGGCACTACAGGACCGGGTGACTATAACGGGCCTAACAGTGCTGAATCAGAGATCAGTCTACACATGCGTGCGGAGACAGGGATGATCTATCGTAGACGTCTCGTTTACATCCCCGTTCATGGCTGGCGAGTTTTGGAGAATGTGGAAACGTTGTCGGACCATCGTTACATTCGATTCGATGTCTCCACTTCTCCAGAGACTCCGAGCGTCAGTCTTCCGGTCAGAAGGCATATCCCATCATTAACCAAAAGATGGGTATTGAGAAGTATGAGTAGAAATGCTGTCATTGAAGCCTCTATTGTCCAATCGTGGCTGTGCCCACCAAATGGGCCTGTAGAGGCTGAGACATACTATATATATATATATATATATATATATATATATATATATATATATATATATATGTATATATATGTATATATATATATATATATATAGAGAGAGAGAGAGAGAGAGAGATATACCAAAAGTATAGAGAATGCCGGAAAATTCTGCAGCTGGCCATTCGCGAGGCTAAGACAGGCTCAAGAGAGGAGCTCTTAGAGACCCTCAACCGAGATCCACGGGGGCGCCCGTATAAGATGGTCAGGGGCAAACTTCGATCTTGGGCGCCTCCACTCACGGATAGTCTCCAACTTTATTTAAGGATGTGGTGGACGCGCTATTTCCAGATCGGGCGGAGTGGTTACCACCAGTAATGGCCTCTGTACAGGAAATGGAAGAAGTACAGAATGAGGTGTCACGAGTGTCGCAGGAGGAACTTGGTGCGGCAGTCTTAAAACTCCGAGCAAATAAAATCAAAGCTTCAGGTCCCGACGGCATTCCTGGCCGCGCCTGGGTTTTAGCCCTCAAGGAACTAGGGGAACGATTCCGCAGGCTACTTGATGCCTGTCTGGAGATGGGACGGTTCCCATTACAGTGGAAAACGGGCAGGCTAGTCCTTCTGAAGAAGGATGGGCGCTCCGCCTACCGCCCTGTAGTATTGCTCGATGAAGCAGAGCTCTTCGAGCGAATAATAGCCCGTCGCTTTATCGGGCATCTCGAAGAGATGGGTCCTGATTTGTCAGACCAGCAGATTGGCTTTCGAATGGGTCGGTCAACGATAGACGCAATTAAATGCGTCAAGGCCCATTCGGTCTAGATTTTAGCAAAGTAAAGTTACAGCCTATATACGTCCCACTGCTGGGCTCAGGCCTCCCCTCATTTCTGAGAGGGTTTAGGGCAAGGAAGTGTCCGCTGCGCTGCCCAAATGCGTGTTGACGAACTTCACATGTCTTCGAAATATTTTTTTTCTTATTCCTCAGACATGCAGGTTTCCTCACGATGTTTTCCTTCACCGCCGAGCAAGTGGTAAATCAGCACTTAAAATTGCAATTAACAATTTCATTGGTGCCGGCGGGGATCGAACCCGGGTTACTCGCGTTCTGTTATATTTACAGCGAGCGTAACCACTGAGCTACCACGGCTTTTATTTTTTTTATATTTTTTAGATTTTAGCAAGGGGTGGGGTTTTATTAGCAGTGTCTCTAGATATTGCCAACGCTTTCAACACCATGCCCTGGGAGTGCATCAGCGAGGCACTGAAGTACCACAAAGTGCCTCCCTATCTCAGACGAATAATCGGGAGCTATCTCTCTGAGCGATGTGTTTGCTATCCTGGGCGGGAAGGCAGGATATTAAGGAGGGTAATGTGCGGCGTTCCACAAGGCTCGGTTTTAGGACCGCTTCTTTGGAACGTCGGTTATGACTGGGTGTTGCGGGGACACCTTCCCCCGGGTGCTGGCATAATCTTCTATGCAGACGATACTCTGGTCACTGCCCGGGGGAGACCTATAAGGTAGCCGTTCGTATTGCCACTACGTCTGTGGCACAGGTTGTTGGCAGAATTAGGATGTTGGGGCTAGGGCTTGCAAATATTCGAAAATTTTTGGTATTCGAATATTCGACTTTTTTTCGGGTATTATTCGAATTATTCGAATAATATTCGAATAGTTAAAGAAAAAACAAAAGCTGTAATAATAATCATATTTTTAATTGCTGATCTCTTACTTAGAGTCTTATTTCTCTGAATCAATAAAAATCGTAGTTAAAAATTAAAGAACTGTTTGGAATTTTACTGTTACGGCACTAATGCAGTCCCACAAAAAACTATAAAAAGTTGGTGCTTAACAACACAACCACATCACAATTACACAACAGTTTTATTTATAAATCAAGATCTGAGTATTGTAATAATATTTATATAATAATAATGATATCAAAAAATCTATTACAAATACAAAACCATGCTTAAAATCTTAGTTACATAACTATGAATAAAGTATTAAATTCTAAAGATTATTTTTGGTTCTTAGTAACGTTACATATGATGCACATTGCAAACTTACATATAACTTACTTACAAAACTTAAAAGATTAAAAAAAAATTTTCACCTAAGATAAAAATAAAATACAAATAATTAATCGGTATTACAATTTATGAGATCAGAATCAGATCAAATTGCACAAAAATAAAATACGTTTTAGTCTTATCATCTAACTTTGGCTTATTCTTACACTTACACCTACAAATTCGTACCGTAAAAACAAAGTAGTACATTCAAGGCGAAAGTGAATGGGTATCATATATACAATAAAAATAAAAATAAAATCTTCAACGTTTTCCTTGTAAATGGGACCTAAGGAAACTTAGCGCGTCTAGGGAATCATCTTTTAAAGAACACCTTAAATGGTTGCAAATGTATTTTGTTGATGAAAACACTCTTTCACACTCTACACTTGTAGGTGGTATACACATGAGGAAGTCATACGCTTGGCTCAAATGGACTTGTCTAGGACCTCCTCTGTCAAATAGCGCCATCTGCATTCGCACTGACGTTTCTAACTCTTCTCTGTCTGATAAATTTGCTGTTGACGTCGAAGGAGTTGCAGAATTAGTGTCATTGATCATTTTTTGTAACTCTTCTTTAAAGCTCATTTCAGTTGATTCCTGGTGTGACTCGTTTTGTAGCTGATGCTGGCGTTGCCGCTGCTGAAGTTGAACTAGGGTTATGTCATCTTCGTCATTATTAGAATTTTGTCTTTTAGAAAAGTATCTCTCGTTTATTTCAGTTATTACTTCTGTAATAATGTTATTGCCTGGTGATGGAAAGATAGACGAAGATGGCTCTGCGTAATATTTGCATGGATTGTGGAGATATTTCAAAGTGCATATTAAATTTGGTAAGCGTCTCTGAGCAATTCTAATCTTCAGAGCTTCGAGTAGCCTGTCACTGATAAAACTGTTCGTCTTTTCTAATTTAGCAACCATAAATTGAAGGGCTGTTTCCGCAGTAAGCAGATTTGCATTTTCTTGGCAAAGCGCCTCTACTGTTGCCTTTACAATATTCAAAGAAGTGGCCAATTCTTGCAGTAAAGCCAGCTCACCTGAACTAAATGTGATATCGTACTTTAAATCAATAAGAGTCTTCAAAATAGGGTCTTTTAACGCCAAAAATCTGGTGATCATATCGGCTAAACTGCTCCACCTGGTTTTACAATCTAAGATCAAACCCATTTTATTCTGTTTCTCTTGAAGATAGTTATCGAGAATCTCTTTTCTGGTGGGTGACTTCCTAAAAAATTTTACTATTTTCCGCACTTTCTCTATTACATTTTTTAAATTCATATCCCTGTATAAATGGAGGTCTCGATTTATGTTCAGGTGTTGCTCGACTACAAATCCTCCTTCCTCACTATCACTGTCAGAGTCAGTATCCTCATTTGTCTCCTCTTGGTTTTCTGCAGATTCTACCTCTTCTTGCTCATCTTGATTATTTTTGTATATAGCATCCAGCACTGCACATTGGATACCATGTGCTAAACATAATTGATGGTACGAAGGCACTTGTCGACCCATAGCGCACATCACGCTTGCTCCGTCAGTCACTATGCATGCTATGTCCTCTTCCAAAGATAGATCATAGGATGCTAACTTGTCCTTCAAAATATTAGCACAACGCTCCGCCGTTGCCCTGCCAGTTATTCTCGCGAGTCCCAAATTTCTATATCCCTTGCCTTGGAAATTTGAACAATGAATGTTAATGTTCATATAACGTCGGTTACCAGCTGAAGTCCATTCGTCCAGGGAAGCGGAAAATTTATTTCCTTGGGCCTTTAATTTCTCCAATTCTTTCTTCATATCACCCTTTAATTGTGCACTCTTTTCTACTACGATCTTCTTGATTGTGTTCGGTGACTTCGGCAAGTCGTCGTAGCCACTTTTTTTAAAGAGATTTCGAATGGATTCAGAGGTACAGAAAATGCTGAATGGAAGACCGTCACAAGCAGTCATTTTTGATATCACATTCTCCATATCATCCTCAGGATTTTTAAAGTATGCATCAATTCCTTTCATTTTCTTCTTTTTTGGCTCATTTTCGTCAACTTTTTCTTGTAGATTTAAACGTGTGGTCGATGTCGGGGTTGCCGAACATTCATCGACATTTGGTTGAGTAGGGTGGAGTTTTAAATGGTTATGTAGACATGTAGTTGTGTTTCGGCATTTAATAACCTTTTTACACTTTTTACACTGCGCGTGAATCCCGTCTGAAGTCCTCAAAAAAAAGTTCCACACCGAAGACTTCTCTCGCAAACCTTTGACGTACTCTTTGAATTCAAGTTTATCTTGCTCCATGATTGAATTTGAATGTTCAGTTCAATACCAAAAGCCTGCAACATCAAAAAATACCTTAAAGGCCTGTGTGACATATAGACATAAACCGAAAGCCTGCAACATCAAAAAATACCTTAAAGGCCTGTGTGATATATATTCATAATGAATAAGGTACGTGAGAGTAATATGGTCACCTTAAGCTTTGCCGCCCTATAAAACCAAAACTAGGAGGAGGACAGAAACAAAAAACACAAGGACGTATACTATGACTAATATATTAACAAAATATTGCAAACAAGCCTTGGCAATAATTATGAACACTTCGAAAAGTCAACTTAATAAAAAAACTAACTACACTATACTAAAATCGACTAAAATATTACTATAATACCAACTGTCAAAATCGCGTCGATAAAGCGGCGCTCTTTTAACCTTTTATTATTTGATTGACTGATGAAGAGCTATCGTATCACAAAGTCATCTACGCAAACAAGGCTGTAGTTTTAGAGTTATAAGAAAGTGACCATATTAACCGGATGACCATATTACCCTTACGTAATATATAGACAAATACAGTTGCGAGCGAGGCTTAAAAAACAAAAATATATCACTATTTGTAGAGACGACAATATTAATATTAACATATTAAAACGAGTGGGCATTCTGCTCAAAAAATAAAAATTTTGCGCACATTATATGAAAAAGTTACTTGGCCGTATATAAAAATGCCTTCGCCGCTGTCATACCTATACGTGACACAAAATGCACACGTGCAAAGGTGCTTCACTGTCATTCAAAAATAAAAATATAGCTACTTACATTGAAAAATATACACGTAATTCCTTTCCTGGGTAGTAGGTGGATAGACAAGTAGGACTTTGGCATAACAAAACTCACTGAAAAAGCCTAAAACCTCAATTATAAAAAACAAAAAATTATAACCACGCTTCGCCGTCGCACGCGCACAAAATGCAAATGGCAGACAAACTACAAACAACTTTCTAATCGCTTCCGAGCTTTGACGAACCCTGTCGGGTCGGGGGGAACAAAGCACGACGCACCCTAGAAATGTCGCAAGCGAACTTCAAAAGTAATATTTTGTGCACAGTAGTAATATTTTTTTCCGAGTTTGGCTTTCAGAAAATGGGTCGAATATTCGAATATAGCTGATTTAATATTCGAATATTTGCACAAGGTATATTATTCGAATTATTCGAATATTCGAATGCAAGGCCTAGTTGGGGCTGGAAGTGGCGTTAAGCAAGTCCCAGGCCATCTGTTTTCACAGGCCTCGAAAAGCACTGTCACGGGGATCCCACATCATTGTCAGTGATATCCGTATTCAGGTTGGGTCCAACATGAGGTACCTTGGACTCATCCTGGATAGCCGTTGGAGCTTCCGCGAGCACTTTAGGTGCTTGGCCCCCCGGCTAATGGGAGCAACAGCTGCCTTAAAGTGGCTGCTACCCAATGTCGGAGGACCCGATGCGAATTGCCGCCGTCTCTATTTGGGAGTGGTTCGGTCCATGGCTTTATATGGGGCCCCTATATGGGTTGGGGCTCTGACGGAAAGAACCATCGCCTTCCTGAGAAGGCCCCAGAGGGCGATAGCCGTCGCAGTCGTGTGAGGATACGTACGATCTCTTTTGAGGCGGCATGCGTTTTGGCGGCATCCCCACCCTGGGATATAGAGGCGGAGTTCCTTGCATCTATGTACGATTGGCGCTTGAAACTTCGACACCTAGGGTATCGCCCCTCTCCCAGAGAGTGGCAATTGCGAAAGCTCCACACTCGGCAACTTGTGCTTGAAAAGTGGAAGAACCGTCTAGCCCACCCGAAGGCAGGAAGCAGGACTGTCGATGCTGTTCGTTCAGTCATGTTAGACTGGACAAACATACGGCATGGGTCACTGACCTTCCGGCTGGTGCAGGTGCTTTTCGGACATGGGTGTTTTAGTAAGTATCTGTGCCGTATAGCCGGAAGAGAGCCGACAACTGAGTGCCATCACTGTGGTAGCGACGAAGACACGGCGCAGCATACCCTTGAGGTTTGCCCGGCTTGGGCTGACTTGCGTCGGGACTTCTTGGCTGTAGTGGGGGACGACCTCTCGCTCTCAGCTTTTATTAAAACTATGGTTGGATGCGAGAGGGCGTGGAGTAACCTTTTGCGAACAAGTGATATCACAAAAGGAAGCTGCGGAGAGGGAAAGGGAAAAGACGGGAACTATCCCAATCCGCAGCCGGAGAGTTGGGCGCCGGAGAAGAGCATATCAGGCTCTCTTCCACCCCCCATAATTGAGGCTTAGGGGGCGGACACCGGGGTTGTCCGTCACCTATTACGTAGGGCTTCGAGGTGGCGCGTACGGTGTGATGGTACGCCCCTACAAGAAGAAGTCATCGAGTCGGACCCTGTAAGGGCTGTCGCCGTCGAGACTGCGGTAGTGTGCGAAAGCGTTCCTGCGTAGTAGTAGCGTAGCCCTGACAAATGGTGAAGAGATGAACACAGTGGGGTTTTGGCCGGTAGGAGTCCGGCATAACCTGTCTAACGCCTACGCGACAGACGGGTATCCATGAGGATTTCCCACGTAAAAAAAGGGATGTTAATTTGTTCGAAAAATGTACGTATAAATATATTTTTTTTTGCAAATTATCCATATATTTAGTCTTTCATCCAACTCCGCGTTGGGCACAGACTAATACGATGATAGCGCATGTGTTGGGACTAGAGGTCAGTGGTTGGGACAATAATCATTACTTAACTAAATAGGTAGGATTGAAATAAAAACTCATTTATATGTATAGTACACATAGAATATATTGGGTACTATATAAACTTCCGTTGTGACCGTTGTTCCGATCCGTCGACGTTTTGAGGTCCTAGGAAGCCGTTCTATTTCTACGAGTACATCACTGTCTGTGTTTGTGTGTGTATGTAACCCTCTCATAACTTTTGAATAGTTTGACCGAGTTGAAAAAACTTGACAGCGTTCCAGAGATCTTCACGAAACTTAGATTTATAACTTAGATGCCCTTGGCCAACTTAACCTACAATCACTGATATATCACTTGATATGTGCTTTTGTATATTTAATAAAGTTAATGAAAGTCATAGACATTTAAATTATTCGAACTTACCTCATCTATATCTGTCATATATGAATCGAATCAAACACACCTGAAGTATAACCATCCGCAATCGGCTGTGTAGCCAGCTGAACCTAAGTGTAAATTGAAACACATTTCGGCTTTTATGACATTGAAACCCTTTATTAACATTTTTAATAACCCTCATTTACATTTTGCATTACCAACTATAATAATTCTAGTGCATACTATCAAAAACATATCATGTGCAAATGCCTGCGATTTCGTCAACTATGGACGACAAGAATTTTCTTTTACATGTGAAGTAAGCGGCCGTCAGATAAAAATATTTAGATTTAGAGTTCACGACTTTGACCTCTTTTGACCCGGGCTTCATCTTATTGGCTTATCGTTCGTTCGTTATGTAATGATTTTACAAATGCAGTTACATAGTTGCAATCACTTCGGATAACTATAAACAACCGTCGCCTACGACGGTATTGCCAGAATATAAAATTTACATTTGTAGACCCCTCAGAACTTGTTCGCGTTTACTTCAGTCCAGACTCGGCATTAATAACAGCGCCATTGAATAAATTCGCAGAGACTACGTCGGCTTCGCAGTTCAATGTGGTATTTAACAAACCGTGTAGACGGCGCTTATACAGAATTATTTAAATATATTATATTAAATAGATTAATTTCAATTAGATCATAAAAATGCATTAGACTTAGTGCTAGCTTCGATCTTGGACCATGAATTGTTAAGGATTAAACCCCAAATTAATCAATATAATCATATAAAACCAACATAAAAATTTAAAACATTTTTATAATTATCTGTCTTCTCCATAATCGACCTGAAAATGTCAGTTAGGTGAGAATATCTTTCAATTAATATTTTTCAGAGGTTCAAATTTTGCTAATGATATCAACAAGAAGCTAATAATCACAGATAATACACAAGTTTGAGTATAGTAAAGAGCATTTCCTCTACTCGGTACACAAATCTCAAATCGGTTATACCGCTTTAAGTAACACCAATGTCCGTATTATTTTTCGAACGGAAAAACTCAAAAAGTGCTAGCAAAATTTATATATGCACGTTAAACACAAAAAAGGCACTAGATTTCAAGCCAAAAGTGCTAAAATGACAGCACTGTTTCTGCTTAGTAGTAGTAGAAAGTCACCTTCGTTAAGCCCGTAGTACCGCTACGATCGACACGTGACATGACGTCATGAACCTTCATCCATGAAACCTACGCGCGAGTTGTAAGAGTAGACATTGACAGTTTTTTATTATATATAGTTTTTTATTAACACTTTTGTTGTCTTGGGATCTTGGGTAAAGAGAAGAGGCAGGCGCCCTTCGATTTCTTGTACTAATTAATGTAATGCAAAATAACAATTAAATAGTATTTAGAACAGTCATTATTCCAGTTTAAAATAAACAATATACTTATTTAGCTACAATAAACTATGGCTTCCTTTACATGGTTTCACACATTTATAATTTCTATAGAAAAGTTTCATTTTGACTATCAACTATCCTATTTCTTTATAAAGAATAGCAATTCGTAACCTACACCTTGTTATTAAATTATTTGATTGACACACTATAAACTTTATGCTGTCACGAACTACAGGTTTTATAAATTTTAAGCAGGGACTAGCTTTGTGATAGGTTTAATTAAAGTAATCAAAGCAGCTAAAGATGAAAAGGCTCCTAAAGCTCCCACTGCACTAGGGCTTAAGTTTGTGTACCCTAAAGCAGTCAAAGGAATGAATAAATCGCAAGAATTTTTTATTGTATCTATAAATATGTCTTTATGGCAACATAAAATTGCATAAAGATGTTTGAAACTAGAATTAAAATCAAATTGTTTCACAGGTACATTAATTAATTCAGTTGGATTTAGAAACATAGATTTATTTACATCTAGCACATGTAATATTTCATAGAAGTCTCTAGCTAGATTAGCAATTATGGATAATAGCCAAAATCTGTTGGCAGTTTGACTCCAACCATCTGAATCTGATCTTAAGAAACCACTTTTAGATAGCCACACTATGTGGTCTGCATACAGATACAAAGCATGTGCTAATTTACTTGTTGTTAAAGTAAATCTTAGAAAAGGATCTTCAATGTGTATGTTATTAAATGCTGTGTAGAAAATGTCTATACATCTTCCCAATCTTAGAACTGTAACAAAATAATTATTATATGCAATTTTTAACTAAAGTTGTATATAATCAAAGACTTCTATGTATACCACTAGACGGTTTCTGCGTTCTTAATACTTGGCGCACTAAGTTACGGTCAATTCTTCGTAACTCCATGCAGGTCTAACAAAACCAGTATTACTACGACCAACAAGATCAAATTAAGATCGCTGATGTGGCTATAGTTAACTGCTAAGCTATATATTTTCAATGGATTGAAGTTGTTTTCAGCTGTAAGCAATTTCATTTTATCTGGGCTAAATACGTAGTTTCCCAGATGAGTTTTACGTTTACGCATTAAAATCCACGGTCAGTTACCATGTGTTACAAGGTATTTCTTTTGTTTAGGAACAGAATCTGCACATCCTCGTGCTTTATTAAACAACAATGTCCAGTCAGGGCTCTTGCTAAAATACGAAATTTATTCTTACTCAACCGCAGGGCTTCTGAAGCGAATTTACAATCATAAACCTAGATTAAGGTTTTAGAATGTTTTAATCCTAGTGTACCGGACAAGATCTTAAGTGATTTATTATGATAAAGAGTTCCAAGAGTCAGTCGGGCCATGCTTTCTGAGATTTCACAATATAGTTTGGGTCTAAATTGTGTATTATTTGAACTCTCTCATGCATGCTTTTCGGCTTGCTCATTGAATACAATACCTGCATGACGGAACCCATTTCAAAACGTTTTGAAATGGGTTGAGAGCTGGCAACGCTGCTTGACTATCAGAGTTTATGTACAGGGTCATTTTGCAATATACCCCCATATTGGCGGAGAAGGTTCAGAATAAGTAATATAGGCGAATAGTGAAGAAAAATTAATTTAAAAAAACTTCAAACATTCTGTCCTTTTTATATTTTATATTCGGAATGCGTGGTAATGCATTATTTTAATTTTAACTGATTGTCATTCTAAATATCTAACGCCTACTATTTTACTACGCACGCACACGGCAAAATGTTATGGTTAAAACACACAGTGGAGCACACGTACGCGTAGTTTTGCCCATAAATCACATTCAGTTTGGGATAATTTCAAATAAAGGGAGATGCCTAATTTAATCGTATTTTCAAAAACTGCTATAACGGAATATCATTATTTATTACATATATATTTAACTTAAATATAAAATTTGGATACGCTTTGAAAAATAACCCTGTATATAATATGGTGTAAATAGTTATTAGTTTTTGAGTTCCGCAAAACGAAGTAAGGCGTAAATTTCTGTCTGGAACATAGAAGTGAATTTTCTCAAATTCATATTAAGTTTGAATTTGAACCACATAAAGATGCCGATAACTTCACAGATAACCTGTTCATTCAGCTAGTATTCTCTGGAGGGTAGTTCTACTACATAAACTTTACTGTATAGTAGACGTATAATATCTGAGATCATACAAAAAGTCGGTGTTTCTATCGTCGGTGTAACTGTCGTAAATGAAAATACAACTGCGTGGTATATTTATCCAGCAGCATTAGTGCCAACAATCAGACCGTGCCCGGTTCTACAGGTGTGACAGTTTTTGTTCTAAATTGCTGATGAAGTAGTATACATAGAAGTCTTTGTAAATAATAAATGATTTTCTAGCACTACCTTTTCTAAAAGTGCCTAAAGTATTTTCTAAACTTTTGACTCTGTCCACAGAATATTTATTCGCATTTCTTGTTTCAAGTTGATGCCAAACCAGACGACTCGTATATTGCACTAACCTATAAAATATATGTTTGTGATATTTACGCACAATTCATAAATAAAGTGAATGCAATTTAAAAAAAATGGATGAATTAAAATTACGAAGTGCTCGAAACCTGTTTTCTTGTATTTGTCTAACACCCATACTTTTGTTTTAAGCAAAATTTAGATAAATAATATAAGCACGTACGAAACAAGAAAAATATCGTGTATTGTGATGTTCTTTTATTTACCTTCCATCTTACCGTCTCTAAACCATTGGAAGAAAGGTTTTAATGCGGTGGTGAATGGCAAGGCAATATGGCGACGCGGGATAGTGAAAGCTATGTTTTTTTAAATAAAATAGATATAAGAATAATAAATTTTTCAACAGGAATGAAGAAGGGATCCCAAAAAAAGTAGGATAGGCTGGTCCCCAGTTCAGATCTTCACCGTCACTTTTCTTCACAAAATACCTACGTGCGTTTATTTCTTCGAAAGGTACCACTGACTCTTCTAGGGCTAGCTAGTTATTTCATTTCAGGCTAGTTTCAGTAAGTCACCGCGAGTGAAACTACTGTCAAAACAGAAGACGCGTTCAATTCGGATCAAAGACGCCCCCGCAGGTCACATCGCTCCGTAATCTCACGCAAGAGATTCCTCGCGGAGTTCTGGAACTGATGCAAGCACAAATACAAGTAAAAGCCGAACCTCAAGAGCTACGTGCGCAATTACAACTGCAGAAGCGTATGCAAAATCCAGAATGCAATTCATCTAGTATACAAGATGCAGACAACGGCCGATAATGACCTGCAGATGCAGATAATGACTAAGCATTGGTAACGCATTAAACGCCCAAGGTACACGCGCCTTGATCCGCGACGGCAAACACCAGGCCGTTGTATCTAGAGCCATATTTAGAAGAAAAGTAGCACAAAGTACAAGTAAAAAACGCATCATCAACTCAAAGAAGTCGTGCTATGGAAGCCGCAGAAATAGGAAGCCAAGGCAATTGCCGATGTATGTTTAAGACTTACTACCGTTCAATGGAAGCAGCAAAATATGGGTTAGCTTACAAACTGCGTACGAAGATTTTTTTAAACACACAAAAAAATCATAACAAGAATACGTCGTATCTACAAAAATTTGCACAAGTAGCCGTTGGTTATTTCGTGATAAGTCAATCAGATCCTGCAGTGGTTTTCGACTTATGTGCATTCACTAATTGAATAAAGAATATATTGGTAACCCTATCAAAGCGTTAAAGAAGAGGCATTTTCTGCACAGTAATGAATGGACGCGAGTCATTACGGAAAAACTTATACATATATATTATATTGGAAAGTAAATGGTATGACGTATGAAGTTACTACACAGTGGCGAATCCTCCATAGAAGCCGAGAAGCCGGGCTTGCTCTATCAAACTGCACAATCAATAATATCAACTAATAAAATAACTAGTAGTGTTTCAAATTATTTCAATTTCCCGCGCGCTACTTTGTTCTATACAGGTCATGACCTCGTAGCCTCAGCGATACTGCTGTTATAAAAAAGGAGTTTAATTGAGCAATTAGTCGTCTCTCTCGCACGCGTGGGCTTTTTACCGGGCTTTCGAGAAGACGATCGCTCCCTTTCTAACCTGTGGCAAAATGTTCTATAATGAAATAAAACTACAATGGTTTATATAGCAATTAATATAGAGCGAAAAACTAGGCTTAGGTATGAAGTTAGCAAGTTAGTCGAGTGCGGGGGCGCGCGGGCGATACGTTTGCAAGTTCACTTCAGATTTCAATGTTTATTCTGTGTGTAGCTTGAGTGTTTAGCAAGTATCATGAAGTCTTGCAGTGGTATGCTTAGGTTTGGGTTTAATTTTGTTAATTATAGGATCCCAAGCAGGTGGCAGCACCCATCCATCTTCTCTATTGAAATTTGGATGTTTTTTAATTTCAATAGCCTCGCGTATCATCCTTGGTAGGAATCGGTGTTCTTTTGCGAGGATTTGTGGTTTATTAAATCGAATGTAATGGTGGGGACGGTCTTGAACATGTTCGCAGACTGCAGACTTCCCGGAGCGTCGGTGCTTCACGTCAGCTATATGTTCTTTCACGCGGGTTTTTATGGATCTTTTTGTTTGACCTATGTAATACATTATATAGGTCAAACAAAAAGATCCATAAAAATACATTCACAATCTAACTTGTACACTCCTGCATGTTGTAGAGGGATATTACACTTGACGGATGGTAAAAATTGACTAATCTTCTTCGGCGGCTTGTAGTAGTATTTAATGAAAGCTCGCTTTTATTACTGTCAATATTTGTCAGCATAAAATATGAGACATAACTTTTAATTTTATAGCAAATAATTGTTACAATCCGTTTTAATATGACGCCTAAATTTTAATGTAATAAATCAAAAGAATACATGTGTATTGCTCTTTTTAATATAATAAGAATATTTCCTTCAGTCCTTCAGTATATAAAATTTTAAAAGCACCATCTACTTAATTCTGTAAGTGAAGTCATTTTTGCGAACGAAAATTGATTGATTCTCACGGTGGTAAATAAAGAATACGCTAGATGGCACAAACACGGCTATCGGCTAATTTAATAACTCAATATTTAAATTACCATATGAGTTAAAAATATAATTTTGTACGGTTTATTAAAATTGAAAATGAATTAAAATAATTTTGTATTAAACGGTCATTATTTTATGGAAAAGAAATTGTAATCTTTTCATTATACCATATCTAATTTATGTCGTAATCTGTTCTTCTATGCATATAACTTAAACAAAATAATTTCGATATTTCACATCTGCCAGGCATCCCTTTTTAAATTGTGTACATAGTTTGTTTGTACTTTGTTCATGTATTGTATTGTTTGTAAATATCTTTTTCTTTCGTTCAAGCAAACCCAAACGGCTTTTTTCAAAGCCACCGAAGGTATACAATTGCTGATATTTACAATCTTTCTAGCAGTAGTATGCCTTCTGTGTGCTTTGCTAAACACGTCCTTGACAGCACTGAATATGAAACCGAGATAGACCAAGATTGGTGTATTTTTATAAAACTGCTAAAAACAACTGAACCATATCTTGGGCTTGCCCTAGTTTGGAGCCCTAACTTCGCCACTGTTACTACATTGCGACAAAGAAAGCAAAGATACTAAAGAGTCCAACAAAGAAACAGCAACATCATCAATGGAGGTCTCTACAGCAGGCTAACCCCAGTGAACGTCGTCGGCCTACCAGAAAATAGCATCAGTAATATTAAAGGGGCCGCTAAGCAGGCTATGCTGCTATAGCAGCATGAAAACTTATGCCCTGCTGAATGAAGGAAGCACAGTCATCTTAGTTTTAATGGATCATCAAAGTGCAAGCGTGATTAGAGAATATAAATCAGCCAACAGAATGTGGATATAAGGCGTCAGAAGGAAGAAATTAAACGTGAAAAGAGCACGGTCGTCAATCAACATATAAAAGCGAGAAACGTGGGAAAGAATTTAAAATACACGCTGTGTGTATGGGACCGACTGAACTTCATACCTGAGACCATCGATATTCACCAATTAGATAATTGTAACTATTTGATCTGTTAAATGGTTCCAATTCTATAATTGGCGAATGTCGCATCAAACAGAAAATCGTCTAAGAATGTGTCTCACCCAATCTTAATTGTTCTAGACAACTGGCATTACTCTTCATACACCAACCCACAATAGTTACCTCAGAGATGTTAAAACTCTCTCATTATGGCTGTCACGTTAGCAAAAGATTAGCTGATGGGACATATAAAACACGAATACTCGGGAAAGATAGGAATATCCTTATACCAAACAATTTCAAAGAAACAGAGAAACACTAATGTAAGCAAAGATGAAGATCTGAAATAAAGTATAAGGGGAGGATGGAGAATAACTTTGAATCGTGATGCAGTGTGTGCCTATATCTACCACCAAATGAAGGTACATTCTGGCATCTACCTCATTCTTAGGTCATCACTCCTGCGAAGACCCATATGCCTCTGAGATTTGTATATAATGCATAAGCAAGCTCAGCAAATGTATGCTAAAATGACATGCTATATCGCATATATTCTAAGTATAGCATATTTTTCAAGCAGATCTGCTATTTGGTGTTATAGTGAGATTCAGAAAATATCTTTATATTGTGAGCAACAACATCAAAGAAAAACATGCAGGTTAAAGTAAGAAAGGAAGAGACGGACATCTTAGTTAGTTTACGACAGGCTGTTTTCCGCAACTCCACGTCTAAGCGCGTATTTTGCGTATGGCAGGAATAATGTTGTTATTCGAGCCATGATATCTCCCCGAAGAAGTTCAGCAGTCCCTTGATGTTGCAAGCAACTTCGGGGAGTGATCCCGGCGTGCCGAGACGTTTAGCCCTGTATGAAGCGACTTCTGGACATGATAGCAACACGTCAGCCGCCGTTTCTTCCTCTCCCATGCATGCCCTGCACAGGGGGCTATCCGTAACACCTATGTTGAACAAATGTTTGTTAAAAGAGCCATGTCCTGTGATAGCACTTGTTACTATCCTGATCTGTGGCTTATTCAGTCTCATTAATACCTTGGTTAGACGACTGTTTATTTCAGGTAGGGCCTCCCTAGCTTGTCTACAGTCTACTAAATTTTTCCAAAGCTGAGCGTGCAAATTATTGAATTATCTACGTACCAGTGAACGAACGTAGCCAAAGGGGATTGGTATTATTGGTTCCGGCCCTATAGTTGCCAGGGCCGATCCCCTTCTGGCCAGTTCATCTGCTGTATCGTTGCCTCTAGATCCACTGTGTCCCTTGATCCATTGCAGATTCACATTGTTGTGCTTACATACCTCATTCAATCATTGATGGCACTCGTATATCAGTCCCGAGTTCGTCACATTGCAACTCAGAGCTTGTAGTACCGCCATACTGTCGGTCAGTATTCTGATGGAGAAGTCTTTCACCTTTCTAGCATCTATTGCTATTGCCGCTTGGATGATACCCATGCGTTCAGCCTGGAAGACTGTGTTGTGGGTACCCAGCGGTGTGCATATGTGGATATTAAGGTCTTCAGAGAAAGCCCCTGACCCCAAACCTTCGTTTGTCTTAGAACCAACCGTAAAAACTTTGAGCTCTCTTGGCCAATCCTTCCAGATGGTCAGTTTCCTTCAACTGTATCCTGTACTTCTTATTGAATACAAATTGTTTTGGGATCCTATCATACTTGGCTTGTAAGATAGGAATTTTTGAGTAAATTCTATCGATTATATCTGTATGGGGGACTCTACTCTTACTTAAAAGATTTAGGGTCTGAGTCTAATGGCAGCTAAAGTTGCTTCTTGTTGTATATGTAGATGAAGCGGTGTTAGCTCCAGCATAGCCTCCAAAGCTGCTGTTGGTGTAGTCCTTATGCAGCCAGTGGCAGCCATACAAGCCAATCTCTGGTTTTTGTCCACCATACCAGAGAGACATATGTGATCATGGGCCGAATTACAGTTTTATACAGCCACAGTATAATTTTTGGCGTCAAACCCCATCTTTTGCCAATCATGTTTCTGCATTGCCAGGAAGTTAAACTAGCTTTGCTGATTTTGTTTTCTATGTGTTTGTTCCAGTTAAGTTTACTGTCCAAGGTAAGACCTAGGTATTTTATGTCAAAGGAAAGCTGGAGTTTTGTGCTGAAAAGACTTGGAAGATGATAGTTATTCAGCATTCGTTTTCATGTGAACATTACTATAACCGTTTTATTTGGATTAACGGTTAGGTCATATTCCTTGCACAATCTCTCCACAATACGGAGAGCCGCTTGGGTCAGGTCGCACACAATGCTTGCTGTCTTACCAAAGACCAGTATTGTCAGATCATCTGCATAACCAACTGTGTAGAAGTGGTTAGCGTTTAATTTGCTGATGAGTTCATTAATGACCATATTCCACAAGAGAGGTGAAAGAACCCCACCCTGGGGCATCATTTCATGAACTGAATTGTCTGAGATTCACCAGCAATCTAGACAGACATCTTATGATTTGAAAAACAACTGGCGGGGCAATCAGAAAAATTTAGGATGACATCTTTAAGATTCGGAGCTGCTTTATCATCTTGTCGAGCATAATATTTAAAATAAGTAAAATGCTGAAAATTTTTCTAAAACCTATCCAGATGAGCAACAGCTGCTATAAAGACGAGTGGAGGTCAAAAAGTTCACGGAATGAAAAGGAATGGGGGTGAAGTTAAACATGAAATCATTGTTCTTTTTTGAAATATACTCTTTTAAACCAATATGACGTATATTGGGTTAAAAGAGTTACAAGACCGTTAAAATAACTTATTTATACATTCAAAAAAAAAGTTTCATCAAGGCCCTCAAAATAGGTACAAATTGCCGGCTTTACTTCTTTGTCATCTGTAAATTTCTTTTCTTGAGGCTCTTTTTTCATATTTGAGAGCAAATAATAATCCAAATAAGCCAACATTTTAATATAAGGAGAGGGGTTTAAAGTTTTTAAGCCGCACTTGTATAAGGAAGCTATCATAAGTTGACTTTTGTGAATGGGTGTGTTGTCGTGCAAAAGGAGCACACCTCGCAACCACTTTCCGCTTCTTTTATTTTCTTTAAACGCCTCTTTTAACTTTTCTAATAGGATAGCGTAATACTGTATATTAACACCTTTATCTTTATTATTAATCAATAAAATACCCTCTCACCCCAATAAACTGAATCCATAGTCTTTCTAGCCGATTGTGACACTTTGAACTTCTTAGGCGGTACTGCTTTCATTTTTATGCCACTGCATGTACTACTGCTTTGACTCAGGTTCATAGCAATGAACCCAAGTTTCATTCACAGTTATAATTCAGTACATAATTTCGTCCCTATTCTCACTACAAAGATCCAAACACTTGCACGAACACTTGTCCCGTGGTGTTTCTGAAGTGGTGTGAGAGTTCTGCGATGTGTTTTTTTCTTTAAATGAGCATCTTCAATAACAATCTTTTTGACCGTATTGACAATGTCTGAGGAAGTTGCCTCAATTAATCGGCCTGAGTGCTGATCGTCTTGAATTGAGTAAAAATAAACCATCGTTTTTTCAGGGCAAGCGTTCCCCTAAACAGATGACATCCTTTCCATAATGATATGTGGGGTTTTTCCTCGCTTAGTGAGGAACTTAAACACGGCACGAAACTTAATTTTCTCCATAGTAAGTGTTCATTGACCGATTGACTTGTTTAGCCTGCGATATCTCAAAGGTTAATGAACCGACATAGGTATTTATAGTTGTATTGAGTCTCCAAGTAGTGACAGCTAAAAAAATCCCTTCTCCTCTCTCCAACTCCCATTTTCACACTCCGTGAACTTTTTGACCCGCCCTCGTAAGAACCACTACATAGACAACTAAGCTAACCTACAAAGCATCCACACTGTCACTGAAGCACAAAATATAATAGATGGGGTTAATTAGTGCAACTACAAGTTTCATGCTAGTGGTTGGTGGGAATGTTGTATAAAGTGGGTTTGTTTTATGACATTTAATTCCCAGAATGATATTGATTTACATGAATGGTATTAATTCCCAGAATATGAAATTCAAGGTTAAATATTTATAATTTTGTGGAAGGACTAGATAGTATAAATACATCTTTTTAGACTACAGTCAATTATAAATAAAATACAAAGCAGAGAAAGAATTGGGGTCTACCAATTTATTGAGTGAATAGAAATATACTAAGAAAAGGTAAACAAACATGTGTTTAATGCTATTTACAAAGTACAAATGATAGGTATAAAGAGCAAAATTGATACTGTTATTATGACATTATTAGTGCCATAATTACGACATTAATAAATATACAAGTGCATCCCACATCATTCATATGTAACCGCATAACACTTGTGGCTGATTTGTACTCTGAATAAAAGGTGTTTTTATTTATTTATCTTTTCGTTCTTATCGTTTTTATTCTTTATTGAACCTTACTCAATGTCTTTTATTCTTTATTGAACCTTACTCAATGTCTAACTCAATAGGAACAAAAGGCAGACTTAGGGCTGAAAACATTCACCGCCAGTGGGGCAAAATAAGAGATTACATATTATATATGAAATGTATTTTGCAGAAGTAAATTATGATTATTATTGTATATGGGTTGTTTAAATAGTTTTCACCTATTTAAACAACACATATACAAAAATAAAAAACAAAAAACACATATTTGATTATCTGTTAAAATAATACATAAGCAGAATTATATGTTGAATAAATATTCTTCAAAGATCATCTCATATACAAAGTTTCTTCAAGCATACTGAAAATTACAAGAAAAACTGTGATAAACAATTGTCAATCTTTAGACACAATTTATTCAAAATAATTTATGCTACTCACTGTGTTTTTTGAATTGTGCAACAGAAAGGATACATAAATTAACCAGATTATCACTTACATGTAACATTAAGAAACTTAATTATTAGCCATATTATAAGCCAGTGTCTGACCACAATCCCAGTATGTTATAATTTACAGGAAATATTTACTCTGACTTAAGATTGATGGATTTTTTCATCACTATATGTCAATATTGTATCAATAATATCATGTTCATTTAATACTAAAGCTAATATATATTATATACCAAAAATTCTAATGGGCAAATAGTGCATATGATATCAAATTATGCATTTATTCTTAGTCTTTGCATTTTAGCATGGTGCGAATGACAGCTCACATCTATGAAGTTTCGTATTTTTTTAGATAAATTGTCAAACAGACATTGTTGTACTTCATGGATGCCATGCTATAACGAACAACCAGAGACTCAAAAATCAGTTTTGAAATAAATTGAAAAATCACATAAATATGTATTCGAATTGGAATTTATCATTCAATAAATTCTAATTTACAGACGAATATGCAGTATTTTTGATGCATGGATGATAAATTATTTGTTGGTCAGATAAGGCAGAAAAAATTATTATAAAGCAAATTGTGCAATTTGTTAAAACTCAATGCAACCAAAATGGCTACAAAAACCCTATTTTTTAAATTTATTACATTATTTTAGTAGACCAAATTTTCAACTATTTTTACCTTCTGTCCCGCTATTTGGGCTATTGGACCTGGCCAAACTAATACACATATAGCAAAAATACTTGTACCTTGAAAAGCTGCCATTGCAGTCAACAAAATACTGAAAATTACAGATGCTGGCAGCCATTTTATTTGTTGAAATATCAATATGAATTTTGCAATCAATATAAAAATAAAAGATGATTTTTATTTTCTAATTAGTACAGAGTATAATCTGTACATTGAAGTGTCTGTTTGTAATATCAAAATAACAGCCTTTTACTAAATGCATATAAAAGAATATATGGTATTTACAACAAAAAGACAAAAACAATTTTTTAAATGTTCGCCTGTCTCTCTGTTTGTTCTCCAGCTTATAGCTGGCACTGGCAGATGGCTAATGTTATAAGGAGTAACACAGTCTACTTTTATTTTAGAAAAACAATTAGGATTCTGCACATAAGAATTAAAACCTATGAAATCCAATTGTAATAAATACCACATGATGTCGCGGAATCAGCCATTATGTCATAATTTGTATAAAACTGTAACTTCATTTTACATGCATTGTATTTTATAAATACATATTATGTATCAGTTTTAATTTTTATATCGATAGCTAATTGCTAATTTTGCTTTGCTTTGTGTTATGTTAATCACCATTTTTAAATTGATTTAACACTGTTCCATCCTTAGACACGCCAAAATGTAAGCTGTCATCCGCACCATGTTATAACGCAAACACTATAGCAAAAAGTTAAAGACATATCATGAAGAAAAGATTTTTGCAGTAGCCCATGGCAATTTTCTACTAACCTGGCTAATTTGTCTCTTCCTACAGATTGGTTATTGACTCTTATTATAATATCCATTTCTCAAGATTATTTTAAAAGTAACAACGATGTGAAGTATTTGTTTATATTATGTAGTAACAATTACGAACTCGGTAGATGATATCTGTAAAGAATATACAACTGTGCAAATTATGTTTTGAGTATTTATGACGAATTACAGTGAACCAAGGAGTTTATGTGTGTCTAAAACCAAGGGTACACTTACGACGATTACGACGTGTAGATTTATGATTTAATTGATGAACACTAAGTGCCCACACATTATAAAATTACAACAAATTACTTTTTTTTTAATAACTATATGGGCCCTTGGTAAACAAATTACTTTATCATTAAAATTTAAGTTAGACATTGACATTTGACAATTGACACTGTTTTTCAAGGGTATGTTCCGAAATGTCCCCAGTATTCTGGCGAATACAAATGACGTCATTAATTGACGCCATATTGTACTGGCGTGCCGCCGCCATATTGTGCGGACTTGCTACATATTTATTTATCTATGGTGCGGATATCCCGACATAGTAGGTAAAACAATTTTTAATTGTGTGTAAGCTAAATGAAGCATGTCAGAATTTGTTTTTATTTATTCGAATACAAAAAATTATAGCACAATTTCTGATGTCTCCATTCTTCACAAATTAATTGAAACAGGATATAATTATTTTTGGAGCACAAAATGACAAAATAATCGCCAACACGTTTCCAATATGACGGAATGTATGACGTCATATACTGTCCTATGTTTTGTTGTCCGATTTCAGAATTCAAAATCGATTTCAAAATCCGTTTTTAAAAATCCGATTTCAGTATCGCTTAGCCCCGCCAATTCGTTTGCGTACTTAGATTTCGTTTTATAAGTTAACAAAACGACAAACGCAAATCTAACTAATACAGAAACAGATTTGAGAGATTATCCTTCGGCTTTAATCTAGGCTTAGGACTACCAGAAAAATTTTGTATGAAATTAGAACTTTTCCGGCGCATTTAATAATCGGTATATTTACAATGACTTCTCATTATATTTTTTTTGGTTTCTTATCGCTTTTTTATTTTTTAATTTTTTATTTCAGAATCTATTTGGATAAAGATTTGCGTTTAAAAACTTAATTTGCTCCACTTTTGACGACTTTAGACGACACCTCTTTTCATTCTCTTTGAAAAAATTCGTTCGCACGGAACTTATGTCGCGACAATATTGCATTTTGAGCGATATATTTCCGACAAATGCGGATAAATTATTTTATGATCAATAACTTACTCACTTAAAACGTACACTCACACACAATTCACTCCTGATTTTTAAATATTTTTATAAACTTTTAACATATATTTACTAAACAAAAAGGTATTAAGGCAATAAATATCAGTAAATAATATAATACAATTGTAACGCGCTCAAGTCGACGTCACTAGCGCCATCTAGTCTCGAACCAAAGAACTAAACTTATTGAAGTCGAAACACGAACTCTCGGTACCTTGCGCGTGTTTACTTGAATATTCTGGATATTTCGCTGCTAATTTATATAAATAGGCGCTGCAAGATGCGATCGGGGAAGTATTGGAGTTGGCGACACAAGCGAAGCTTCGGAGCGGAATAAAGTGAATCAGTGTGATTAATTATTAGTGTTTTTAACTTTAATTAGTGTAAAGTGAATTAAAGTGTTAATTTAGGTAATTCTATCGGCAATTTTTATTGTCACGAACCTCAAGCTCGTAACACAATACACTGTTACGACTGACCGGCATGCGAGCAGTTGTCACCAGGATTAAATTTACGTCTAAAGTCTAAAACATAACAACATGAAAACAAAAAATTATTTTAAGTAAGCAAACACTTAACTAAAAACAAAAATAAATCATCACAATCTAGCAAATATAGCCTTAAACGACTTAACAATAAGAATGATATTGATCGCACACTAAACCAAAAATTCAGCAACGCATAATCTCGCAAAGCCAATATAGACTTGACAGTAAGGATAATATTGATCCCATATCTCAATGTGTAATAGATTTCGATATTCCATAGCCGACAAACCGAAATCTGAATCTTAAACTTCACGTCATTGAGAGACACTGAAAAAACGGATTTGGATTTCTACGCAACAGTTTGCGTTTAGATTAGGATACTGTCGATTTTATTTTCTATTTGGATTGGTTTGGTTGTACAGATAGTAAGAGTTTTGCTAGTTAGGTCGATTTTTGAAATCGGATTTTCTAGTTTGAGCAATCTATACGAATCGATTTGTGTTTGAAATCGGATTTTAGATTCGTTTTGATATATCCGTCTCATGCCTAATGTTTTGGAACGAATCACCAGTATGGCGTCTATTCATGACGTCATTTGCATTGGACAGTACACTGGGTTCTATTTTGTTTGGAACATACTCCAAAAGTTTTGGAGTAATAAATATATATATTGATCCTCTTTTTTTAAATTAAGATTCTTGGATGCCTTTTTTAAGCCATGTTTTCATTTAATTCGGGATATTCGTTTTAATAGATATTTTTTCATCACAATATACTGATGTCACATTGCAGTTTTTGGGATAATTTGATGACAGCTGAACCCAGCGGACAGTCAATAATAACAGTCACTCATGAATTTGAGATTGATTTTTTTATTTTATCTATTTATTTAAGACAACCAACAAGACATACGCGAACACAATGTAAATACTAGAAATAACAGGAAAGTATATACCTAAGTGTCGTCTTAATTAAAGGTTGGCACGGCATGCAATGTGAACAACAAATATGTTTATTAAAACTTATAACTACAAACTTAAAACTAGACCCAAATATTAGTTAACCGTAAAGGACCGCAAAATTTTTCGCTTGAATTTTTGAAGCCTTTCACTAGAGATATCGATGTCATATGTCTTGCAGAGCTAGTTATATTGCTTCTTTAACCTGTTTATGGTGGCGTAGTGACCGAAATTGGTTTTACTGCCTTCAACTGAAAAGGGAACGTATCTGCTGACACGCACTTGAATGGTACATTGAAATTTACTGAACTTAGTAGATATGGATAGTTTAAGGTTCCGTTGACGATTTTCTGTAGCAATATGAAATCCAGCAAAAGCCTCCGCTGTCATAGGCTTCTTAAAATTAATATCAACATCGAAGCACTCGTTTCGTCGTTTTCAAACATTTAGTACACAAAATAGCATCACTTTTACGTATCAAAAGCCCCTTAAAACCATTATTTAAACGATAAAACAAGAGCACCAATCCGTCGACGGTCAAGTTCCCGCCAAAATTCTCCGAACCTCGAACTCGAAAATAACAAAGATTAAAACAAAGAATAAACGATTAATTAATCAAGGACCAGAGATAAAATCACAGAGTATGTACCTTTTAAAAGCTTAAATAAAAGATTTAAATAGTTAGATGTGCCCTTACCATAGTACGACCACTCCGAAATGTGCTTATTCTCAAATGATGCTCATTTGTGCGCGGTGACAGTCAGATGTTGCAAATTGTAACTAACGCGCTGATTTCACTAAAAGAAAACTCTCAGAATGCCATCGTGTACCTTTGCAAGTGCAACAATAATTTTAGAAACACAAATAGAGCCCAAGGTGTAACATATCACTCGTAAGTATCTTTATTTTATTAAATATTGAATTTATTTTATTTCGATGTCAGAAAATACCACGAAATAATTACGGACAAACGGAAACTGCAACAGAGAAAGTAGTATACACAATTTCCGTAACATAATAAAAGATGACACTATTGTCTCAGCACTCTTCTTCTCAGAATGCCATCGTGTACCTTTGCAAGTGCAACAATAATTTTAGAAACACAAATAGAGCCCAAGGTGTAACATATCACTCGTAAGATCTTTATTTTATTAAATATTGAATTTATTTTATTTCGATGTCAGAAAATACCACGAAATAATTACGGACAAACGAAAACTGCAACAGAGAAAGTAGTATACACAATTTCCGTAACATAACAAAAGATGACACTATTGTCTCAGCACTCTTCTAATAACCAATTTAATTAGATACTCGGTGGTACCAAGGAAGCGGTTTACAAAGGAATCATGTTTAAATAGACATAAACAGACGGAAATGCCGTGGTAGACAGAGAAAGTATATCTGATTTCACCGTAAGTCTTATTACGAATGGTAATAAGAAAATTTTAATGGTAATTAGTAAATTGAAATGGTAATGATAATAATAAAATGGTAATGAAAATTATCGTTGAAAATCCTCAGAATCATTTAAAATTTATATTATAGCAGGTACTTAATTTATTTCGTTTACACTTTTGCATAAAAAATATAGGAAATATTTTTATGCAAAGGTGTAATATTTTGAGTAATAAGTAAAATAATATTCCATTAATTAAATTTTAAAATCTAGGGGCACGGCAGTGCCCCCCGCCAAGTCGAGCAAAAAAGCAGCACGGCCGTACCATACTTTTCTCGAAACAATTCAGGACTCCTTCTGCGACTCCTCGGAACGTGTCTACGCTTGTGTCATCTACAGCAAAATCATGAGCAAGAAACAAGGCGAACACGCAGTAGTTTTGATAACAGGAAAATCAAAACTTGTTCCAACATCAAAAAATCATATTATTGTCGAAATTGGAACTGTGTGCCGCTCAATCATTGTTAACACTCTTGCAGATAGTTTAACAGCTGTTGAGTCTGACCAGTCAAAAGTCTTGATGTTTTGCACTGATATACTGTGCTCGGTTGGATCCAAGGCGACATCAATCGTTAAAAACTATTCGTTGTCAACCGTGTACAACAAATCAAAGAAATCGTACCTGCGGAATTTGACCTGTTGACAGTATGTCAAGTCGACTGATAATCCAGCAGACTGCGCCAGTCGTGGGGTATAAACAGCAATCCTCAAAGATCATCTTTTGTGGTGGCAAGGCCTGTCATGGCTGAAAACATATCAAACAGAAACAACCACAGAAACTATGAAAATATGTATGGTATTACTGGATTATTGGCGGCAACAGGGCTGTCAGAAAACGCATCCATGAATGTGTTGTTTGCAGAATGCACAACCCAATCAAACAGACTCAAATCACGGGAGACCTGCCGTCGGCAAGATGTAACCCGACCAGGCCATTTTACCACGTTGGTACTGATTACACCGGTTTCATCGACGTGAAAGCACATAAAAGACGAGGCATAAAACAACGAAAGGATACATCAAAGTTTTTGTGTGTATGGTCACTAAGGCCGTACACCTTGAAAAGATATCGGACCAACAAACACACCAGGAAGTCATCAATCTTCGACAAACCTTGGACGATGACTTCTTCTCAGCGATATCAGACATAGAGATCGAATGCCACTTCAACGCCTCCTCGTGGCCTAGTGCAGGAGGTCTATGGGAGCTGAAGAGCCTAAAATTTCACTTCCGAAGAGTCATTGGAGCACAGAAGTTTACATTTTTGTCATAGCTGGAAGCGTGCCTGAACTCGTGGCTACTGTGTGCCCTGAGCGAAGTTCCCTAGAACAACAACTTCCTCAATTTTCTAGCGAGTGACCCCACCATTACCATCATCGAAACCGAAAGGGATGGGTGAACACGTTGGCAACTTGTACATAAAATCTTTTACGACATCTGGAAGAGATAGCAGTCTGAGTACCTGTGTCAATTATCAGCTTGAAGCAAGTGGCGACAAAAGCAAAGAAACATGAAAATTAGTGACGTTATCGTCATACAAGGCAAGTGGGCGCTCGGCTCAGTCGAACTTCAACAAAAGGAAAAGACGATCTGGTCCGAGTGGTGTCCCTGAAAACAATACTATCAAGAGGCCTATCACAAAAATTTCATTACTTCTATCAGATAATAGCGTTGATAGCAATCAATTCGGGATCAAGCAATAAGTAATTTACAGCAGAAACCACCAAAGCAAAAAGAACGCCAAGCAAAAAATCTTGCAACTTCATAATCATTAGCAATGTTGAATTTACTTGCTATCATTTCACCAGCTCAGTGTGCTTTCAACCTACTGAGTATGAGCAATAATCAGAGAATTTATTTGGATAAAATTTGCAACACACACCTTGTTAGAGATCATTGGAAATTAAGTGTCTACTACGAAATGAATCCATACTGGCAAGGCATTTATTTGTTCCGCAAGTACTTCGATAATTTGGATAATATATGCTCCAAGCTTTCAAAACAACCAAATGTGACATAATGTTGTCGCCACTGAACTGGACTACTATCATCATATGTTGCTCGGTTAGCATTACACGCGCTCGAGACGCCGGCGCAGATTTATCAACGGTGTCGGATATTTAGCACACAGCTTGTTCAGTGTGTTAGACGACGAGTTCGCTCAAAAGTACGAGAAAGACATCAATCTAATCAGGATGAATCAGAAACATCTCGCTCTTCTATGGAAAAATCAATCTTTTGAGTTGAATCCAGGAGAATATGAACAGGCAGCAAAGATCGTCAATGACCATATCATAGAACTATAAAAATAAGTAACATCATCATAGAAAAGGAATTTTAGACCGAAGAAAGCATTAATGAATTTATTCTCTCATCTATGATAGCAAACAACTATTTGGTCAGTCTAAAGAACGTTCAAAAAACGTTGGTGGGCAGTAGAATATTTATTTATAATATGCTATATATATATGCTATATATATATATATATATATATATATATATATATATATATATATATATGTATATGTATGCGTACATATGCTATATCTATGTGTATAGCCAGAAATAATATTCAACTCTTCATAAATATTTATTTATGAAGAGTTAAATATTATTTCTGGTCAATTATCAAAGGAATTAGCTCTGCCTGTAAACAACATCCAATACAACTTATCCAGACTTTATTATTTACTGGAAGTAAAAGCAAAGATGACAAGCCAATACTTTATTTTCGAGATAAAAATCTCGTTTGTAAGCAGGGATACCTACGAGATTTACTGGATTATCTCTATCCCTCAGCAAGTACAAAAATAGATGGTCCGCATCACACCCATCGCGATTATATTACGATCAACATCCATAAGGACTCTTACGTACCATTATCAGAAGAAGAACTTCGAAGATGTACACAGTTCGACCTTTTCCCGCTACAGAAACTTATTTTCCATATGAATTCGGTCGATATTCATTGCATCAAAAATGAAGACACAGTTTAATGTGAAATCAAAACTTCGCCCTGCAAAGATATATGGGTTGAACGTAACAAACTAAATACTCGTATGTACCTGTACTTTTGCTGTAATGAAAGGACGATAAGAATAAGATATGAGCATCATGTTACAGCAACAACTTAGCAAGGCCGGTATTATCATTCTCGAGGACGGCTGTATCATTAAAATGAAACATTGACAATATATTCACACAAAAAGAAGGTTACTAATTATAATATCAAGCCCGATCGCGCAAAGATAGATATACCTCCAATCAACGATGTAATCAACCTTTCATTTCCTCTTCAAAGGCTGGAGAAATTCGATTGTCAAGTATTGGACATTAGGGCGTATTATCAAGTGTGGTGTGTCGTCCCTAGTACCGCGGTGTTGTGTGTGTGGTGGTACTGGGAGTGGTGGCTACGGGGATAGTGCATGCAATTGAGGGGTTTGGGCGGAGCTCTTCAGACTGGGTAGGACACATCATTTTATTTTATCACGCGAATATGAGCAAATTAAGTTCTAATAACTTCAGCCACATGGATTGAAAAATGCCCAAGAATATTGAGTTAAATTCTGGTTTCAACACCTTTGATTTTCCCGCCATGTTGGCACCATTACTGTACCCTTGACCTCGACAATTATTCATGTCTAAGTCAAACACTTGTAATGTTGCATCAAGAAAGAGGCCAGTAAGTCCTTTTTCCGAAGAGTCACTGGCTTGTAAGCAACAAAATACTCGTGGTCGGACATCCTAGTTAGCGACAACAAAACAGAATGTTAGTGATAAGAGTGAGTGAATTGGTGACCGGTGCCCGGTGGTATCGTTTCGGTTGATTTCGGTGCCCCCCCCCGAAATCAACCGGGGGGGGGGGGCGATGACGGTGCCCGGTGCGGTCGCACCGCTCGCACCGCTCGCACCGCCCTAGGGCCGCCATTGTACCTAACTTGGTGTCTTTTGATACATGTATTGTCTAACTTGGTACCTATTGATTAGGTTCCTACTTATTAATAAATTGAAGCGACTGAGTGATATTTTAAAAGTATTAGGGCTATAAATTTGGATCGGGCGGTCAGTCAGATTAAAGAGCAGAGCATCGCTCAGTAAACATTATTATAGAATTCTGCAGTTCGAGCCGTCATATCAGACAGTAGGCGGGTAGGATTGGGGCTTCTGCAGCACGAACCAAGCGCAGCTAGGTGAAGTGATGTAGAACCCCCAATTCTATCTTACTCAGAGCAGGTCGCTATATTATTTTAAAATTAATTCACGTAGATACAATTATTTTCACATATTTTACCATTAATATAAAATTTCTAATTAACAGAATAACAAAATGTTATAACTAGAAGCGGATTTTCGTTATCGGTACTGTGCATGTTGACGGTACGTGCTTGATGAGCCGCCATTCCTAATCCCATTCTTCACCTGCACAGACAAGGCATGCGTCAGATATATCAAAACGAATCTAAAATCCAATTACGAACAAATCAATTTGTACGCATTTAATTCTCAAACTAGAAAATACGATTTCAAAAATCTATCTAACTAAGCTCAACTCTTACGATCTGTACCACCCTTTGAGTATTAAACCAAAGGACACGGCATCGCAAGGCATACCCCTCTGTAATAAAAGTTACGAGATCCGACTCATAGCGTGAACCGTCAAATAGCAAGTGTTGCCAGCATAGTTCATGAAGTGAAAAATAAGCGATTTTAAAATAAATATAACTTACTACACAAAATATATGACGGAATATTTGCACCAGAAGTATTTTTTAAAACTATGACGTCATCATTGATTACGTCATTATTGACATTTCTAGTTTCACTCATTATTGTTTTCTTTAATAATAAGAATCACTTATTTACTTTTAACTGATTTTACTAATCACAACTAATAGATACTCACAATCAACAATTACAGGCTATTGTTCACAATTAACGATTTTATAATTATTCACTATTGTTCACAATTTATAGTTCGCGAATTCAACTAACAGTCCGAACAGCACGACAGCTCGAGCAAGAATGAATCCTGCCCCATTTTTTTTTGCGCCCGAAGCAAATATGGGCAACCCTCCGGAAAGCGGGGGAGGGAGGTTGAGAATGCTCATAGCATACCACGCAGCCGGCTGCGTGGTTATGTGGCGACTTTTACCCACTAAACTCAACCTTTTAGGAGCCGTCGCGCGCCTTTTAAACTGAATGCGAGCGCAAGCCATCCCCACTTCCTGCGCTTTGAGAATGATTACCTTCAAATTGTTACAGCGACAACCCGCATTTAATGATATTGTGAATTAAAACATTTTAAATTATTTATCTGGTAACAATAATGAACTAATTATAAAAATAAAGACACATGTTATAAAAATCAGCTTATAACGTTATTTCAGAAGTTGAAATAACGTCTATTGATTTTTAAATGAATAATAATTGTTTAAGTAATGCGCCGATACGTCGCTTATACTTTGTTGCGCCGATATATATAATAACTTATTACCGAAAATTTATTTCAAATCTAACAAATCAGTTTGTGATGAATAATAATCATTACATTAAGATGTGTAGTGGATTTTGTCAAATGATTTAAATATTTCGCTCAATCCCAACACGATTCTGAATATGAATATATTATAATTTAATATAATCGATAACTACTCTTTTTCAAAATATTATACAAAATAAAGGCCGAATAAGTTGAATCAAAACTTATTATATATAGTTCAACTATATATCTCTGATGGTATCTCTCTCTGACGCTGTGACCGTTTTTAACTGTATTTGTAATGTACCCCCAACTTCTGTGTTTCTCCAGATATTGTTATAATTTATAAATTTTTGTGTTCTCATGATAAGTGAATTTTTGTATTCTGAATGAGAATAAGCTTCTTAATCGATAAAACTTGCCACTTCGTAGCAAATGTGTGCAATTTTTGAAAAATTAAACAGGTATCACTGCAACCGAAAGTAATGCAATGTACACCACAACTTTAGCTATCGATAAGTTAATTAGCCCATTCGGGTTTGTCTATAGAACAGAATTTTATTTTTCGTTTAAATTTTATAATAAAGAATTACAAAAAGTAGTAGTACAAAAAGGAAAATAAGAATTTAAGAACGTATCGCGTGGAGAGAGGCTAAGAGGCTAGGGCCCTTATCGGCAGACTGATATGCTTCAGGTCAGGCAATTGTCCTGGACAAGGATTGTGCGCACCGTCAGGATGGCGTTTGCTGGAACAAATGTTAGTATGTCCCAGCCGGATGTAATGCAAAAATTGACGGCGCATAGACGACCTGAAGCAGAGAATCGCTGCTTGGGGAACATGATTCGGTGATATACCGAGAGGTCGACACGGTTCAACCAGAATCGTCTATTCCAGAGTGATCAGAAGAGGCTCTATAAATCATTGGAGCGACTAATGGTAAGTGGAACGGACCCAGCACCGATTCTGGCGCAGCCTGTGTTCAGAGCCCGTAAACCACAGCGAGGGCCCTTGGACGGAAGTTGTGGCGAATCAGTGTGCGGGTATAACGCCCATGGACTCCGTCATAATAACGCCGGATGACGTAGCTGAGGCGGTCCGTAGGGCCCCGAACTGGAAAAGTCCGCGGGTTGATGGGCTGCATCACTACTGGCTGAAGGGGTTCATGGTGTGTCACGCTGTGCTCGCCCGACAGTTTCAAGAGGCTCTCAACCAGAAGTCGCTTTCAAGCCTCTGAACTACTGGGATCACTGATTTGGTTCCTAAAGGCTAGGGTGCCACAGACCCGAGCAAATACCACCCCATCACGTGTCTACCGACCATATACAAGACACTAACATCCATTTTGAACGCGAGAATCACTCGTCAACGGGACTCAAATCAGGTGATGTCACGTGCTCAAAAGATGTCAGGGCGGCGGTCGTGGAACCAAGGAACCACTCCTCATTGACGCGGTCATTGGCAAAGTGGTGAAACGCAACCGTTGGAACTCCTGGATAGACTACAGAAAGGCATTTGACTCAGTACCCCATACATGGCTAAAGAGGGTCCTCGAGCTGTACAAGATTGACTTTTGAGTTCGAGATTTCCTAGAGCAGTGTATGGGGCAGTGGAGTACGATCCTCTGTCATCTAGGAGAGCGGATGACGTCTGCGGAAAGCCGCATAAGGATAAGAAGGGGTATATTCTAGGGCGACTGTCTAAGTCCAATCTGGTTCTGCCTCTCTTTGAACCATCTCAGTACTTTACTGGAGGGCTCCGGGAGGGGATTTCAGCTTCGGAAAGGAGGTACAAAAGTGACCCACCTTTTCTATAAGGATGACCTCAAATTATTCGCCTCCAGTCGCTCCCATCTTATGGAATTGCTAAACATCACTCGTGAATTTAGCAATTCTATTAGAATGGAGCTGGGGACGGATAAGCGTGAGGTCCTCCATGTTGAAAGTGGAAGGGTTGCTAACTCTGAGGGCATAGACTTATCTATGACGTCAACCTAAAGATCCTTTCCGAGGCCGAGGCCGAGGGCTTCCTTCTGGTTGGATCTTTATTTATTTTTGTATTTTTTGTATTTATTTTATTTTATTGATATTTATGTATATTTATCTTTTCATTTTAATTTATAATTATATATTTATAGCACCCAACCAGATGACAAAACTATATAGATACCCCAAATAATAATAAATAAAAATAGTTTATTCAGTAATGATCATACATAAATTATAACGGAAATGAGGTCTTCAATTAAGTATAAAAACTTGTGTTAGGAGACTCTACTCTTTCATAGCATTTACATTACTATTTGCATGATCTTTACATAATAATGAACTACAAAATAAAAATAAATGATATTCAAGCGAAAGGTATATATACACGCACGCGCGTTGAATGAGTGAGTGTGTGTGTGTGTGTGTGTGTGTGTGTGTGTGTGTGAAAAAACATAACTGAACTAGCTTCAATGCTTTATTACGGGAGAAACCTAATGTTGATGAAACAAGACTGTGTACTCATTTCAAAGCTTATAATAAAGGTTCATTTTTTATGGTGGCTAAAGGTCCCACCAGAAATGTCCATGTCCATGTCCATGTAATTATACTTAAGAATTTGAAAGAGCATTCTTAAAAATGTTTGAAAACGTCATAATGAATCGGCCTGGCAGCACTGTGTTGCAAATTTTACAAACCATTGATTTTCCTCTGCTTTGCTCTAGTTTTCCTAATGATCATTTATTAAAATTATTTACGCAATTTAGGATACTTTCAACGATAAAATTTAATAAATGAGAATTCAGAGAAAGAAAAAAAACGAGAGTGCAACTTACCTATTTATAGTACGGTAGCGCTTTTTTCTTTAGTTGGCAGCATTCTACGACCGTTAGAGAAGGAGAACAAGCCGATCATCAATACAGATTATGTTATTGTATATTTATTAAAAGTGATGATAGTATTCTGAAAATATTTTAGCAGTTTCAATGATTTTTTCCTGATATTTTTATTATACGGTAAGTATTAAGTAACCCATACATGTGTACCAGACCATTACTATTTCAATAAAAGTTGTGGCAGTTGTGAATGTAGACTTTCTTTGGCAACACAGATTACTCCAGTAGAAGTCCATAAGACAAGATAACTTCTTTGGTCCTATATTTAATACTAAAAGACAAACTAAACAGTTACGACAATAAATAATGTTTAATAGTTTTCTTTATTTTCTTCCATACTGATGTTTAAGAAAGTCTAATTCTGAGTAGGTACTTTTCAGTTTTTTTATAAAATCTTCTATACAATCTATCTTTTTTTAACTAAAAGTTCTATTACTACAATCTAATATAAAACAAATACTATTTGTAAAATCGAGAAGTTGCACTCTCTAGTAGACGCTGCGGCTGAGGTTATGGGATTATTTAATTATTTATTTACGATGTAAATTATTATCGGGGGGGGGGGGGATGAGTCGCTCGCGTCCGTAGGCTTCGATCACCTAACCTTAGGCCCACCCTACACGTGTCCCCCGGGTGGTGCTAAACGAGCGACAAAGCCGAAAAAATAGACTCGGCTCCTCGCCGTATGGTAGCGGCGTAAAATCTACCACCACCCCTTGTTTCGCACCATAACTCAGCAAATAAAAGAAATGGCCCCGAGTTCCCGGCGCCCCTTAAATGGGGCAGGGGTGCGAAGAATCTCCGGGAGAAAAACCGGTGACGAGGTTCGCCACCCGTCACGTTCTGTCTCCCGGAGGGGCGAAAAGTGGATTTGCGGAAACCCGTCTGGCTACGCTGAATGTATGTGGAGGAATGAACGATAAGATGGATGAAGTATGCGAAATGATGAATGACAGAGGAATAGATGTGTTATGTGTGAATGAGACGAAACAAAAGGGAAAGGATGCCACTGCACATGGCACGTACACCGCGTATTGGTCTGGTGTAGGCGAGACCGAACGGGCATGCCAGGGAGTCGGTTTCATCCTTTCAGAAAGAATGGGTCAATGTGTGAAAAAGTATGAAGGTGTAAGCCCGAGACTGCTATGGTTACGAATGAAAGTGGGCTTAAAGAAACTGTTCCTGCTAGGGGTGTACGCCCCAGACATGTCTAAGCCCACTTACATCCGAGAGCAGTTTTGGGACATAGTAAGGATGGTGTCGACAAAATGTAAGGAAAATGAAAATATTATTATGTTAGGAGACTTTAATGGAAGGGTTGGGGTGAAGAGATCTAGTTATGAAAGGATATTGGGAACGTTTTGTGATGAAAGTATAAATGAGAATGGTGAAGACCTCCTCACCGTATGTGCAAAAAAGAATCTTTTTGTGACGAATACTTTTTTTCGTCGTAAGAAGATTCACATGTATACATGGGAAAGAGGTGATGATAGAAGCATGATAGATTTCGTAATTGTGGATGAAATAATGAGGAGCGCAGTCGTAGATACGAGTACAAGGGTTTACCGGGGGTCCAACGCAGGGACGGATAGTTACTTGGTCTTATGTTGAATTAATGGTCTTTTCAAGCGTTGGCAGCATCGGACATCTGTGTCTACCACTGCGTTACAGCGTATAAGAATAGAGAAGTTACAAGATGAAGATGTGAAAGAGAAGTATAAATGTAGACTGAGAGAAAATATTAGATGTTTGAATGAGTTGTGTATGAATGATTTAGACTTGAATACTGTGTGGGATAATATTAAGAAAGGTTTGGGGGATACCGCCACCGAAGTATGTGGTGTAAGTAAGAGAACAAATGAAAGGAAAAGTAATACGTTATGGTGAGATGATGAGGTACGGATGGAAGTTGAATCAAAGAAGAAAGCATGGTTAGATTTACTAGCAACCAAAGCTGGTAATTCTTCTGGTATAAATTATGAGATTGAAAGAAAAAAGGCAGAATTTAGACGTCTAAATAAGAGAGTAAAAGAAGTTGTTGAAAGGAAAAAGAAAGAAAGAACGGATAAGAATGATAGAAGAATATCTAATAATTTCCAGGCTAACATAAAAATGTTCTGGAAACTCGTAAAAACTGCCAGGGGAAATACAAAACAGCCTATAATAAATGCTATAAGAGACGAGAATGGATGTATTCTGAATGATGAAGTTTCGAATTTAAACAGATGGAAGGAATACTTTGAAAGCGTATTTATGAGTGAAGAGTCGTCTGAATTAAATGAACTAGAAATTCCGAAAGAAGTGGAAAGGGGTATGGAGATAAGTGTAGATGAAATAATGAAAGCAATGAAAAGCATGAAAGCAGGTAAAGCAGCTGGATATGATAGAGTATCACTCGAGATGCTAAGGGCTGGAGAGGGAGTGGTGGCAGGCCTGCTGTACACCTTGTTTAATTTATGTTGGGAATTAAAACGGGTACCGGATGACTGGTGTAAAGTTATAGTACCAATATATAAAGGAAAAGGGTCACAGCAGGACTGCAAAAACTACCGCGGTATCAGCTTGCTTAGTATTGTGGGTAAACTGTATGCTAAGGTGTTAATTGAAAGAGTTATGAAAGAAACTGATGGAAAAATTTGGGATGTGCAAGCGGGTTTTAGAAAGGGAATGGGGTGTATAGATCAAGTCTTTTCCATGCGCATGATTGAAGAGAAGTTTTTGGCCAAAAACCAGAAAGTTTTTTGTGCATTCATGGACTTGGAAAAGGCTTATGACAGAGTGGACAGGAATGTGTTATGGCAAACACTGAACTCATATGGGTTGAGCGATGGTTTGATACAGGCATGAAGGTCTCTTTATAGGGAGTCTAGTGCTTGTGTCAGGATCAATGGGGTCTACTCGGACTGGTTTGGCATCCAAAAAGGTGTCAGACAGGGCTGTGTAGCTTCCCCTTGGCTGTTCAACCTATTTATGGACCGGTGTTTGCAAACTTTGAAAGATGAAGAATGTTGTTAAGAATGGGCGAGTTAACCGTCAAATGCCTTTTGTATGCCGATGATCAAGTCATATTTGCGTCATCGGCGGCTGAGTTGCAAATGATGGTTACATTAATGAACTGGGAATTAAAAGAAAGGGGAATGAAAGTGAACGCATGTAAGATGAAAGTGATGGTTTTTGAAAGAGAAGAAAGCAAAACGGTATGTGAAATAAGAATAGAAGGAGAGTTAATTGAGCAAGTGGATGAGTTTGTGTATTTGGGATGTGTATTTAGCAGGGATGGTAGATATGATAGGGATATAGAACGACGAGTAAATGCAGGGAATGGAGTGAATGGGGCACTACACTCTATTATGAAGAACCAGAATGTGTCAAAACAGGCACGTATGGTAATTCATAATGCTGTGTTAGTCCCTACTTTAGTGTATGGTAGTGAAAGCTGGGTGTGGCAGAAGAAGCACGAAAGTAGAATAAATGCTGTAGAAATGCGGTCTTTAAGGAATATGCTAGGGTTGAATCTGAATGACAGGGTGAGAAATTGCGTGATAAGAGATAAATGTGGTATGCAAGATGATGTTGTGACCAGGATTAAGAAAGGAATGCTTCGGTGGTTTGGTCATGTGGAAAGAATGAATGAGGAAAGAGTGACAAAGCAAATTTATATGGCAGATGTGAACGGCCGAGTCGGGAAGGGGCGCCCTAGGAAAAAGTTTATCGACCAAATTGGCGATATTTTGAAAATGGGCCACGTTAGAAGTACCCTTAACCGACGAGCATGTATGCGTAGATATATGGATGTAAAAGAGGCGAAAGAGGTATGTCAGGATCGTGCCAAATGGAAGTCCGTAGTCTCTGCCTACCCCTCTGGGTGACAGGCGTGAGTGTTTATGTTTTATGTAAATTAATAACTTATAGTAAAACTGATATTGGGTGCTGATTGCGCATGTGCAAATTTACAAATTTACATTTTTAATTATTCTTTTATAGTCATTTTTAAGTACAAAATAAGAATTTATTATTTGACAGCACCCGCCTTATTTTTTTAAAATATCCAAACAAATATTTGACGCGAAAACAAATAATAACTACCGATAAACATCATTTTTTACGTGCAATCCATTTATACTAGTCACATTTTTAATAATTATTTCCGGGTGCCAACATCCTGAACCTATAATTACGACATTAAATTACCGTTTAAATTACTGCGTACAGTGGTGTGGTTACACTAGAATTTACCTAGATATGTCATAAAATTTGGCGGTAAAATATTATTTTTCAAGATTGAAGCTGCAGCTGTAACGATTTTTTATATTTGTTTAGATGGTTTCAGTAATGTAGTGTATAGACAATCGTCTAATGAGCCACCGCTACTAGTGTATAAATACCCCCCGCTTTGGGAACATCGGGCCCCCATTTGCTTCCTCAAGGCAATGGGCAAGCTCTTCGAAAGAGTCATCCAAACACGTATGAGGCGCTATCTGTTTCCCACAGACGGTGACCCTCTTATCATTCCCCATCAATTCGGCTTCCGAGCCCAACACTCATGTCCCCAACAAGTTCACCGCATTGTGGAATATATCCTCAGCGGTTTCTATCCTCGTCGTCATAAGACCATCGCGGTCTTTTTCGACATAGCTAAAGCTTTCGATAGAGTCTGGCATACAGGCCTTATCTATAAGCTCTACAAAATAGGTCTCGACGATCGTCTAGTACGTCTCGTGGCCTCTTACTTAAAGCATCGTACCTTTCGTTTTAGACACGAAGGCACGCTATCTTCACAGCGAACTATCAAGGCTGGTGTCCCTCAAGGCTCAGTATTTGCTCCTCTGCTGTACATCCTGTTCACCAACGACATTCCCATCCCGTCGAAAGGTGTTCAGCTCTCCCTCTTCGCAGATGACACTGCTATCTACTGCAAAGGCATCTCACTACCCTTCATACGGAACAAGATCCAAAAGTCAGTCGATGACCTAGGAGCTTGGTTCAAAAAATGGCGCATCGATGTGAACCCGGAGAAGAGCTCCGCCGTTCACTTCGATTATAAACGACGCCGTCTTAAAAACACTCCACCAATACGTATGCGAGGGACCCCTGTCCCCTGGCATACGACCGCCAAATATTTAGGTGTCACTCTAGACACAGGGCTCACTTTCAGGCCCCACGTCAAAAGAGTAACCCGTCACGCACGGTTCTATCTGAGTAGGCTCAACAGTATGTTGGGCCGACACAGTAAAATGTCCCTTAGAAACAAGCGTACCCTTTATAAGGTCTGTATACGACCAGTCATGTCATACGCGGGCCCCGTTTTTACCCTAAAATCATTAATGAACTCCAAATAGTTCAAAACCTTTTCTGTCGTGGAGCTGCGAACGCACCTTGGTACATCCGTAATGCTGACCTTCATCGGGATCTAGAGCTCCCCACAATCCAACAATTTCTCCAAAAACTCTCTGAGAACTTCTTCAAAGCCTCGGAGTCGCACTCAAATCATTTAATTCGTGAGGCAGCTACTTATGCAGCCCCACCCCCCTCTCAATATCGAGTCCGCAGGCCGAGAAACTCTCTCTCGGACCCGCCTAATAAACTAACAAACGACCTGAACTGCCTCCTGGCGGCTCAGGCCAACTCTAATTAAATTAAATTATTATATTAACTAATAATAAATTGCCTTCGTAGGCACTCCCTCAGCGGCTCGTAGCCGCCTGCGCCCTCTTTTCTCAAAAGAGGGTCGCTCACGATAAGGCACAATACAGCTTAATCAGCCGGTTGCCCGCCCCCAAAGGCGGTTTTTAGAGGGTATCACTTAGGGTCCCCGGTAGGACAGTGAGTCCCTCATAACCACGATAAACCGGGTATCGTGGTATGCGTAATGCATTTTCCGCCTCCCTACGTATAGGGTAGCCCTTTAATTGCTTCGGGCGCAAAAAAAAAGAAGAACATCGGGCAGTTGAATTGTAACCGGCGAGCAGCCAACATCTCTGTTAATACGTATAACCGATAGATGCGTACCGTGTAAAGTGAAGTGTGTTAGTGACATTGTGTAATAAGTGATACCGTGTATACTGTGCAAAATAAAGAAGCGTATTGTGTATTGTCGGAAAAAATACTGTAAGTAATTACAAATGTTTTTATATAAACTGGAAATGTTTTATGTAAGGATTTGATGTATTCTCTTTTAAAATATAGGTTAGAATGCGGAGCCTAAATTTGTGGACAACTAGCAATAGCAGTTTGATTGTTTACGCCGTGATTTATCTTTGTTAAAATCAAATTGACACCCCAATGAGATGATCCAGGAGTATTGACACTTATTGGTGATGGTCCAAGATTTACTAAGGCAATGGCCCAGTCTTGGACATGCTTTAGGTCCCAGAAAACGGTTTAAATTATTAAAGGCTGAGATGTCATGAGAATGTAATTGCGTGACGGTCTAATAATAGTCATGCTAGATGCATTCAAAATTTAAATGTGCCCCGTTTTATTAAAAGGTAACAAAAATATTCGTTATTACCTGCTTGTATAATTCCTTCCTTGCAGATTAAAAAAAATTGTCATCACTACCCCCTCTAGAACCATTTGATTGTGATGTGGATTCTCATGGTGTTGGCGCAAAATAGGATAAGTGGAAGCGAGGATGAGACATTTATCTAGAAGCTGCAAATATTGAACTACCCGCAAAAAAAGAGCTACATTATTACACATGGGTGGCCTTAGTCTCCAAGAAATAAACATCCTTCGTTGGATCATCTGTATATGTTATAGCAATTGGAAAGTTAGACGAGTACTTTGCTCCAAAACAAAGCAAAGTATACGAGAGACACTTATTTCGGCTAATGAAACAGGAATCTGGAGAAAAATTTGAGAAATGTTTAATTAGATTAAGAAAACAGGCTGATAAATATGGTTCTGTAAAAGGACGAAAGCATTATCGATCAAATTACAGAAAAGTGTTACTCGGGTGAGCTTAGTAAAAAAAATTTAAAAGGTGACAAAATGACATTAGAGGATATCATAATAGAAGCAAATACTTTAGAAAGTGTGAATAGACGGATGGATGAATTTACTCACAACTCCACATGTAATAGCAGTACCGTGAATAAAATTGACAACAGAAGAAAGATGTTTAACCTTCAAGCGGGCGCGCGTAGTCGAATCGACCGCGCTTAGTACATTTTCGTTCATATTATTATTATTACCCATCACATTTATTTCTCATTTCTAGTAGCTTGTCGCTATGTCATTGGGAGTAAAATAAAGAATAAACCGTCGCTCGGGGCGCTCCCCCCACTCCACAGATCGCAATTGTTTTAGTCCCGGTGCAGTCGTCGAAAAGACTACACGCGCCTGTCGTCGAAAAGGTTACGCGCGACGCTCAACGCGACATACCCTCGTTCACGCTCGTGGTAGTTCTTCGGCCATCATTCAATATTATTGAATTAAGCTTGGATTTTTTTTATAAAAAATGAGTCTTAGACGGTTACCACAAAGTGCAATACTCGAGGAATTACTAAGAGAAGACGAAGAAGAGAGTGAATCAGAGCTCAGCGACCAAGGCTCTGAAACTTCCGACCACATCGTTGCGGAGGAACCTCGATCTGCTGAGGAATCAAACTGCTCGGACTCAGAAGAGTATGATTTGCCACTTTCAGAAATAAGTAGCTGTTTTACAGGGCGCGATAAAGTAACGAAGTGGCAAAAATCTAACAATAACAGAGTGAGGAGGCGTCAAGTTCAAAATATTCTCACGGAAGATGCGGGCACTCGTAGGAATGGTGTGGGAGTGACAACATTTACGCAAGCCTGGAGTTTATTTATTTCAGAGAATATTATTGAAAAAATTGTTAGATATACCAACGAATTTATTCAAAAAAAAGCGCCTTCGTATAACAGAATACGTGACTGCAAACCGACAGATGCGGTGGAAATTCGAGCACTTTTCGGATTGTTGTACGTAGCGGGATCCTTGAAGATATCACACGCCAATTTAGAAGATTTTTATGCAAGTGATGGGACAGGTATTCCTATTTTTCCTACTACTATGTCAGTAAAAAGAGTAAAATTTCTACTGAATTCATTGCGGTTTGATGATGCTACTACGCGACAAGCTCGTCGTACTCTAGACAAAGCTGCGCCAATAAGAGAAGTTTTAGATATGTTTACACAAAACTGTCTTTTGCCATATTCAGTGGGAGAGAACGTCGTAATCGATGAAATGATGGTTGGCTTTCGAGGAAAATGTCCTTTCCGACAGTACATGAAATCAAAACCCGACAAATACGGAATCAAACTTTATCCACTAGTAGATGCTGCTACGTTTTACGTCCTAAATATTGAACTTTATGCTGGCAAGCAGCCTGAAGGCCCATATCAGTTGAGTAATGCTGCGGCAGACGTCGTGAAGAGGCTAATTACACCAATTTCTGGCACTGGAAGAAACCTTACCATCGACAATTGGTATACCAGTGTGCCGCTGATGAACGATTTGGCCAAGGATTATAAGATTTCCGTTGTGGGTACCATGCGTATAAACAAGAAAGAAATACCTCCTTGCTTTATAGATAAAAACCAACCTGAATATTCAAGTCAATTTGGATTTTCAGATACAGCTACACTCGTATCTTACGTGCCTAAAAAGAAAAGATCTGTAGTTCTTATATCATCACTTCATTGTGCTGCAGAAATTGATGAAAGTACAAATGAAAAGCGCAAACCCAGCATCGTTACTTTTTACAATAAAACAAAGGGGGGTGTAGATGAAGTCGATAAAAAAGCAAAAATGTATTCGGTTTCAAGGAAGAATAATAGATGGCCATTGACACTCTTCTTTCGTCTTCTGGATATTGCAGGAATAAATAGTATGGTGATATTGAGGGCAAATAATGTGACTCTACGGAAAAGGCGAATGTATTTACGGGCATTAGGCACTGAATTGACAAAAGAGTATGTCCAAAGAAGATCAACGATGTTAGGCCTTCCAAGAAAACTAAAAAGAAACATAATGGAGCATTTGAATATGGAGGATAGTGCTGCTGATACAGAAGCAGGTAGTTCTGGCACATGCAGAGGAACCTGTAAAATATGTCCAGCCAAAAAAAGGAGGCAATCAAAAACGCAATGTAAATTATGTATGAAAAATATTTGCAGAAGTCATACAACATTTATTTGCAATCAATGTTATATGGACGAAGGAACTGATTGTGATGAAAACTAAGCCAAAGATAATTAATTTTTATTTTTATTTTGTAATTTTTATTATTAGACTAGTATATAAACTAGTCTGAGATATGTAAAAGGGTTTTGTGTTCCTAATTTTTGTTTTCATTCAAAGCATATTTGAGTTATGTTAATTAATTTAATAATTGTTTCTTTTTCATAATTTTAATTACATTACTTTTTTTGACAAATCAGACTTTAAAGGTAATGATAATATATCTGAGTACAAATAAATAAATAAATATTGAATAATTAGTGCTTTATTTCTCTTATTCATCCCATAGGTCTTTTCGGTTACGCGCGCCCGCTCCCGTTACAAATGACCGCGCGCCCGCTTGAAGGTTAACAAATCGTGTACTAGGTGTGGGAGCTTTAAGCATATGCCTCAATCAATAGCATGTCAGCAAGGAAAATTAAATGCCATAAATGTGGTGTAACGGCACACTTTCGGAACTATTGTTTGACAGGAAGGCCACCTAAAAGACTATTTTCAATTTCAAAAGACCTTAACGCCACAAAAAAATCAAGGAGGTAGGAAAATCGATTCCGGATCTAAATTTAATTTGTTAACCGATGTCGCGTGGAGAAAACTAAAGAGGAATAAAATTAATGTTTTTAACACAGATAGATCACCGGATAAAACATTTTATGCCTATGGTAGCACTGAGCCACTAACTATTTTAAGATCGTTTAAAACTCATGTCCAAGTCAATGACAAAATTGAGGTTGCTGTTTTCTATGTGATAAAAAACGGCACTAAAGATATCTTGGGGAAAGTAACGTCCTTAGCATTGGGCGTTCTGCGATTTGGTGTAAGTTTAAACGCCGTAGAGTCCACATCACATAAAAATGTAGCAGCATTTCCAGAATTTAAAGAGGTTGTTGTTGAGATACCTATTGATGAGAAAATAACGCCAGTAAGTCAGCCTTACAGGAGAATACCTATACCCCTAGAACCAAAAGTGAATAAAAAAATTCAAGAATTATTGGAGCTCGATATTATCGAAGAAGTATCTAAGCCGTCAAAATGGGTTTTACCTATTGTGCCTGTTTTAAAAGACAATGGAGATATTAGGATCTGTATCGATATGCGAAGAGCTAACGCAGCAATAATTCGCAAAAATCATCCACTACCAACAATGGACCAGCTGCTACCACATTTTAAAGATACGAAATTATTTTCTCGTCTCGACATTAAAAAACTCTTTCCACCAAATCGAAATCCATCCGGATACCCGATACATCACTACATTTATATCTAGCAAAGGGTTATTTAGATACAAGAGACTTATGTTTTGGTATTCCCTGTGCCCCAGACATGTTTCAGAAAATCATGGAACGCACTCTTATACAGTGGAAGGTACAGTAAATTTTATTGACGATATTGTCATTTTTGGATCAAATGAGGCAGAGCTTGATCAACGATTACAATGGACACTAAATATTTTGGAAAAGAACAACGTTCTGTTAAACAATGATAGGTGTATTTACAAAGTAAACAAAATAGTGTTCTTGGGGCATGAGTTATCTATAGTTCATAAAAGATAGCTTGATCTCTGCGACAGCTGTCAGTAAAATCACGCCTATGAAGTCCTGAATTTTTTAGTAGTACAGACAGTACCTGTCAATGTCATACTTATGGGCATGCCGACCTAATTAGTGCATGCCCATAAAGTATGAAATTGACAGGTACTGTCTGTACTACTAAGAAATTCAGGACTTCATAGCGTGATTTTTACTGACAGCTGTCGCAGAGATCAAGCTATCTTTTATGAACTAGTGAAGGTGTAACACCTTTAAAAAAGTACATAGACAGTATCCAAATGTTAAGAGCACCATCAACTATCTAGGAAGTACAAAGTTTCTCCGGGTTAGTAAATTTTGTTGGGAAATAGATACCAAATTTGGCGATACTCTTCGAGCCATTTCGGAAAATACTAAGGCTAAAGCTGGGAAAAAATGCCGACATTGGAAAATTTTATACCACAGACCAGGAAAACGCATTTTACGAAATGAAGAAAGCTCTATGCAATATGCAGTCATTAGGATATTATGATCCGGCAGACGAAACCCAAGTTATTGCCGATGCCAGTCCTGTTGGGTTAGGGGTGGTGCTTATCCAAATTAATTCAAAAGGACCCAGAATAATAGCATTTGGAAATAAGAGTTTAACAGAGTGTGAAAAGCGTTACTGCCAAATTGAAAAGGAAGCGCTAGCCTTAGTATGGGCTGTAGAACATTTTCAAATAGATCTTTATGGTAAAAGTGAGTTTTAACTGATAAGCGATCATAAACCATTACAAATTATTTTCGGAAGAAGGTCTAAGCCTTGCGCCCGAATCGAAAGATGGGTTCTTCGATTGCAAGCCTATAATTACAAAATAGTGTACCAACCAGGTAAATCGAATATAGCTGACCCCCTTTCAAGACTTTGTACTTCTAAATATAATTCAGTGAATACAATACGTAATTTTGATGAGGAACATATCAAGCATATAATAGAATACTCAAGATCCGTAGCCGTATCGCTCAACGATATTGAATAATTTTCCAAGCAGGGTTCCGAAATCGCTAAAGTAAGGCAAGGTTTATACTCGTGTACCTGGGATCCTACCATCGCAAATTATAAAGTATTTGAATCAGAGCTTTGTTTCCAAAATAATATTTTACTTCGACGTACAAAAATTGTTATTCCTGAAAAATTAAGACGGCAAGTATTGCAAGCCGCTCACGAGGGTCACCCTGGTATTGTTTGTATGAAACAAAGATTATGGACAAAAGTATGGTGGCCTAAAACTGACAAAGCTGCAGAAACAATAGTAAGAAACTGTAAAAGTTGCACATTAGTATCTGCACCAAATCCACGAAATCCAATGAAGCGTCGTGAACTACCAGTTGAACCATGGATTGATGTAGCTATTGATTTAAAGGGAACTTTACCCTCTGGAGATTTTCTGTTAGTTATCGTTGATTATTACAGTCGTTATAAGGAAGTGAAAGTGACAAAAAGTGTAACTTCACATGATATTATCAGGTTATTAAAAGAGATATTTTCACGGCTTGGTTATCCAGTTACCATCACCGCAGATAATGGCAGGCAATTTGTTAGTCAAGATAGAAGTCAAGTTAGAAGTTCACAACATAATACCATATTGGCCCCAACAGAATGAAGAGGTGGAAAGACAAAACCGAAGTATCCTAAAACGTTTAAAAATCAGTCAGGTTGAAAGAAAAAATTGGAAAGATTTATTTTACTATCTGATGATGTACTAATAGCACACCCCACTCAGTAACTGGTAAAACTCCACCTGAACTATTCTACAAACGACAATTTCGGGATAAAATTCCATCATACATAGATATTGAAAATAAACAAGTAGATTCAGAAGTTAGAGGCAGAGACGCGTTGCAAAAAGAAGCAGGAAAAACTTAGAGACCGCAAGCAAAAGGCAAAAGGCCACAACATAAATGAAGGCGATAAGGTAGGATAAGATAACAGACTCGCCAGCAGGAGGAACAGGCTCGCCGACAGGAGGAACAGGCTCGCCAGCAGGCGGAACAGGCACGCCGATTGGAAGAGCAGCTGCGTGGCGGACAAGAGGAACAGGCCCGTCGGATGCTCCTCATGAAGGACCTTCACGCTACCTTCGGGAAGGAGACAAAGGAGGTGAAGGATAGGGTTGCTCAGCATGACAACCGCCTGTCGGAAGCTGAAACCCAAATCGCGAAAGCTGAAAACCGAATTGAGAAAGCTGAAACCCGAATCGACCAAGTAAACAATCGGGTTGACAACGTAATGGCTGACATGAAGAAATCACTGGACGAACTCAAACTTGGAAATGGAGCTACAGCTCCCGTAGTAGCTACAACACCTTCTCTACGTGGGTTCAAGGTGCCACCGTTCGACGGTACCTCTTCCTGGTCAGCCTAGAAAATCCAGTTCGAGGCTGTTATGAAGGCGAACGGCTGGAATAAAAGTCAGGCCATGACTACTCTCACACTAGGCCTGCGTGACCTGGCCTTAACAGTTCTGGAAGCTCTCGGTGAGGAAGTGACTTATGAGCAACTCCTTGAGGCATTGGAGGCGAGATATGGCGACGCTCACCTGGAACATGTCTTTCGTGCGCAGCTTAAAGATCGCGTGCAGCGCATCAACGAAAACCTGCAGCAGTGGGCTCTAGGGGTGGGGAAGCTGGTGCGAAAAGCATACCGGTCTGTACCTGCACTCATTGAAGGGAACCTGGTGCAGACATTCATCGACGACATCCGCGACCTGGAAGTCAGAGCTGCTGTGAGGCTCGGGCATCACGAGACGCTTAAGGACGCCTTGGCCCATGTACTGGGGGTGGAAGCCGTGCGGCAGGATCATCGTTCCCATCGCGTCAGGGAGGTTGCAGCAGCTACAGTTCGCGACCGCAACAAAGGATACAGCCCTAGGTGCTATGGCTGTGGGGAAAGGGGCCATCTTCGATCCAGCTGCCCTAAGCGAACCCTAGAAAGGGAAGGTGAACGATCTCAGAAGGGAAGTGCGGCTAACATCACCGCCCAGCAGCAGCCGGGATACGACTTTACTATCAGACGTCGCAGCGGGAAATCTCATGGCAACGCAGATGCATTGTCAAGAAGACCTTTTCCTGAAGATTGCAACTATTGTAGTAGGCAAGAGAGTAAGGAAGTGGTATCCGTGAGGATGCTCAGGACAGACCACCTCAGCAACGGGTGGAAGGACAGCCTACGACATGCACAGCAAGAAGATCCGGACATCAAGCCGATTCTGGAAGAGATGAAGGCCCGGGCTACCAAGCCTACGTGGAGGGACGTCTCAGCGATGAGTTCAACCACGAAAAGCTATTGGGCCCAATGGGACAGCTTGCTGATTCAGGATGGAGTCCTGTGTCGTAAATGGGACAATGGTCGAGGAGACGGCTGTCGTTTGCAAATGGTTGTCCCTAAAGCTAAAGTGCCGAATGTTCTACAGCTGTGCCATATTGGTCGTTCAAGAGTCCATCTGGGAGTTAAACGAACTCTACTGAAGGTCCGAGAACAGTTTTTCTGGGTCCATTATCGTGACGATGTCGAGGATTGGTGTCGTACATGTACAAGTAGTGCGGCCGTGAAGGGACCTCAGACACGTAGTAGAGGAGCATCGAAATTGTGCAATGTTGGTGCACCATGGGATAGGACAGCCCTAGACATTGCGGAGCCGTTACAGAAAGGCGCAAGAGGGACTCCTAAGATCACGTTATTATGGGGCCGATAATGCTCGGGACGAGCATGTCTTAGGAGGAGGCAGTGTTACGTGCCGAAGTCAACGGCACTAGCGCCATCTAGTCTCGAACCGAAGAACAAAACTTCTTGAAATTGAAACTCGAACTCTCGGTACCTTCACGTGTTTACTTGAATATTCTGGATATTTCGTTGCTAATTTATATAAATAGGCGCTGCAAGATGCGATCGGGGAAGTATTAAAGTTGGCGAGACAAGCGAAGCTTCGAAGCGGAATAAAGTGAATTAGTGTGCTTAATTATTGGTGTTTTAAATTTTAATTAGTGTAAAGTGAATTGAAGTGTTAATATAGGTAATTCTATCGGCAATTTTTATTATCACGAATCTCAAGCTCGTAACAATACGTATAACCGATAGATGTGTACCGTGTAAAGTGAAGTGTGTTAGTGACATTGTGTAATAAGTGATACCGTGTACATTGTGCAAAATAAAGAAGCGTATTGTATGGGTAATTCTTCATCAAGGATTCTTTTTTCTTCTTCAAATCATCTTATTGTACTTGGAAATAGACAAATTTTGTTTGATCCGACGCCAAGCATCATTTTGTACACCGCAATTTTTATGGGCTTTCTGTCAGGTATCCCAAAGAGACGGTTGGAATTGGACTAATTTCAAAAATTCAAGCGCTTTTTCATTTGACCACTCCATGTGGGTCGATACGTGCGTCACCGTTTAGCTCATGTTGCACACCCCAATTTGAAGCTCACAAAACACTTTTTTTTTCTCACTTAAACTAACTTGTATCTTGATCGCTACGAACTGTCAAAGTTGTTAAGCAAAGTGTAGTTTGCTCGACAAAGAAACCGGCACGGAGAAAGGGACAAAAAATCGCACCGCTCTGTCTCATTTCTATATAAGACGTATGCATAAATCTATCTTTTTCGTGTGCGAATGCGAAAGAAGGCGTCATTTTGTCTATAGGTTTCTATCTACGGGCCGTAGCAAACGACTTCATTACTACCACAGATAAGTTAACATAAATTGCTACGTTTTATCCATATTCTCTGTCTACGCTAAGAGACTTTTGTCTATAGCATAGATTACTAACTACTATAGTTTAAGCGATCTGTCACAATATTAGTCGAAGTAACGAAATTGTGTTTATAAAATATATATATAGTTTCGTTAGAATTTTGTTTTGGTACAGAGATTTAAAATGATTGATGAAAATCTAACAGTGAGTGATAATTCAGATATAGATGAAGGCGGTACTGCGGAACTTCGTGGTTACCTTAGTAAATGGACGAATTACATTCATGGTTGGCAGGATAGATTTATCGTTTTGAAGGATTCCACTTTATCATATTATAAAAGTGAATTGGAGAGTAATCTTGGGTGTCGTGGTGCATTATGTTTGAAGAAAGCTAAAGTAAAGGTAAATAAAAGCAATAATACCAAAAGTTATTTGGTTCTGCTTCAAACAATCAATTTGTCCTTGTAGGCATCATACTTATATTTAATTATCAAATGCATTAGAAAAAAACGTTTTGGATTTATTGCCTTGAAGCAGTCGTTTTCTATGTTCTTCATGTCTAATAGTATTTATATAAGAGTGTAACCTTTCATTATTTCATGTTACCTATTTAATTGGATAGGTCTTTGATACATAAATATACATATAGCACATGATACATAAAGCACCCCAAAAATGGGAAGCACCCATTTTTTTATTTTTTTATTCTTTGTTTGCACTCGCACATCATGTACAAAACGGTACTCATTTACAACAAATTGAGTCTCAGTAGAGAGCCATCAAGAAGTTTTTCAGAAAACAAAATTATAACAATTTACGTTACATTTATCACTATCATAGCAGAGTTTAGGGTAACCTAACTTGATAGATATGATTGTCAAATCTGCTCTAAAATTGAATCAGCACTCCCTGACTCCACATAGTCTTGTCTGCCCTACCCCAAGAATGTTTTTGTTAAGCCATAAGCACGGAGGGAGGGCAACTTCCACCAGCCATAGCATATTACAGGCAGACGTGCGAGCTGTAGCTGCTGAGGCTGGTGGCCGAAGGAGACCTATAAGCCAAGTTGCGGAGGTGAGCATGGGTGGTGCCTGTGATTTTTAATGTGAAGGCGAAGGGGCTGCACTTCCTGCAGCACCGAAGCTGTTGCAAAAGTAACTTTGGTTCAATATTCCTGTGTAAAGTGAGGTTATGATTTTACAAAAAAATCATTGCTGAAGTTAAAATTACAGACATCCATTACTTGTGTACGGGGTTGGGAGTGGAAAGGGTAGGGGGTCTGCATCAACCCCCTTCCCCACACCACTCACACCCCATTACACAAGTACCTTCAGCTTTAGAAACTGCAATTCTATATATGAAATTCATATTTTTATGGTAGAAAGAGTTGGAAAAGGTGCTTAAAATATTTAACTGGCTGTGTTATGTTGTAGCTTTAGTATAGTGGCATGCTATTATAACTTTGAAAACTGAATTTAATATGAAATTTTCAAAAATACATTGAGATAGCTGTAAGTTTCTGTGGGCCTTTTCCCCGGTCTATACTCCTCTGCCTCCTTCCTTGTGTCACAGGATAATATTGGAGCAACTATACCCTAACACCCTATTTTTTTCCAGATGGTAAAAAAGGTCGTCCAGTATATAACAACTGGCAACATGCATAAATACATAAATGAATGTAAAATTTTTGGATATGAAGTGAATAAGGCCAGTTATATAAGTCAGCGCTCCTGCATTGTCAGATATTGATTTTAAATCAGTTGTTTATATGTTGCCTTACTAGTAGCAGTAAATGTTTTTTGACTAATAGAAGCCAGTGCTTGATTATTATATGTTCTCTGTTAAATTATTCCACATTTTAATGGCTTCTGAGATAAATTGGGCATTTAAAAGAACACTATAGTGAAAAATGTGATAAATTCTTCTTATTAATTTCAGCCACATGAATTTGATGACTGCAGATTCGATGTGTCAGTAAATGATTGTGTATGGTACTTAAGAGCTTCTAATCCTGAGGAGAAACAACAATGGATTGATGTCTTGGAATCATTTAAAGTGAGTAAATATTGTTTATGTTATTTCAATTTTTTAATATAAGCCACACGGTTTTTTAAAATATATCATACAGTAACCAATACTAGACAATAGTTTTTTAGTTTTTTTTTGGGTTATTCTATTGATCCACTCTAAGAAATCCACCAGCGTGGATACTCAGAAAGGCGTTTGTTTATCCACCCCAATCATTAATCGGAATTCCCCACCCCCAATCCCATCTAGGGTGGATTTTTAGGAATAGAATAATCCTTTTTTTTAAATAGTATTTGGGTGATAAACGAGCACACAGTCCAACTGATGGTGATTGCTGTGGCCCATAGACATCTACATTTTACCTCAATTATGAATCAAAATGGAAATGCGTTGTCACTCATGATAACTAAGATAGAATACCTCATTTCCATTAAAAAGGGTCTCCGGTTCTCTACACTCACCATACAAAACACAGCAATATTAAGCTGCCATTTCGCTATGTATCATATTCTCTGAGAGAGTAGTTCTTCCCCGGTCGAGTCGACCCATTTACGTTACTACTAATATAGCTGCAGCATGGCTCTATCACGTAAGAAAAAAGTAAGTAAATGGCTATTTTGTTTTGACATTTTAAATTATAGGGAGTTTAAACCTGCCTGCATTCAAATTGCTTTTAATGGCTAACTTTTAAAATAGCAAATCAATCATAGGTAAATATTTTTTTTATCAAGTTATAGACTTGAGATTATTTTATATTAAATATTATCAGCTAACTAATATAAATTATCTTGCACCATGATAAGATTAAAAACATTGAGTTTGAGTTATGCTGGCGTTTCATGGTTTATTATATGACAAGCCACACAGTACCAAGCCAATTTATAGCAAGCACACACCTCAGGTGACCCCATGCTACCCTATCGTACCATAATTATGGGCCCGGTGTGGCATGTCTAAAACTATGACATACTGAGGCACTCATGTTACATAAAGCTGGTTTATTTTCATTTAGAATTATAATCCGGAAATTGAGAGCCTGAAAGTTGAGAGTTCTGCCTCAATGATCTAGTGGTGGTAAGAATGATTAGTGATTATATGAAATCAGGTTTTAATCCTAGTTTTTTTTTATAGAATAAGGGTGACAAACGAGCACACAGTCCACCTGATGGTAAGTGGATGCTGTGGCCCATAGACATCTACATTTAACCTCAATTAAGAATCAAAATGCCAGTGTGTTGTCACCCCTGAGGGCTAGCATGGAATGTCTCGAATCCAGTAAAATGGGTCTCCAGTTCTCTACTCTCACCATACAAAACACAGCAGCATTAAGCTGCTATTTTACGCTGGTATTCTGTGAGAGCTTGGTCCTTCCCTGGTCTAGCCGGCCAATTCATGCTGCAACCATAATATAGCTGTAGTATGGCCCTACCACGTCTAAAATTTGGGTCAAAAATCACTTAAAAATTTAACTGTTATGTTATTAGGAAGATACTGCTGCCCATTTCTTGGTTAGATCTCTCTTACGACACCCGCAGGAGGATATGGGGTAGTGGATATTCTTACACCGCCTTTACACTGTCAAATGATAAGTATGAATGTTTTCATTCAAGTGAACCAACTTTGTATTTATTTCTGACTGGCGCATAGCAGTTTGTCAGCCAAGTTCAGATGAAAAAACCACACAAATAACTTTGTCAACATTGAATACTTATAGCTTAAATTAAAAAAAAAGAAATTGGTAAAGTGTAAAAAAATTTTTGGTCATGTAAATTAAAGATTGATTAAAAGACACTAAAAATTTAAATGCGAAAAAGCGTCCAGTTCTTATTGAACAAAAATCGGGTTTGCCGGCTTAGCTAATGAAACAGTTGAGATTTTAATTTATTTTAAAATTTATAGGTGGAGTCAGGGTATGGAACTAGCTCAGATAGTAGTTCTAATGGATGTGGTCTGCGAAGACATGGATCGGTTACATCTCTACAATCAACAGGCTCACATGGTATTATCTTGAATTAGACTTTAAATTTTTAGTGTAGTATTACTTCAATAGAATTAAATCCGCAACATTGCACAAAATTTATAACAAACAATGAAATTCAATGAAATGATAAGCTACCACTTGCATAATGCAGTAACATTACGACTTGGAGTGCACAGTCAAAAGTTTTTGGTTTTAATTGCCATTGCAGACTTAGGTCTGCAGCATATGCTGTAAGAAAGAGTAAAAGTTTCACCAATGTTGAGATAGCTAGATTAGTTTATTTTAGTTACTTTCATAGCGTATTGTCTTCTACAATGTTAACAAGGGGTGATGCGACTGACATTGAAGTCATGTTTGTTTTGCAAAAGAGAGCCGTATGGGGGATTTGTAACTTAAATTGTAAAGAGTTCCTTATAGAAAAATTAAATTAAAATAAACATATTAACTTTGGCATCGCAATTTATTTATGAAAATGTAATGTATGTAAGTAAAAACATAAATTAGCTTTCTTAAAAAAAAGATGTTCATACTTGTAATACCAGTTACTAGACTCCACAGAATTAGTAATTCATCTATGGGGCAATGTATACGCTTTTACAACAAAATCCCAGAAAATGTACAAAATTAGTCATTAAATGAGTTTAATGTTTTATTAAAGAAATACTGTACAAAAAGGGAAATTTTTTTGTAATATCAAAGAATACATAAATGAAAATAACCCCTGGGAATGAGGTGATCGCCACCATGCTGGTTTTCTAAAAATTAATTCAAAAATTGTACAGAATAAATTATGTAAAGTGAAATATGTTTAAAAAAGTTCCTTCTGGGTTTCTTGCTGGTTTCATCCCAGGACAGAGATTTTTTCCGAACCAGTGGTAAATAAAAAAATACTTTCATTAAGTATTATGCAATATTATATATTGAATAAAAAACATTCATTTAATTTTATTTCAACTTATTATAATGTTGTATGTATATTTTATTTTTACTTTTTTTATATAAGAAAGAAATTTAACATACTGGGAAATTTAAATAGGAGATAAATTTAACATACTGCCACAGAGTAAGGACCCGAGGGGAAGCTTCCTAACAACGTCGAAAATGTATAGATATTTTGATAGGGTTTTTCACCGAATGTGAAAATTTTAAGGAACAAATAATAATATTATAGAGTATAAAACATGTGGCTTCATTGTAACTTGAATTAATATAAAATGTCTATTTTTTGTAACTTAAATTGAAACTACAAAAATTGTATATTTTGCTAATTTTCATAGTATTATGTCTTATGGAATCTTGCTGTAGAGTAAAGCGGCGAATATTGAGAAAATACGCGCAATTTATAATTAAAAACCGCGCGAATCCTTTCGAGAGAATTTTAAGGAAATAGGTATTCTCACAGAATTTTCATATTTTATATTTCCGTCAATATCATAAGACAACGTATTTTCATAACACAACATATTTATTATTCATGAGTACAAAAAATCAGGTGGTGGTCAGTAATGGCTGTGATAGTAGTATTGGGCAGTGGCGGTGGTTGTGGCGTTGATGGTGGTAGTGCTGGTGGTAATGACTGTGGTGGTGATATAAGTGGTGGCGGTGTTGGTCGTGATCCACTACCCACCACCACCAACGATACTACAAGCACACCAGCACCACTACCACTAGCACCAATACCACTAACACCACCATCAGCACTGGTCTGGTAATTGTATTATTTTCTCTCGAATTTTTATGTACAAGTACAAGTACACTGTACAAGTGTTAGGCATTAATTTATATAGAAAACTAATTACTTACTTAAATTAATCTATAATGTCTAATTTTATAATAAACAATTTCTAAACTTAACTCTAATAGTAAAAAAAATGCTTAATAAAACACGAAATATTGTTCTTCCATTTTTTTAAGTGCGCACGACTGACAGCCCTTTCGTGTATACTCTGACCGCGCTGGTAAAAACCGGTTTGTACCCTGACGGAGCGTCGCTGAACCTGTCTGTGAGGCTCACGCACAAATGGCTGGGCTATTTATGGGTATAGTCGCAGCGAACTGTTTGTATGTAGCTACCCCTCTGGTCAGTTTCTTTACTCATGTGATACTGCTGTCACACGAGGGACACAATCACTATGTTGTTTTAATAGAACTTTAAGATCAGAAGTCCTTATTTGTTTTTCGTTAACTGATTCTTCCGTACATAATACAGAAATATGTGTGTGTAACTAATAAGTATACCTTAAAATCTTTTTATCATATTTATTATAGATATTATATACTGACAATAGTCAGATTTATAAAATAAAATAACCCTTATTTAAATTGTAGGTCGCACTTCGCGCCGCCTCACAGAGAAAATCGCCGAATTGGACACATATAGCGAGTTATTGTCCAAGCAAGCTGTGCAATTGCAACAGTACTTTGATATGTGCGTTGCGTCGTACCCGCAGATCAGCGACGAAACTGTCGAAGCTATTGATGCCGTTAAACTGGCAGATGGTAAGGCTATGTGGATTATTCTTTGTGCTTGTGACCGTAGTAGGAAAAGGGGAGATCTCCCGCCGGTGTTCTGCCCGGGGAGCGGCCGACACTTCTTGTGAGAGTTTGGAGATGTTCTATATATACTGTTTATGATTCGGAATTTTGATAGCGTGATTTAGGCTTCGGTGTGTTTCGCTTGCGGCGCGACAACAGCGCCGCAACAGTGCTAGATGCTATAGTATGTTTCTAGGGCAGGCGGAAAAAAGAATTGACCTCAAGTATTATGGTAGCCTCGAAACAAAACGACAGTTATTCCTTCCATACATTTCTTTAAAGATCACGTATCGTTATGTGCTAAGCGTGTCTCATGGTACGGGGTAGGGTAAAGGAAGCGGTCATTCAGAGATAATAAACCTGTTCCGACGCGATTTGCGATAGGTCTCACGCCGTGCGTATTTGAGTAAGCGGATGGAACAGAACTCATTCCTCATTCCTGCTTTGGTATGCGCTTACGAGTAGATAGTTTGAGATTTAAAATTTTCGGTTATAGTAGTTGTTTTAATTTTTATTAAATTTGTTTTGTTAGTTGTATTTTTGTATTAAAGTTCTTGTTATTGCTTTGACGTTTTGTATATTATCACTAGTATGAAATCGGGTCCATCGACATGATAATCTCATAAAGACTTTACGTCACCACAAAATAAACGAAAAGTGTCGCATATTTCGAAAGCCAAAAGAATAATGATTGTAAACATCTATAAATATGTAAAAGAAACGTGGTCTAGTAACATATATCCATCCAAAACAGATATAAAAAAGAAGACTGCCGATATTTTAAGTTATAATCAATGTGACGGACTCTTATACGTCTTCATCGTCATAAAATGATCCTGAAATAGTTACAGATGAATAGTCTGTCAAGGGTTTCTGACAATCTATTATGAGAAGTTTTATGCATGCTTCAAGGTTGGCTGCTTACAAATGCTTAGCATTAAAAGTTCGTCTTTTTACCTGACTGCCAAGAAGTGGTTATGTTTTATACAACTACCTACCTACCTACTTATTAAAGTACTTACCTACTATTAACGTAATAATGAAAATTGTATTAACTCTGAATGAAAGTGAACGAATGTAAGACGAAAGTGATGGTTTTTGAAAGAGAAGAAAGCAAAACGGTATGTGAAATAAGAATAGAAGGAGAGTTAATTGAGCAAGTGTTTGTGTGTTGAGTAGTCGTAGACAGAGAAACCTGTAGACTAATGATTAGCGTGGCCTCGAGTGAGAAAGGACGATAACGTAGTTTTATGTTATACAATAATCTTTATGACTTAAACATATTTAGATAAAAATTTCAATTTTTCTAAGAACCGAATTGAACAAGATTCACCATACTTAAGCTCACAAAACACTTTTTTCTCACTTAAACCAACTTGTAAACTCTAGATCGCTACGAACTGTCAAAGTTGTTTAGCAAAGTGTAGTTTGCTAAACAAAAAAACCGGCACGGCGAATGGGACAACCAATCACACCGTTCTGTCTCATTTCTATGCAAGATGTATGCATAAATCTATCTTTTTCGTGTGCGAATGCGAAATAAGGCATCAATTTTCTATAGGTTGCTCCGTCTACGCTGTTAGTACTCATATTAGTTAGACTGTGGCACCAGTGTCTTAACAATAAAAAATAAAAACTGTGGTTGCAACCACGCTTGTAATTATGGAAAATATCAACCATCAAGGAGAGTTAATTGAGCAAGTGGATGAGTTTGTGTATTTGGGATGTGTATTTAGCAGAGATGGCAGATATGATAGGGATATAGAACGACGAGTAAATGCAGGGATTAGAGTGAATGGGGCACTACACTCTATTATGAAGAACCAGAATGTGTCAAAACAGGCACGTATGGTAATTCATAATGCTGTGTTAGTCCCTACTTTAATGTATGGTAGTGAAAGCTGGGTGTGGCAGAAGAAGCACGAAAGTAGAATAAATGCTGTAGAAATGCGGTCTTTAAGGAATATGCTAGGGTTGAATCTGAATGACAGGGTGAGAAATTGCGTGATAAGAGATAAATGTGGTATGCAAGATGATGTTGTGACCAGGATTAAGAAAGGAATGCTTCGGTGGTTTGGTCATGTGGAAAGAATGAATGAGGAAAGAGTGACAAAGCAAATTTATATGGTAGATGTGAACGGCCGAGTCGGGAAGGGGCGCCCTAAGAAAAAGTTTATCGACCAAATTGGCGATATTTTGAAAATGGGCCACGTTTGAAGTACGCTTAACCGACGAGCATGTATGCGTAGATATATGGATGTAAAAGAGGCGAAAGAGGTATGTCAGGATCGTGCCAAATGGAAGTCCGTAGTCTCTGCCTACCCCTCTGGGTGACAGGCGTCAGTGTTTATGTTTATGTATGTATTAACTCATGATTTATAAATAATAAACTTAAATTAATATTAATTTGCTTTTTAATTCATTTAGGTACAGGATAATCCTCTTTCTTTGTTATATAATAATAGACATAGGGGCCTGTAAAGAACTTCGCACTCGGCACCCTTATCTTTCACTCTGATGATGTATGTAATGATAAAAGGATAAAAAATGAACCTAAACGAAAAAGATTGCCTACCCCGATGATATTGTCAAAGGTCAATGTACTTTTCACCGCCTGCCCTAGAAACGTACTATAGATGATGTGAACGTGACTTTGAAATATTGGTAAATTGTTTTATAAAATATGGGTGTCATAAGAGGCGACAGATGGAAACAAATCAGGAGATGAGCAGCAGCACAGCCTAAGAAAAACATACAGTCAATCATCGCCATTGATGTTGTCGGATAAGCCGACAAAATTATATAAACTGCTAATAAAATAAAACATATTTAATTTTATTTCACGTACAAACAAGTTAAATAATTTAATCAGACAATTATTTGTTCAGAAATAATAAATATACTAAGTTATAGTTGGTAGTTACAAAAAAATAATTATAAAAAATTGTCAACTGTCGAACACAACATAAACAGTTTATAATGTATTTTTGGGTAATAACAACTTATTTAACACTATATATTTTTTTAATGTTGAATACATGTTGAAAAGTATGTTTTTTGAACGCACATGAAGTGTGAACCATTTTAATTTATTTGCGTAACAGGACAACCAGGTAACGACAGGACTATAAAGTTCCCAAGCTACTAAAAGCCGCTCGGGAACTTTCCGATTTGATATGCACATTCCACTTGATTGTGCGGTGCGGTGCGGTGCTGTGGATGTAGACTATTAGTCGTAGACAGAGAAACCTGTAGACTAATGATTAGCGTGGCCTCGAGTGAGAAAGGACGATAACGTAGTTTTATGTTATACAATAATCTTTATGACTTAAACATATTTAGATAAAAATTTCAATTTTTCTAAGAACCGAATTGAACAAGATTCACCATACTTAAGCTCACAAAACACTTTTTTCTCACTTAAACCAACTTGTAAACTCTAGATCGCTACGAACTGTCAAAGTTGTTTAGCAAAGTGTAGTTTGCTAAACAAAAAAACCGGCACGGCGAATGGGACAACCAATCACACCGTTCTGTCTCATTTCTATGCAAGATGTATGCATAAATCTATCTTTTTCGTGTGCGAATGCGAAATAAGGCATCAATTTTCTATAGGTTGCTCCGTCTACGCTGTTAGTACTCATATTAGTTAGACTGTGGCACCAGTGTCTTAACAATAAAAAATAAAAACTGTGGTTGCAACCACGCTTGTAATTATGGAAAATATCAACCCTATGAGGAAATCCGTGGAGGAGGCCGACCATTATTTTTCTGTTACAATATTAAAAGTTGTTAGTGCAGAGCATATACATAATAGTATCACAAATACGCCCCCGCGGACATGAGTCAATCACACGCTATCATTAAGTTGCGAATATTATATTCGACTGTGATAATTAGAGGACAATTTATGGTACTAAGACGAGACGGTACCTGAGATGAGTGAGAGAACGTCGCATTCTACTCATTCATCTAATTGGCTTCATCACATAGTAAAAAAACAATATCATTTATAAATTGTTTTGGGTTAAAAGAAATTTAATTCTATCTAAATCTATACTATTTAGTAGATGAGATGTTAAGGAAAGTGAGGGCTTAGAGACTGACTTTGCACACCCACGTGTACTGTAATCCTGTCCTGTGCCAAATCTATGGCTAAAATTCGTCCTGGAGAATATAATAGTTATCATCACATATTTCTTCATTATTATATTGTACTGCTGTGGCGGAGGTTGCGATTCGAGATGCTGGCGTTTCAGACGTTTTAGGTACACAGGATGAAGACAAAGACTATAATAACCACTTGACTGCGCATACAATGCCCCGACGCTCGAAAACTATTAGTATTTTGTCGCCTATGCATCGCCTATGGTACTATTAACCATTTTAGTATTGTCCAAGTGTTAGACCTGTGTGTACGCTAAATTAATGCAATTTTTTATAACTTTTATCCAATTATAATGCATCAAAATGCCTTCATGCGCGGTGAAGTGGTGTGGGAAACATTCCAGGAGAGATTTCCAAAAAGAATGGAGTAAATTTTTGTTGCTAAGTTTACTTATATATTTTTTAAAATATGAAAATTATTGTTGATTAATTCAGATTATGAGCCACCGCAGGGGTCTATCTAAAACGGTGGCCGGGAAAATAACGACATGGTTGAGTCGCGCGTTGATGTCTTTTGGAAAAGTCTCGTTCTATTATTAGACAATTCTAATGCTTCTATCTCTTTCTTTCCCTTTGTACGTTTATCGTAAACATTAGTACTTACTGTTACCTTTAATAGCTGAAAGTCGATATCGAAAATAATAAAATTAAAATTAATAAAAAGATTATTCAATTCACTCACTGTGAAAAAATACTTATCTACTTTTAACCGTCTTCAGAAAAAAGAGGAGGTTATCAGTTTGTCGGTATTTTTCCTAGTTAAAGTTTATAGTTACCTAGTTAAATTACTTTTAATATATTACTGTACACTCCTCGACATTTTATGATAAATCTTTTGCTGTTCTTGGAGTAAGACTCTGGAACTCCTTACCCTAGTCCATTAAAAGTGCTCAATCTTTAAATGTGTTCAAGAAACAAATTAAGGAACACTATTTGTCTCTTTAACTCCTCTCTCTTCCTCCTCTTAGTTATGGTCACTAATATACCTTAAGTATGTTGTCACTTTATAGTATATAAGTTGTATTTTTTTGTCTAATTTAGTGCACCCTACCCGTTAATCTTATTTTTATTAATTTCCTCTTCTGGGTCGTCTGGAAGAGATTGCTATGTAGCAATAAGACCGCCTTTTGTTTTTCCCTCATTGTTTGTTCATTATTTGTTATATTTATGTTTTGTTGGTGTACAATAAAGAGTATTGTATTGTATTGTATTGTATTGTTAAATTAGTTCGATTGGTGTACCAAATCAGAACGGCTTACAATTGCAAAAGGACACTAAAGACAAGTTATTGTACGGATCTACTACAATAATAGATATTTGTCGTCGTTGTAAAATTTTTAATAAGAGGGCGATCAATGAGAGTAGTTCAAAAGTGCTGTCTCCAAAATATAATACTAATTATTTTATGAGAATGGTTTTAAAATCTCTGATTAGGTATTATTGATTCCCGTATATTCATTTTCATCAATTTGAAATAGAATCAACAAATCATTTAATTGAATTAGCAAGATGGGTAATTTACAAATATGTAGACGCTTGTTTATATTTTTTTACAAAGAACAATCAGGACCCTTAAACTTTAATTCGAAATAAATATAACAAATTAATTCATTTCAAAAATCAATAATAATAAAATAAATACATATTTTCGTTGTAACTGATTGATTTTGATTAAATATTATTTTTATGATTTTAATTGAGTATTTTTCATAATGATAAAATCCATTTTATCGATAACGAATATTTTCCTTTATTAAGAAGAGCAACCCTAAAGATAGCCATAACAACGCAACTTGACCATTCGCAGCCACGCGTTCTTCCTCGCCCCCCGGCCCGCAGTAGTGAGTCGTGTGTTTAGAAGAAATCTGCCTATACGCTCTCTAGTGGTTATATTCTCTATGGATGAAGATGTACTATGTCGAAAGATAAAACAAAAATTAATAAAAGTTTTCTCGGTTTTTATTGAATGCCCCTAGTGAATTCCTGTTGGGATTTGACTGATACAAATTGCCACTTGGCAGTGATGTAATAAACTAAACTATATACTTACATGATGGAGATGAAGAAACTGCAATGTTTTATGAGAAATATTTTACACTTTTATAACATGTCATAGAAAATTAACTTAAGAAATACATTATGATATACATTATGAAGGGAAACCAGAGAGCCGTGTGCTAGCGGCGTGATCAACAAATTAAGTTCAGTTGGTGTTAATCGTAAGATACAACAGAGGGAAAGTGAAACAGGAGATGGGCAATAAATAGCATCTTCCTGATAATAAAAGACTGCGGTTGCTATCGCGCCTTGCTAAGGTGGCAACTATGCCAAAATCCCAGGCAGCAAATATGAGGCAATTTATTCGGAGGCCTATTTAAATAATACTAGTTTTTAACTTTTAAAATATTTGTAAAAAAGCTTTCAGGTGTCTCGGCTATCGGTATATTAAGGCGGTGTAGGGATTTTCAGAATTTGTTAACTATTAAAATTTTATATAATGCTCTCGTGAGAAGTCAACTTGAAACGAACGCAAGTATTTGGAATCCACATGAAAGCAAGTATAGTGTCATGGTTGAAAAAATTCAAAATAAATTCACGCGATTTTTATACTTTAAGCAGTACGGAATCTATCCTTGTTTTCCACTGATGTATCCGAGTCTGTTTGTACTGGGGATGGTTGGTTACAGCCGCTTAAGTGTGAGAAGAGACATCACGCTTATTAAATATGTGTGGAAGGTATTACGTGGATGGATATATCACCCACATGTGCTTGCTGCGTTAAAGCTGCGGGTGCCTAATAATTACGTGTGTTCTCGTCGTCGTCTCCCATTACTCCTTGTGCCCGCTGCTAGGACGAAGTTGCTTCAGAATGCACCATTGTCACGGGCTATACACTATGTTAATATCATCTCACAGGATATTGACATATTTGCATGTAGTGAGACGAAATTCATAATTGCAGCATACAAACGCGTCGAAAATTGTAATGTTTTTAATTAGTATTTTATTTTACCATCAATTTGATAGATTTCATACTAGATACCATTATTGATTAGTCAGTAGTTTTCTTATATTTAGGTTAGTTATAGCATCGCATTGGTTTAATAACTGTAATGATGTAATAATTGTGTAATAAATAAATAAATAAATAGAAAAAAAATAAAAAAACTTTTATTCAACTTTTGTTTTGTTGTGTTGAACAAAAGTTAAATGTTGATCTATGGTAACCGCTAACCGCTGTTAACTATGACATCTGGACGTTGAACATCTCAGTCCCCCCCGTGACCATGTGTGCTGTAAAGCGCTAGAAATGTCAGATATTTATAGTTAAATATACGCGATAAAATCCGTAAAAACTAGTATTATTTAAATGTGTAGTGTTCGCGTAAATATAAGAAATCGGAGGCCTATGTTTAGCAATGGACTTTGATAAGCTTTTTTCACAACTGTCAGTTTCAACTAAGGCATGTGCGTTCATACAATTTTATTTTGTTAGGTGTGGATTTACGCATGTACACAGGCGAAGTACGTGCAACGAGCACGTCGTTTAGAGCGACATGTGGCGCAACTCTAGCGACGCTTCAGCACTGCGTCGAGCTTTTGCGTCGGCGTGAGAAGCAAGCTCGGAAGGCTGAAGAGCTTTATATGTAAGTTCTATTCACATTGATTCCATAGACTAACAAAAAATGAGTAAGGAGTATTGTTAAAACCAATCTAACCAATCTCGGGCATAAGCACAAAGTAGCTAGCCTTTTGGTGATTTAAAAGGTAAATTTTTACACAAAACAAATTCCTTTTCATCATCGGACAACTAGTCGTTCGGCTGGTCTCCACCCATTTGGTTTCTATATACTACGCATTAGAACTAAACTGCTTACTTCATCTTCGTAATTGCATATATTAGGCTTGTATTAAGTTAAGTCAGTGTGTTTTGCCGTCTTTGATTGCTTCACCACTTAACCATCAGGTGGAATAGTATTCAAGCATTGGCTCCCGACGATCTTGTTTTTAATGTCGGGTTAGGCAGTCCATGTAATTCATATACTTTAGTTAGCTTGCTTAAGTTAGTTTTGTAGTTAGCAATGTGAACTGAAGTATAGAAAAACGCTGCAGTTACGTGAACTAAACTAAACTTAGCTAACTGTGTGATCCATGTTTAGTGCTTAAATTAATTATAATGAATGATTTGATTATTCCTTTATATTTTTATTATAATATTGTAACAGTTAGATAAATCTTTGATAGAAGTCTTGTTTTAGGGCTTTGAAGAATCAATTGACGGAAGCAAGATTGGCATCTAAACCAGGACCTGATCACGAGGTAAGGATATAATGACGTGGAACAGTTCTGCTTGAAATGCAATCAAAACAATACGTTTTTATTCGTGGTAGAGCCATGCTGCAGTTATATTAGTAGTATAGTTGTAGTACGAATGGGTCGGCTTGACCGGGGAAGGACCATGCTCTCATAGAATACCAGTGTGAAATAGTAGCTTAATGCTGCTGTGTTTTGTATGGTGAGTGTAGAGAACCGGAGACTCTTTTTACTGGAAGCGAGGCATTCCATCTTAGTCCTCACGGGTGACAACGCATCCGCATTTGATTTTTTCGAGCCACTTACCATCAGGTGGACTGTGTGCTCGTTTGTCACCCTACCCTATAAAAAATACCTATCAATCAAACTATCTTTTAAATTTTTATGGTGATTTAAAAAAAATTAAACTCTTAGTCATAGAGAGGAGCTAACCATACTACGTCAATATTGGTTTGCAGACCTTAGTTATATTTCGTGCTTAAATCAATGCATGATTCTCTGCTCAGAGATACATTGTAGTTTGATGACCAAGAAACCCACTCTTCAAGTGGCTATCACGTTTGTCTTTAGGTTTTAGGAAAGCTGCAGCAAAATAATATCAATATTTGCTGCTTTTAACGTATTCCAAAGAGAGTGAGATTTTTGGGCCTGAAGTTAACAAATTGGTTAAAAAATTGATTAAAAAAAATTTAAATAATAATACTCGTTTTTACGGAATTTATCGCGTATATTTAACTTTTTAAATACACGACGTTTCGAACGCTTTACAGCACTCATGGTCACGGGCGGGACTGAGATGTTCAACGTCCATATGTCATAGTTAACCGCGGTTACCATAGATTAAAATTTAACTTTTGTTCCGATCTATGCAGTATGAACTTAAGGTATCATGAAGTCTTGCAGTTGTATGCTTGGGTTGGGATTTAATTTTATTTATTATAGGATCCCAAGCAGATGGTAGCAACCAGCCATCTTCTCTATTGAAATTAGGATGTTTTTTGATTTCAATAGCCTCGCGAATCATCCTTGGAAGGAATCGGTGTTCTTTAGCGAAGATTTGCGGTCTATCAAATCTGATGTAGTCACGGGGGCGATCCTGTACGTGTTCACAGACTGCAGATCGACGCTCCGGGAAGTCCGGGCAACCCTCCGGTAACGGGGGAGGGAGGTGGACAATGCTCATAGCATACCACGCAGCCACGCGTGGGTTATGTGGAGACTTTTACCCACTAAACTCCACCTTTTGGGATTGACTTACTGATCGGACAAGAGATCTTTAAGCCGTAAACGGACGCGATCCTCCTTGGAAGAAAGGAGGGCGCAAGCGGCGAAAAGCCGCTTAGAAATGTGCCTATCTAAGGCAGATTAAGGGATGTTTATACTGATCCTGCTTTCCTGCTTTTATACTGACTGGCACAGGCACCCGACCCGAGACACGACTACCTGGCGTTCTTATTTTGGAATACGTCACAAGCCTTTCGATTTGATATATTGATATCTTGGAACATTGTTTTAAATTGTAATACACTTTTAGTAGGCATGCGAGTTTATAAATAATTGTAGTAAAAAATTAACTGTTACAGTGTAGTTAATACAAAACCACACTTTTACTTATTCTATTATAACTCGGCTCCAGAGTGACAAATCTGATTGGAGATTTTCAGCTATGAATCGTATATATATAAGCTTTCAAATGGTTCACCTTTCATCTTGTTAACACCTGGACCCAAGAATGTATGGAGACGTCTCCTTCTCGTTTGTTAATTAATAATTACTGATTTCTTTTTCACAAGGCGCTGGCATGTTTTATAAGTCAATCGAAACCAGATGTTAAAGAAGTAAAAAAAATGACATAGACATTTAAATCAGGCGCCACTATTTGATAGTTAACTGAAAAGGAGGGAGTTGTTCTTCAATTCGCACCCTAACGGTGATCTACCATGTACTGGCCCCTTTTCTATGCCACACCTTGTTGGGTTCGGGAAGCAATGCGGTGGGCATGACCACTGAAAAGACGTTTAACTCGGAAAGACACACCGCCCTCTCAAAAGAACGTGGTGGTCCCGGTCTAGACGTCAGACATGAACTTAGTGGATTGTATGTCTTTCTGATTCCCCTACTTATAGGGTCGACACTGGTGAAATAAAACAGCAATTACTCGTAACTTCCCCTTGGAAATGTGATATTGAATTTAACTACTTTCACTTTACTTTTATCTTTATTTTTCCCTAATCCGTTTATCTTTCTTGGTTATAACTGGTAACTGTAGCTTGTCCCGAACAAATTGAAAATTAAGCGATGTCAATAAAAGCAAAAAGCCTCTTTTTAAAATTTATATCATCTTATTTTAATACAGAATCTAGGAAGAACAATCACAAGTTGCTATTATTATATTTATTTTAGAAAACTTTAAAAAATAGACAAAAATATAATTTCATTAAATCTTAATATTGTTAATATTTCTATAAAACGGTTCGTGCTTGCCCGTTATTCTGTTAGAACCTTTACAAGGTGTCGCACCCATCCCTCCTGGACTGGAGCCATCCCTTTATAACATTTATACTTGTCCTTGTCTATACATATACACCTTTTCACTCTGGCATTAAATTGTCCTTATCTTACACATCGAAATGTCTTATCATGTATTAAACACTAATGTAAACAATCAAAGGGTTTAAAAACAATAAATGTTTTTAATTCTTTATTCATATCATATTACATAGTCGATTACTATGTAATGCATGACTCTAAGTTAATACAATAACTTTCCTTTACTCTTTTTCACTCAGAAATTAGCATTTAATAAAATTAATTATTTTTGACATTTAATATAATATAAGAAACATTAAAAGATTTGATGAGATGATTTATCTCGCGTCGCCAACAGTAACTAATAAAGAAAATGCGGCCGTACCTGAGACCTGCCCTATCAAATAAAGTGAGACGGTGGTGAAATAATCAAAATCTACATATTATTACGTGAAGCGAAAACTTTGTGCCTCTTTTTAAGCATATTGCGCGCATGGAGGAGTGCCGAAAGCTAAAACTTAAATATAATGTAATGTCTTACAATTATGTTAAATTAAATAATATAAGACAGACATAATTTACGTTCATACTGTCTATGTCAAACACATAGTTGGCGCTTAGACAAATTATGTTATTTGTTAACATGCATATTATATATGTTATTACTTAAAGCCAATGTCAAATACTTAATAGTCTGTGGACAAACAGTCGCACAGAGTACAGATATTCGTCAAAGATTTTTGGCAACAAATAAATGTATATATATTATATATATTTCAATAGTGTAGTGAGTGTGTGTTAAGGTTAAAAAATGTTTATTTTATATTTTTGTGCAATTGAAAGTGAAATACGGCGTGCTTAATATACAAACCAATAAATTTTATAAATTACGGTTGAACTTCGACCACTTGGAAACCACTCGTATAAATAAAAACATAACTGTGGCTTAGGAGTCTGGAACAAGTTTTGAGGCTCTCCTTGGGGTAGCTTATGTTCAGCCGTGAATTAGTAATTATGATGATGACGTACATTAGTCTTGTGCCTGTTCGGTCACTTTAAAGATCACTCTCTACTATAAATTTCGGATAGTGAACTAGTTCGTTCTATTAGTTCTATTGCGTCATCACTATCACTAACCAGTTTAAACTGTATGTATCTGTATACCGATACATACAGTTTAAACTAAACAGACACTACCGGATATCTGCTCTGCACATATTAATATCTAAAATTTTTACATATTTGATTTCCCACTATACTTGAACCGGCTTAGGACTGTCATCCTAGTAAATAGCATAAAAATAATATTATACCATTTTTAATCATCGGTCAATGGTAGTAGGCATTCGTCGGCTCTTGTCCGAATTATATACTCACCGCCTCTCGCCTTTCGTTCTCTTTCGCACGCACAGTCTGGCAGGTCTGGCGTCTTGCGAGTGTAGGTGTATGTAATTGGAAAGAGCTAATAAACCGATTAACAATCAGCGTTCGGAAACGTTTCTTCTAGTACAGTGCTAATCGTTTCTTCTAGTACAGTGCGATACGTTTCCTTATCATTCATCGTTCACGAACTACACAAGACAATTTTTTTAGATTAAGCTTTTAGTTTTTTTTTTCAATTTTTAACTGCTCAGTAGGATTTTTCATGGCACAATTGAACTTTATTATTCTAATTAATGTCTCAGACAATAATTTTATGTTGACAAAAGATTGAAATTAGGCATAGTCATGAAAAAAGATAAACCGTATATGTCATACTGCGTCAGTAAACTAGGTTTATCTGGGAGAAAGCTTATAAAGATACCAGTCATCACTCATCAGTCACAGTAAATAGTTTTTTAATAATACTCTTTCACATAGCAGAATACTCAAAAACGCTGCGTCCAACGCCCTTGACGCAGCTTCACGTCTCTCCCGTCTGGCTATTTTACATCTTGCGTAATTTATCTCTCCATCAAATTTGTTTAATTAATTTTTACGTTTGATTTTAAAATTATTTAGTTCCCGACGTTTCAAATATTGAGCAAACGAGATAAAATCTGTAAAGTTCGTTTTATAAAATAATGAGTTCAATACTGTCAATTCATATAGTAGGTACTTCGAGGACCATCAGTTGATTTGTGACCGCTATTTGAATTTCTGTCGAGATCACACAGTTGATCTACCTGATCCGCTCGGCTGATCTCCACCCATTCGGTGTCTATATACTACGCATTAGAACCAAACGGTTTACTTCTTGTTAGTAACGCGTACGGCAGGCTCTTATTATGCCTAGGAATGCGAATATTCGCGTTAACCCAATGTATGTAGCCAAATATTCGTGAATACTTCGTAATTTCGTGCGAAGTCGCAAGTACATCGCTTCGCTGTCGGTAAACTCTCGCACATCAAAGCGTTATTTTTGTCGCGATTAACTTCGCTTGTGCGGCCAACACTTCAGTCGGCCAACAGATGTGTACGTAGCGGATGAAATGAATTTATTAGTTACTTATTTTTTTTGGATTTCTGTAGAGATCATACAGTTGATCTACCTGATTCATCGATGTACGGAAGTAGTGCTAATTTTAAAGAGTTTTTTTAACTTCCCGCTAAGAAAATTAAAAATTTTCAAAAATAGGGAAGTTATTGGTTTCACTCCGATTTTCTAAATGTTTTCATCAGATCTCGACATTTTGAGATCCCTGGAAGCTATTCTGACTAATTTCTCGTGGACGTCCGTACGTATGTATGTATGTATGTATGTGTGCGTGTGCGTGTGTGTGTGTGTGCGCGTGTGTGTGTGTGCGCGCGTATGTGCGTGCCCGCGTGTGTGCGTGCGTGTGTGTGCGTGCGTGTGTGTGCGCGTGCGTGCGTACGTGTGCGTGCGCGTGTGAGCTTAATTTGGTTAAATTAAGAACACTTTGCATTTGAAATTAGTGTGAAGTTCCAGGGATGGCCTGCAGGGTCAACCAATTTTTTTTAATGGAATTCTCGAAAAACTGCAATTGGTTTACGAGTTTTCTTGAGATCGTACTACTACTAGATACTAGATGGTAGGATTCCTATCCTGCCTAAAAGTCCGTCTGGGTGGGCACGACCTTCTTTCATAATTCTGCCTCCTAGTAGCAGCTCTTGCGGCCTGAAGAGCATAGAGCGCCAGTATAATTACAGGCTGTGTGCTATTCCATCTTGGTTCATGGAGGTGGCAAAGCATCCGCCACTAGTCTTGTTTGTTTGGGGTTGTAGGTGTTCAAGGTTGTAGTCGACGGTGGTCGGTCGTATGCTGCTACTCATGGCTTTTCACATTTAGTTCACAAAAGGCTGAATATTATTTCCTCCTACCCTATTTGTTTTGTTATAATGTGTTCCAAACAAGTAACAGTCATTGCTACGCATTTGACCGTATTGGTGAAGCCATATACATCGATCGTGCAAATAGTTATCGGGAACATGTCGTAGGGTGTTTTAATATGTATTTACTTATGTTTGAAGTCGAATCTTTGTTACGAGCGAGTAAGCTAAGTCTGGGACCGACCAAACCTAATTTCATTTAATCCTCAGAAGACATATATATATATATATATATATATATATATAGATATATATATATATATATATATATATATATATATATATATATATATATATATATATATATATATATATATATATATATTTGTGCGTTTACTGTAACAAATAAAGCATTTTTGTCGTATCTTGGTATTTAAAAGGCACTCTTCTTTGATGCTTCAATCACGGAGACATATCCAGGGACGTTCAGTTGCGTATCTCGCCAAAATCTCGGCGTTCTTACGTTGTTTTTAAGCCGGTGGCCCCTTGTTATTTTACAAGATTGGCCTTTGTTTTCATTTCTAGGCTAGAGCAACTTGGTGTAATCTCTATTTGACTGCATACAAGAATAGCAACTTCAAGCATCTACGACTGTGAGTTTTTAAACAACTCAAAAGGTCTATAATGAAAGCTGCTATTACTGATTTGAACTAAAAAGTACAAAGCGCGTGCTAAAGGGAAAAGGGGGAAGGGGGTGGGCTTCTTGTTTCATTTGTATGACGCTGCTAAGTTTATACATCATCGTAAAGGCTGGATATTTACTGATAAATCTGAAAATTATTTTAAAAGGGTTAATAAAGGAGCAAACAGTCAAACAAACTTGAATGCAGTGCCTCATAGACACCTATATCTATCTCCGATTAAGAACTATAATGCCGATACGTTTTCATGAGAACTGAAATAGATATACCGATATGATGAGAACAGATATAGAGTACTACGATACCCGAAAAAACCATCTCCGGTTCTCTACACTCACCATATGTACCAACGGAATTCAGTACTGTGCTGCTATTTTACGCTAGAATTCTGTGGGATGTCATTCACCGGTCGAACTGACCATTACGTGTTGCTGCTATAATACAGCGGCGTGACGCTGCCACTTTTTAACTATTTTTATTTGGAAAATGCACTTGAGAATCTTGCGGTGATTCGTTCGCAGTAATGTTACTAGTAAGTTGTAGTGATTTTGGCGCTGATTTAATTTTACTATAAGAAATAAATAAAGAAAAATTTAAAGCTCCACGTTTGAACTTTTAGGCTATTACTTTTGGAGAGTCTGCTTTTTCATGAGTATTAGTTTTTAATTGGATTTCCGAATTCAAAAGACTATCTATAGTATTTCTCTAAATCTTGTAGATTGTAGATGATGCGAAGACAAGTCGAGGTCGGCCGCGAACTGCGGTCACTCTAGATTATGTTTGAGCGCTCGAAAGACTTTATTCGAGAAAATTAACTAATCACATGTATGTAGCCTTAGTGGAAAGAGAGTATTGTATCACCAGCAATGAACACCATTCCATTCATCACCAAATTTTTGTAGGGGTTGTTCGAGATCTTCTGCTCATCGGTATGCAATCTTACGAGAGTTAAAAATTCTAAAGAATCGGGTGGATTCGAGCCAATTTATAGTATAGAAAACTCGACGCCGACGCGGGGAAAACGTTTACGATATACTGACATGGTTATATATAACTATGATCCCGAAATGAAGCAACAGTAGTCTGTCTGGTGCTTTGAAAATGATGATGAATGATGAATGAAACTAGTGGTCGCCTGTTTATCTGCAAGGTAGGCCGTATAATTACTGTGATGCTATATAATAAGAATGGTTAATTTCGAGTAATGGGTTATAGTGAATGCGGTATGCCCAACTATCAGTTTGACAAGTGACTAAATTCAAAAATCCGATACCTTTTGTGGCAAAAAGGCAATATTCGAGAAATTCGAGACACGCTCGAACTCGATTTTTTTAACTCTTACTTACTTTACTTACTTATCTTCTCTGGCAATCCCTAACGGGGTAGCCAGAGAGAACAGATCGCCAAATGTCACGATCCTTACATACCTCTTTAGCTTCTTTCAGGTTCATTAACTTCTTCATACATGCACGTCTAGGTATCCGAGTACTCTTGACCCTCCCCTCTTCGAGCAATTTGCTCACATGGTCTTCGAAAGTTAGTCTCGGTCTACCTCGACACCTTTTTATATTTACTTTCGCTCTATATATTTTCTTCACCATTCGGTCTTCACTCATTCGTTCAACGTGCCCAAACCATTGAAGTACGCCCCTATCAATTTTTTGATAAGGTCATCTTTCAATCCTGCCATATTGCGAATTTCTTCGTTTCGCTTTCGGTCGGCTATGCTAACGCCACACATTTTACGAAGAGATCGCATCTCCACTGCATTCAACTTGCTTTTATGCTTCTTCTGGCATACCCAGGTTTCGCTGCCATATAACAAAGTCGGTACCAACACTGCGTTATGTATTGCAAGGCGTGCACTCTTCACCACGCCTTGCCTTTTTACTAATGCATTCAGGGCACCATTGACTTTGTTTCCGGCAGCGACACGCCTATCCACATCTAAATCACATCTTCCATCCCGGCTGAAAGCACTCCCCAAGTATACAATTTCATTTACCTGTTCTAGACATTCCTGATTTACCCATATTTCACATTCCGTTCTCTCTTCGTCCTTTTCAAATACCAGAACCTTAGTTTTATTAGCATTCAAACGGAGACCTTTAATTTCACATTCCTCTTTCATACACGTGACTAATGCCTGCAGTTCTGCTTCTGATGGTGCAATAAGTACTGCATCATCAGCATACAGCAGACAATTAACTTTTATGTCACCCAATTTCACACCCAAACAGCTATTTTTCAGCTTCTGTAAACAGCTGTCTAGATACAGTATGAACAGCCAGGAAGACATGACACAACCCTGTTTTACGCCCGCTTGGACGCTAAACATGGGTGACAGGTCATGCCCTACCCGCACACAGGCTTTACAGTCATAGTAAAGTGACTCCACAGCCCTTAACAATCGACCATCCACACCATATCCCGGCAACAGTTCCCACATTTTCTTCCTTATAACCTTATCAAATGCTTTCTCCATATCCACAAAAGCACAGAAAATCCTCTGGTTAACACTCAGAAGCTTCTCCGTGATCATGCGGAGAGAAAACATTTGATCCGTGCATCCTCTTCCAGGTCTAAATCCGCATTGTGCCTCCCATAAGAATCTTTCCGATTTCTCTTGCATCCTACGTGTCAAAACCTTCGAGTAAACTTTACTTGCTAAACTGGTCAAGCTGATCGCCCGATAGCACCCGTAGTCAAAATGTGAACCTTTACCTTTATATAAAGGCACAATGACCGCGGATCGCCAATCATCCGGGACATCTCCCGTCCGCCAGCACAAATTGCACAGCACATGAAAGCTGTCCCAGACGCGAGGCCCACCGTACTTGATCATTTCAGCAGTAACTCTGTCTAGTCCCGCAGCCTTACCACATTTCAAACTTCGAATCGCACGTTCAATCTCTTTCATGCTTGGTAACGCCAGTTAACAATCTACTTTATCAACATTACATTACATATCGCATTGAGTTCGTCCTAAGTTATATCTACTTTATCAACATGACTGGTGCATATTTTTTGTTTCCTTCCTTCCTTCCCTTTCCTACCGCACGCGCTGCCGCCGAGGTGAAAAAGAGGATCTCGGCGCGCGTCATTATACTAAGTGATATTACGCCATCCGCAGCGCACGGCCACCCGTCGCGTCTTATGTACATTAACTGCAAACCGCGCAGGATGAACATTGAGTTCTCCTGTTTATGTTTAATATTCACCGCATCAGACATTGTGTCTTTGTAACTCATAAAAGTGTGAGACGCCCCCGCAAGGGCAAAGGTGGAGAGTGTGGGACTTCACGAGACTGTTCCGAGAGTGCGTGTGCGCCGAACCGCGTGGCGAGCTCGCTGTATAGCAGACACTCCAGGAGGAAGGCGCGGCAGCCCTCATCAGGTCAGTGCGTGCTATCCCACCTATTTATTTTCCCCTTTGCCGTATGCACCAAAATTACAGTCCACTAAATCTTTATCGAAGATACCTTAAGTTACTGGCGTCTCCATTTTAATGGTCACTTCTCGCTGGATTGACCTTGACTTTCCGCCCTTATTAGATCGTTATCGTAATAAGCGTTTATATAATTAATTATTTATATTTTAATCCGACTTCGGATTAACCCCGCCCTTATTAGAACACTAGAATAGGTCCTAATAGGTGACATTCATAGTAATTTTAAAACTATATTCATAGAATGAATAAGCATATAATTATCTATATAAATTATTTGTTGTATGTTCACATCACGTCATCAACTTTTAACTACATCTATAGATTATACTGTTAAATTACATTTATTATTTGCACATATATTTAAGCATTATATTCGTTATAAATAACTTCATAATTATTATAAAAGTTGACAATTAAAGTTCATCGTTAACAAAACTAATATTTAATAATTCAACCGCGTAGCGAGGTCGCTTACAGACTACCCGCTTATAATTATATTATTTTTGCCGCATAACTTAAGTTGTAATGCCGCCTAAAAAACAAATAGCATCGAATAATAGCGATTCCTCGGATAATGAGGGCACACCTGATGCTGAGTTGGTTTTATTGTTAGCTAAACGAGATGCTTTATTTGAAATAGTGCAAAAAATATATGATATGTCCTCGGACATCCTCACAAACACTTCCACGATGGAGCGTTTTCTTGATGGAAGTTCTAATATTAATGCTTTACGTATTGAGTTTAAACAGGTCTTAGATAATTATAATTCACATTTATTAAAAATAAACCCTGTTGCTAAACCTGATTATAACAGCCTCATTGCGTTTGAGTCTCTTTGCGGTAGAATAAATAGGCTTTATTTACAATATTCGCAATCTAATTCACAAAGTACTAGTACACCATCTAAAGCCAGATTCACACTTCCGCCTATCGAACTTATGCCATTTTCGGGTGACATTCGCTCATGGCCTTTATTTTATGCTAGCTTTAAATCAACCGTCCATGACAACACATCGCTTACCGACGCTGAAAAGTTATACTATTTGCTAGGTAAACTAACGGGCAAAGCCCTATCTGTATGCTCAGGTATAACTCCTTGCGCTGAAAATTATAAAATTTTATTGCAAGCACTCGTTGACAAATATGAAGACCGGCGTATGCTAGCATCTACATATATTAATCAGATGTTCGAATTTAAGCCATTGCAATCGGCCACCGCAAATAATTTTGATTTATTTACTGATAACTTTATAAGTGCAGTGCGCGCTTTACAAAACTTAAAGTTAGATAATCTCGCGGACTTAATTGTTCTTCATATCGCGCTTAAGAAGCTGGACCCGGATACCATTCGCTCTTTAGTCGTAGTTTCGTCTAGTTGCTCTTCAAATTATAGTTGTCGAGTTTGTAAATTTAAACATCACACATTGTTGCACTTCCACCGCAGAAGCGATAATGCTTCCCCTGCGCTGGCGCGTTCTCCACCGCTTCAGCCAGTTACACTGAAGTCTACAACCCCCGCGCCCGCACACTCGCCACCCCTCACCGCAGGTGCGCGTTCAGACGTCGCGCTGTGTACTTCGTTCAAGAATGTTTCTCAACGTTCACCGCCTCCCGCGCGCGCAAGTCGTTCGCAGAGAACTGTTTTATTATCAACCGCTCAAGTATTTGCTTACGATGCTAAGGGAGAGCAACAAATTATTCGTATATTATTAGACTCCGCGGCTCAAAGCCATTTTATGACTAAAGAGTGCTGTCATCGTTTAGGCGTTCAACAACACGATACCGAATGTACTGTAGTAAAGGGATTCGGTGGAGTTGAAAAAATTGTAAAATCGAAATCGATTGATATTAAAATTTTCTCACGATTCGACTCGAATATTAACTTCAATATTTCAACGCTAGTTGTTGATCAAATCACCGACCTTTTGCCCACTGCTGTGGTAGACACATCTGTCTTATCACACTTCCATGGCATAAGACTCGCTGATGAATGTTATAGCATGCCTAATAAAATTGATGTTTTGATAGGCGCATCCCTTTTCCCGCACTTACTATGTCCAGACGTAATTTATTCGTCTAACGACTTGTTCGGGCCCTCGGCTTTGAGTACGGTATTTGGTTACGTTATTATGGGCTCAGTGCCGACACTTCAGGTAAATCATTCTTTAACGTGCTGCTCAGTTCTAGAGTCTCCTATCGTTGACAAATTAGTGCAACGATTTTGGGAACTTGAACAGCCACCCTCCGCACCGCCCATTCAGTGTCCTTCAGACATTGAATGTGAAGAGTTTTATAAATCTACGACATCCCGCGATCCTTTTACTGGTAGATATATTGTTGGCCTGCCATTTAAAGATGACGTTTACTCTCTCGGAGATTCTTATGAAACCTCTCGACGACGATTCATGTGCTTGGAGAGGAAACTTCAAGCCTCGCCTACATTAAGGTTAGCATATGATGACGTCATAAAGGAATACTTAGCTAAAAATTATATATCCCCCGCACCGCCGTATGACTCTCATGAACCCGCTCCAATATATGTCATACCGCATCATGGAGTCTTACGCGAAGATAAGAAGCCAACGCGTCTGCGCATCGTCCTGGATGCTAGCAGTAAGACTAGCACTGGGCGATCATTAAATGATATTCTGCATTCAGGACCAAATTTGCAAGGCGACTTGTTCAATATAATTTTAACTTTCCGCTTACATCCAATCGCTATGACAGCCGACTGTCGCCAACAATTTCTGCAAATAGTTGTTCGCGATTCTGATCGTCGTTACCAATGCTTCCTATACCGCTTCCGTTCACAAGACCCACTTGTGTTATACCACTTCAATCGCGTGTGCTTCGGTTTAACTTCGAGTCCATACCATGCATTGCGCACGGTAAGACAGCTCATTGATGACGACGGCGCAAAGTATCCACTTGCGAGTCGTATCGCATTTACTTCGCTATATATGGACGACATCGCGTTCTCTATGCCCAGTGAATCCGAGGCCAGTGAGACCTCTCGGCAGCTGATAGACTTATTCAAGGGTGCCCAATGGGACCTGATAAAATGGCATAGCAACCGTCGATCTGTTTTAGATGACCTCCCTACTTCCCACAAAATTACAGGAGAAGTAGAGTTCGATAAATCAATGCCACATAAAATACTAGGCTTGCATTGGTCTACCGATAGTGATGCCTTTTATTTTAAGATATCTGTTCCCGCTGATGTGACGTGCACTAAGCGCGCCATCTTATCTACTGTCGCTCGCCTGTGGGACATAATGGGTTTCGTTGCTCCCACAGTCGCGTACGCCAAATTGTTAATAAAGCAGCTTTGGCAACTTAATTTAGATTGGGACGACATACCACCACCGCCAATTATTAAGATGTGGAGGCAATTCTGTGCTGAATTACCAGCTCTTAATGATTTACGTATCCCGCGACATGTTGGTGTATCCAAAAACTGTACTGCGTCACTCCTGGGGTTTTCCGACGCCAGCGAGCACGCATACGGTGCCGTAGTCTACATACATGTAAAGAGCGTCAATGGTAACACCGTCCAGTTGATTTGTGCAAAGACTAAAGTCGCACCGACGAAACCACTATCTACTGCACGCCTTGAGCTTTGTGGAGCGGTTTTACTCTCAAAATTGCTTCGCAGAGTACTCGACAATTATTCTCTTGACCTTGCAATATCAGTCTACGCCTTTGTAGATTCAAAAGTAGCTCTGTACTGGATAAAGAGTTCGCCACACAAGTGGCAGACCTTTGTTGCAAACCGCGTTGTTCAGATTACCGACAATATTCGCGCTGATAACTTTTATCATGTCGCAGGTACTGAGAATCCCGCTGACATACTTTCACGTGGCGTTACGCCAAGTAAATTAGTTTCAAACCCCCTGTGGCTCCATGGGCCTCAGTGGACTTCGTTAGATCCATCTCAATGGCCTCTTCGTACTTTAGACAATGAGGTTATTGCAAATATGCCTGAGAAGAAGATTTTGTCGCACACTGTGTGCACATCCGTCTGTAATTCTGCGATTTATGAGCTCGCATTCCGCATCTCTTCTTGGAGTAAACTTCTACGTATAATTGCGTACGTGTGTAAGTTTGCTAAATTATTGCCCCGCCGCAACACTACTGTAGTGACTGCTGATGATCTCAGTTTCTCTGAGGTTATAATCCTCCGCGCCCTGCAAAAACAGCATTTTGCAGTGGAATATTTAAATATTGAAGGTAACAAACCTTGCTCGCCCGCTTTCAATCGTTTAAGGCCTTTTATTGAGAATGGTTTAATCCGCATTGGTGGTCGTCTTTCGAACTCCGCATTAGATTACACGCAAAAACATCCAATTATACTTCCGCGCAGTGATCATGTAGTGAACATGATCATTGACTATTATCATATTAAAAATTTACACGCTGGGCCTGAATTGTTATTGTCATTGCTCCGTCAAAAATTTTGGATACTTTCCGCACGCCGCACTGTGAGAAGCAGAGTCTACAAGTGTAATATATGTTTCCGGCTTAGACCCCGTCCAACTTACCCTTTGATGGCTGATCTTCCCCATAGTCGTGTAAGACAAGCTATTAAGGCATTTACACACACGGGCTGCGATTATGCCGGTCCTATCGCATACACTCCTGTACGTCGTCGTGGTGTACGCAGCGAGAAGGCGTACTTATGTGTTTTCACATGCCTCACGACTCGAGCTGTACATATAGAAATCGCTACAGATCTTAGTAGTTCTAGTTTCCTCGCTGCGCTTAAACGTTTCCTCTCTAGACGAGGGCCGATTCAGTTTTTATATTCGGATAATGGAACGAATTTTAAAGGTGCCGCTTCGTATCTTCGCGATCTCTATAAATTTCTAAACGTTGAATACCGCCCAAAGCTTGAGCAAGAGTGTGCTGAGAATCGTATAACATGGAAGTTCATCTGTCCCAACTCTCCTCATTTTGGAGGCGCCTGGGAGAGTATGATCAAAGTCGTAAAAACGCATCTGTTCCGAGTTATCGGACATCAGTTACTTTCATACGAAGAGCTTAATACTGTTCTTGCGCAAATTGAGTGCTTGCTAAACTCGCGGCCCTTGACGGTATTGAGTTCTGATCCTGCAGAGCCTTCAGCTCTTACTCCGAGTCATTTTTTGAATACCGCACCTTTATTGTCATTACCCGCACAGGCATTCTTTACTGGATAAATTAGTTCAGTCGTTTTGGGACCGGTGGAGGACGGAATACCTTCACGGATTACAAGTTCGTCAGAAGTGGAACACCCCGTCTACGGCTATCGTACCAGGCATGGTTGTAATTGTGATAAATGATAATGAACCGCCCCTTGCTTGGCCATTAGCGATTGTCGAGTCTGTTCATCCTTCGAAGGATGGCGTAGTTCGAGTAGTGACCATGAGAACTACTAAGGGAACATATCTCCGTCCTGTTGCTCGTATCTGCCCTCTCCCAAGACAATAAATCACGATTATTTTGATTATAATTATTTATCTAAATTAGGAATTAAGTTTATATTTATATATATTAAAAAAGTATTAAACCGCAATATTATATTTATGTATACATTTTCTCGCTTACCAAGTAAGGTTAGTAGATGAGACATGCGCATTGAGTGCATCCTCTCACTTTATATACCGCTTATTTATTTGTTTTCCTTTTACTTTTTATATTACGGTTGTCTTTTAAAGGTGACCCTTTAAGGGCGGGAGGAAATGGTAACGCCAGTTAACAATCTACTTTATCAACATTACATTACATATCGCATTGAGTTCGTCCTAAGTTATATCTACTTTATCAACATGACTGGTGCATATTTTTTGTTTCCTTCCTTCCTTCCCTTTCCTACCGCACGCGCTGCCGCCGAGGTGAAAAAGAGGATCTCGGCGCGCGTCATTATACTAAGTGATATTACGCCATCCGCAGCGCACGGCCACCCGTCGCGTCTTATGTACATTAACTGCAAACCGCGCAGGATGAACATTGAGTTCTCCTGTTTATGTTTAATATTCACCGCATCAGACATTGTGTCTTTGTAACTCATAAAAGTGTGAGACGCCCCCGCAAGGGCAAAGGTGGAGAGTGTGGGACTTCACGAGACTGTTCCGAGAGTGCGTGTGCGCCGAACCGCGTGGCGAGCTCGCTGTATAGCAGACACTCCAGGAGGAAGGCGCGGCAGCCCTCATCAGGTCAGTGCGTGCTATCCCACCTATTTATTTTCCCCTTTGCCGTATGCACCAAAATTACAGTCCACTAAATCTTTATCGAAGATACCTTAAGTTACTGGCGTCTCCAATGCTGATGACCTCAGTGTCATCGAGGTCCGTGTCTGGCGTGCCAGTCACGGCGTCACCCCCGGATCCTTCACTAAGATCATGACACGCATACATTTCTCTATAAAATTCACTCCATCGCTGCATGACGTCCGATTTTTCTGAGAGGACGTCATTAGTTCTCGAAAGCACTTTGTTCATTCTTAAGGCTGTCACACCACTCCGGGACCTTCCAACCTCTTTCCAGAAGAGTTTGGAGTTTTCCCTAAAGTTGTGCGACAACCTCTCGTCCGCTTCTATTCCACACCTTTCACGTACTTCCTCAATCAATGTTTTCGCATGAACTTTCTGCAGCTTATATCTTTCTTTCATCTTCTCTCTCATATGCTCATCGTTACTAGAGGCCAAGTAGTCTAACCATGCTTTTTTCTTCTTTTTTACAGCTTCTCTCAATTCATCATTCCACCATGCATCTCTTCTTTTACTACTACCTCTTTTTGTTGTTCCACATACTTCTTCCGCTGCACTTACCATTCCATCCCTAAGGTTCTGCCATGTTCTCTCCACACATTCTTTCCTGCCATCGATGGTGTCAAGCTTTTCGGCTACCCTCATGTGATATTTGTCCCTAGTATCCGCTTCCTGAAGCTTCCAGCTTCGGATGCGATTTTTTTTAACTCAAAAATATAATGTAGCGGGTGAAGTAGATTGAAGTATATTCATCATATTCCCCTGACCTACCTAGTGATTTTACCTGATTCCAAATATTAAAAAAAGTGAGACGTTTGTAGGCAAAGAAGACGCACTGGCTGTATATAATTTCAAAATTTCTATGTTGTCTAAAGAAGAGTACTCAGAGATTTCATACGTGGTTGAGCCATGCTGCAGTTATATTGGTAGTGTAGTTGTAGCACGAATGGGTCAGCTCGACCGGGAAAGGACCACACTCTCAGAGAATACCAGCGTAAAATTGCTGCTGTGTTTCGTGAGGTGAGCGTAGAGAACCGGAGACCCTGTTTACTGAAAACGAGGCATTCCATCTTAGTGCTCACGGGTGACAACGCATCTACATTTTGATTCGTAATCGAGGATAGATGTCTATAGGCTGCATCAACCATTTACCATCAGGTGGACTGTGTGCTCCTTTTTCACTTCTTACTTCTTCATCTTATAAAAAAATATTTTCCAAGCGGCTTAGACATATAAACAAGCGTAAAGTCGTTCGTACTCATCTGGCACTTTACTTAACAATTACAGCGAAATACATATGCATTGTATATTATGTTGTATACCTAGCTGAAGTAATTTCTCCGTGAACTGAACCACATTGTACATTACAGACTAACTGACTATACATATACACAATATTACACTATACAGACGCTAGACGGTCGCGCCGCGGGACGGTCGCGTCCGTATGTTTTGTTATTCTTTGTTTATATTTGATTATCAACACTCGTCGGTTATTTTTCGTTCCTTCTATTTTTGAGCCTGATTTGTGGCCTAGGGTTGGAATATATTATTGGTGTAGTGATTTTCATTGATTGCGTGTACTGTTTTTTTTTTAAATTAAATAACCATGAAGTTCAAGCTTTTCAAGAAAAGCCTACGCCAGGTGAGATAGTGCTACCTACTTATTTTATATTTTTTGTTTTACGGTCGATTAAAATATTTCCTAAGTATCGTAAGTGAAATTGATATATTTTTGTCGGTATTTTATGCATATTGATTATTTATGAAAGCTCACTATAAATTATTATATTATGACTCGCTTACTTAAAAAAAACGTAACTATAATAAAAAAAATTGTTTTTAGGCACCGGGATTTTTTTATTTTGGCTTACTAATTATTTGATAACATGCCGTATAGAGCAAATTTTAAGAATTAATTTCTATTTTACATTGTAAAATAAATAACTTTTTATTTTTTACTTAAAATCTACCCGTAAAGAACCAAAAATTGTTTTTCCAAAAGTTTAAATGCCCTTTGATGTCAGCTTGGAAGTCATTCAGCTATGTGCATACACTAGCAACATAATGTTTATGGTAGCCATTCAACTGAAACAGCTGGTTTGTTTACCTTACTAAGGTGCACGTCATAGACGCGTTTGTGTTTAGCTTGAAATCGGGTGATTAGGCGAACGTATTATTCATGACAAAATAGAGATAAAATTAACGAAATAGTTTTCATAGCAATTTTCCACAAAGTACGGTATTATAGCGAAGAATCAATGTACCATGAATCATGATGCACAAATAGACATATATCCCGAAAATTTTCCTAAATGTATGTTTAATAAACCTTTGTACATTTTATTTACTCAGTGACTTATGTCGTAATGCCATCTTAGAATTTCTTTCCAAAGTGATTGGGTCAGGAAACACACTCTGATAAAGATATAACTGTGTTTAATTAATGATAATGTGTGTTTAAGCGTCCCGTATTAGTGCTGTGCTATTTATAGCTTAGAGCGTTGTAAGGTTCTATAAAACCGTGCGTATTTTACTGTATTTTTGTATAAACCATAAAGTTTATATAGAAGGAACATATAGCTGACGTGAAGCACTGACGCTCCGGGAAGTCTGCAGTCTGCGAACATGTTCAAGATCGTCCCCACCATTACATTCGATTTGATAAACCACAAATCCTCGCAAAAGAACACCGATTCCTACCAAGGATGATACGCGAGACTATTTAATTTAAAAAAAAACATCCATATTTCAATAGAGAAGATGGATGTGTGCTGCCAGCTGCTTGGGATCCTATAATTAACAAAATTAAGCCCAAACCCAGGCATACCACTGCAAGACTACATGATACTATAAGCTCGTTTTGCGTAAATCGGACCAAAAATTAATATTTAAAAACTGAAGATAGCCGGACTAACTATGACATTGGGACGTCAAACATCTCAGTCCCCCCCCGTGACCATGGGTGCTGTAAAGCACCCGAAACGTCGGGATAATAAAAAAATAAATAAATTAAAGTAATTAAACGCGATAAAATCCGTAAATAATAGTTTTATTCAACCATAAAGTTTTCATCGTGTCGAATTGGACTGTGGTCCTGAACTGCTATCGACAATCCGCTTGGAAGGAAAGTATAGCAAATCCTTCTAACTTGGACTAGACCTCCATCCAGTAGAGAATTGTTTACAAAAAGATAAAGATGACTTTTTTTTTTCTTGCGCCCGAAGCAATTAAAGGGCTACCCTATACGTAGGGAGGCGGAAAATGCATTACCACGATAGCCGGTCTATCATGGTTATGAGGGGCTCACTGTCCTACCGGGGACCCTAAGTGATACCCTCTAAAAACCGCCTTTGGGGACAGGCAGCCGGCTGATTAAGCTGTATTGTGCCTTTTCATGAGCGACCCTCTTTTGGGAAAAGAGGGCGCAGGCGGCTAAGAGCCGCTGAGAAAGTGCCTACGAAGGCAAATTAATGTTAGTTAATACAATAATTTAATTTAATTAGAGTTGGCCTGAGCCGCCAGGAGACAGTTAAGGTCGTTTGACAGTTTATTAGGCGGGTCCGAGAGAGAGTTTCTCGGCCTGCGGACACGATAGCGAGAGGGGGGGGGGGGGTGCATAAGAAGCTGCCTCACGAATTAATTGGTTTGGGTGCGACTCTGAGGCTTTGAAGATGTTCTCAGAGAGTTTTTTAAGAAATTGTTGAATTGTTGGGAGCTCTAAGTCCCGATGAAGGTCGGCATTACGGACGTACCAAGGTGCGTTCGCAGCTCGACGACAGAAGAGGTTCTGAACTATTTGGAGTTCATTTATAATATTAGGGTTTGCGTGGGCAAAGACGGGGCCCGCGTAGGACATGACTGGTCGTATACAGACCTTGTAAAGGGTACGCTTGTTTCGAAGTGACATTTTACTGTGTCGGCCCAACATACTGTTGAGCCTACTCAGATAAAACCGTGCGTGACGGGTTACTCTTTTGACGTGGGGCCTGAAAGTGAGCCCTGTGTCTAGAGTGACACCTAAATATTTGGCGGACGTATGCCAGGGGACAGGGGTACCTAGCATACGTATTGGTGGAGTGTTTTTGAGACGGCGTCGTTTATAATCGAAGTGAACGGCGGAGCTCTTCTCCGGGTTCACATCGATGCGCCATTTTTTGAACCAAGCTCCTAGGTCATCAACTGACTTTTGGATCTTGTTCCGTATGAAGGGTAGTGAGACACCTTTGCAGTAGATGGCAGTGTCGTCTGTGAAGAGGGAGAGTTGAACACCTTTCGACGGGATGGGAATGTCGTTGGTGAACAGGATGTACAGCAGAGGAGCAAGTACTGAGCCCTGAGGGACCCCAGCCTTGATAGTTCGCTGTGAAGATAGCGTGCCTTCGTGTCTAAAACGAAAGGTACGAAGTTTCAAGTAGGAGGCCACGAGACGAACTAGACGATCGGGGAGACCTATTTTGTAGAGCTTGTAGATGAGGCCTGTGTGCCAGACTCTATCGAAAGCTTTGGCTATATCGAAAAAGACCGTGATGGTCTTATGACGACGAGGATGGAAACCGCTGAGGATATATTCCACAATGCGGTGAACTTGTTGGGGACATGAGTGTTTGGCTCGGAAACCGAATTGATGGGGAATGATAAGAGGATCGCCGTCTGTGGGAAACAGATAGCGCCTCATACGCGTTTGGATGACTCTTTCGAAGAGCTTGCCCATTGCCTTGAGGAGGCTAATGGGGCGATGACTGGAGGGGAGGTTGAGAGGCTTGCCTGGCTTGGGAATTCCAATCACAGTTGCCTCTTTCCACGAAGTGGGAAAATAATTAAGGTTGAAGCAGGCGTTGAAGATAATAGATAAAAAGGTTAACACCTGCTCAGGAAAGTGTTTTAGGGCTTGGTTGGAGATGCCATCCGCGCCCGGAGCCTTTTTAGGCTTAAGTCCTTTGATGAGGGATGAAATCTCATCATTGGACACAGAGATAGGTTCGGAGGCCGTAGGGGGTGAGTTCCGGCGGCGGACCTCATCCTCCACTGCCTGGTAATCCACCACTGCGTGGTGCGTGTAAGGGGTCGACGGGTTGAGAGCTAGGAGAGCATTGAGCGGCAATGCTATCTGCAAAGCACTCAGCCTTTTCCTCGTCCTCGAAGGCAACCGTGCCGTCGGGGCAGGAGAGGGGGAGTGTGGGTGATAGCGTCTATGCGGAGGGCTCTGGCCATCTGATAGTACGCTGTATGAGATGGAGAGATATTCTCCATGAGTTTACTCTTTTCGAGGTCTCGAAATTCAGAGAGGCGGAAACGGAGTTCTCGTTGAAGACGATTGGCCGCGCGCCTGTATTCGGGGGTGGGATATTTTGCTGCTCTCCGGAAAGCAGCTTTTTTGGCTTTTAATAGGTTGCTAATATGTAGGGGAAGCCCACTATTGTTAGCAACCGGGACGACCCTTTCGTTCTCCTTAAGGGAGGATTTAATAAGGGTTGAGAGTGAATCGACCGCGGTGTCGATTTTATCGGGACTGTCTAAGTCCGACGGTAGGGAGGTGGTAGAGTCCTGTGAGTCCAGAGCTTTAGCTAGGGACTCCTTGAATCCCTTCCAGTTAGTGAAGGTTTTCGTGTGTGTTGGGGGAGGTGGCTGATGGCCAAGAATGAGTGAGACCGGTCGGTGATCGGATCCTAGATCGTCTAGTGTCTCGATAGCTCTGAGGTTAAGAGAAACTCCTTGGAGTAACGCAAAATCTAGTACATCGGGGGCGTGCTCGGTGTTATCGGGAAAGTGAGTTACACCGAGGGGACTATGGACGGTAATATCAAGAGACTGCGTGATATCGAGCAGTATCTTGCCACTATGGGACGTGGTACGGCATGTCTATTCAGTATGCTTGGAGTTAAAATCTCCAAACATAATGACTGAATTGCCTAAAAATAAAATGGCCTCAAAATCTTTTTTGATGGGATGGGTTCCTGAAGGGATGTAACAGGAGGCTATGAGGATGGACTGATGTCCAGTCATAGCTATCCTGCATACCGTGGCTTTCATGTTGGTAAGCTGCGGAGTGGAAATGGGCGAGCAATGGAGTGTCTTCTTGTAATAGATGGCTGTTCCGCCGCCTCGGCGGTCGGGTCTGTCGTTACGAAGAAGAGAGAAGTTTTTAATAGAAAGGCCTCTAGTGTCCTTAGTTTTGAGATTAGTTTCCTGTAGGAGGAGGAAATCGACTTCACGATTCCGAAGAAAGAGCTTGAGCTCTGGGAGGTTATTTCGCAAGCCGCGAATATTAAGTGATACAAGCGATAAACCCTTAGGTTTAATACGACCGTGAGATTTAGGTAGAGTAATTTGCTCAGTCATTGAAGTTAAGTTAATTAAGTTAACTTAACTTACAACGCTAACAGAAGGTTGAACTATTGTGTTCTGCAAGAACGAGAAGGCGTTCTTGTGGGGACTTCGCCGCGCGCAGTTTGCATGCTACTACGGTTATTTCCCTAACATCGATATTCCTAATAGCGGAATATAGCGTGTTGTAGTCGTCGGGTGTGGGCTCTGCTTCATGTGCGTACGAGGTTGTCCGCGGTGGGTCTGCCTTTTTGGGCCCCCAGGGAAAGACTGGAGGCTGCATTGGCTTGGAGAAGCCCGGAGAGGGCCGAATTATGCCCTGAGGGGGCCTAGGGGGACCCTGAGAGGGTCGAGAGAAGCCCTGGATGGGCTGAGAAAAGCCCTGACGGGGCCGTTGTTGGAGGGCCGGGAATGAGCGGTCATTCACCGGCGGTGGAGCTTGCCTACTGGGGCGAGGTTGAGGTGCGCGTGGGCAACCCTTGTAGTTAGCCGGGTATCCTGTCTGGTTGCACAGGACACAGGCGGGCGGGGATTTGGCGTCTTTGGGCCGGGGACACTCTTTCGTGTTATGTGGTTTGAGGCACTTAACGCACCTGAGTGGGGCGGAGCAGTTGGCCGCCGCGTGACCATAAAGTTGGCAGCGGTGGCACTGCGCCGGGAAACCGGGCCTATGTGGGGGCTCTACCTTCACCCTCGACAGGCCACACACTGTGCGTACCTGCCGGAAGATGGCTTTAGCCTCCGGCACGTTTGATAGGATTACTAGGGCAAGGTTGTATCTCTTGCCCGTTCTGTTGTGCATTTTGTGCACTGCTTCTACGGGGAAACCTTGGGACTTAAGGTCCTCAAGGATTTCCTCGTTAGAGAACTCGAATGGGACGCCTCGGATGACGGCCCTGACTTTACGCTCTTCAGGGAGAGCGTAAGTGTGGTAGGAGATTCGTTCGGCTGTGAATAGCCGGGTGATCTGACGGAAGTCCTCGATCGAGCTTGGGATGATTTTGATCGCCTCCCCGAGGTTGACGGCATGATCATACTTGATACCTGCGTCGTAGCAGGTTTTGGATAACTGGGTGAATTTTGCCTTGTCTCTTAGAAAGACAGGGGGCGGGACTTGCTTCTTAGCAAGGACTGGAGCACAACGAGAGGCTGGTTTGGATGGTGACGGGATGTCTAGTGACATCAGTGGGACGGGGGCAGCGTCGAGGGCTGAAGAACCTTTCTTCCCCATCGGTTCCTATGGTTAAAATGCTTTTGTTGGACTGTGCCTTTAAATTCGAGACTGCTGGCCGCCAACGCCTGTTTGCGTTTCATAAACCCTTAGTATTTTAGCGACGATTTACTTATATATCGACCCTATGTTTAAAGTAGAGCAACATGTAAACATAGCTACTATTTATAAATGTAATTTAAAGAAAACATTATTATGTTTTCAGGATTTTTTACTCAAAATAGTCTGAGAACTATATTAAGAGTTAGAGTAGTATGTTGTGTATGTTCAAAGTATCGTAATTGTTCACAATTATTATATCGTCACATTAAAGGCGCAATGAAGCGAATGTCACGATGTATAGTTGTAGCACGAATGGGTCGGCTCGACCGGAGAGGGATCACGTTCTCACAGAATACCAGCGTCAAATGGTAGCTTGATGCTGCTGTGTTTCGTATGGTGAGTGTAGAGAACCGGAGACCCTTTTTACTGGAAACGAGGCATTACACTTAGGTCCTCACGGATGAGAACGCATCTGCATTTTGATTCGTAATTGAGGATCGATGTAGATGTCTATGTGCCACAGCAACCACTTACCATCAGGTGGACTGTGTGCTAGTTTGTCATCCTATCTAAAAAAAAACTGAAAATATTTTTGTTTGGTTTGGTAATCGTTGTTAACTTGTTAATTTTTTCAATCATTATCAACAATTTGTGGCGCAAGAATGTGGTCATTTGACAGTAGACCAATTATAATTAGATTATGGACATGCTGGCATGTCACAGGCAGCCCTATTAGGCACTGACTGACTGCCTAGGTCGTCCAGTGTGCGACTGGTTGTAGGGCGCCTCGACAGTTCGTTGCACTCGTTTATCATTGAACATGCGCCAACGTAAACATTGTTAGGATTTCTTCGCGTTAACCTTATTATGCTGTCACCTCTAAAATTGTTCCTCGACGCATTGAATGTCTGCTAACTCACTGAAACATAATCAATTTTGTGGAATATGTTGTGGCTACTTAAAAAACACGTGTGGAGTTCACACGCAGTAGAATTGAAATCTTCAGAAAAGGAGACAGAGATGTTAGAAAACACTGTACACTGTATTCTATCCCATTCTCGCGCAGGCTAAATCCCATAGATGTATATGTTTGTCTCTTTTTAATGTCGCTTTTTTTAATCGTGTTTTAAATCACGATTCTAAAGGGTAAGGTCACGAGTACTCGGATACCTAGGCGTGCATGTATGAAGATAATGAACCTGAAAGAAGCGAAAGAGGTATGTAAGGATCGTGACACTTGGCCATCTGTTCTCTCTGGCTACCCCGTCAGGGATTGTGCGTGAAGATAAGAAAGAAAGAAAGAAAGAAATTTTTCACTTCAATAATGTCCTCGTTTTAATTAATTACAGATTTTTTTTAAGTATAATAGTCAACATCATCAAAATTAATTTATTCCATGTCATTGTGAAGTGTTGCCATAGAAAATAGATACACTGCTCGTATTATAACATCAGCGGGAGAAATGGTTTGATGGATTTCAGCTTCTGACAATATTTTATGATTTTGCGTGGGTGGAAGAATGAATAATACCAATGTTGTATTTAGATGAGGGAAAGCTATTTTCATCTTATACGATTCCGGAAACGCGTCATTTAAAAGTTGCCAATACTAATATTCCATTGAGCTAATCTTAGTCATCGTCTATTTTTGTATTTGATTGATTCTATCATTGTATTCTAATCAGATCGATCGTAAAACAAATTTTACGGTTCTTATTACCAATATAATTTTATGTGTAGGGTTATTTTTTATCAAATTGTTTCATACAAAGGGTTACTAATAAGTTCTTATTTCATTTTTATTTTTCATGTAATCTCACTCAAAATTCAACACTCAAACTCAAAATTACTTAGGTATACTTACATTAGTTTAAGAACTTTATTAAGGTAATTAAAAACTCAAAATAATTACAATAAGTATACTTAGGTACATTTACATTAGTTTAAGAACTTAGTTATTAAGGTAAAAGGAAAAGGTTTATTATTTTTTGCTTTTCAGTTTTTTCGGCAATTTAATTTTTTTGTTAAAAGTTTTTATTGCATTTTCAAGTAGGTTTTTTTTGTAGGGGACACCGGGGATGGTTGACCAAATTTCAGTGAAGATGCTTGTATTTTCTTTATTTTAGTCTATATTGTCGTAAAAAAACATTACATACCCACGATAGGTAAATTATTAAGATTCTGAAAAAAATAACAAAAAGCTTGACATCAATTATGATACGGTGCACAAGCTTCATTTTGTAAAACACGAAATACTAGTCAACCTACCCCATGCCTGGGGTTGGTTGACTTTTTACCAGGGGTAAGTTGGTCTATGAGATAATTAATACACATTTTAGGAATAAATACGAATGTAAAAAGTATTTGTTTAATCCTGACAATTTAAATAACCATAACAATATAACATTTATACATAACAAACTTTAAATTAGAATAATCATACATTTTAACGTATGTCAACTAAATACTTAAAACTTAACTTGCACGTAGTGCACTGAATCCATTTCTCTTCTTCTCTTCAGGTATTTCAAACCATAAAATTTACAAATACTTTTGCTTTAATTAATGCGTAGTTAATTTATTAGCGGAAATCAAAAATGTAAAGGTTCTTAATTTTACTCCAGGTTTTTCTTTTTTTTGTATGAACTCATATTATATTTTATGTAATTTTTGAACTAGAGGTAGTGAACCAGAGAAGAAGATTTTGCCTCAAGGGTCAACCCTTATAAAATTTAAGAAAAAACAATCTAAAAAAGAAAATACTGGTGACGTGTTCAATGTACTATTCAGACGACATTAGAATTTTTACCTTGAGCTTGTGATATTCTTTCGTCCAATCAAAGGGTCAAAAAGCTATTAAGACAGTTTAGTGGCAATGTAGGAATATCCATCACCCCATATTATCCCGTAGGTATCGAAAGAGGCGACAGAGGAGAAAAATCTGAAGATGGTCAGCAGCGTTTTCCTAACAACGATTAAAAAAGAGATTGCGGTTGCCAACCTGCCAGCCAAGCGTGGCAATTATGGCAAATATCTCCTCTGTGAGGTAATCTACGGGGGAGGCACTGTTCAGGTGTGGACTTTAATAGGCTGTAATGGTAACGGTAAAGGTAAAGGTAACGGTATAGAAGATATGTTGTATCTATTGTTTGTATATGTTGATTCATATTATATATGTTGATATTATTTTTTATATTTTGAAGTTGGCTTTTAATTTTTATTTAAAAGTAATTTCTCTGGTCGCAATCGCAAGCTTTTAACAGTTCATTTTACAATATACTGACGTTATACTATTTTTTTTTATTTATTTGCTTTTTAAGGGAAACATACCAGTACAATAAAAATACATTATAAAAACATATAAAAGTAATCCTAAAACCAATAAGGTTTCCACAGATATCTAATACTCACATATAAAAAGCTTGCAAACACATGTATAAAATAAAACTAAATGGTATTTATAAACATTAAGTACTAAGCAGTTAAAAGTAATACAATACATACAACCTATAGTGAAGCTACCAATTATAAATTAAGTTTTACAATATTTTTTTTATGACTATTATATTTAAGTATCGTATTATACTTATAGTATATACCAGGGTTGGCGAACCTTTATGTATCAACGTGCCATTTTTCTAAAGAAAAGTTTAATTAGGTAATAGACTTGCCGTAAAATAATTTTGAGTTCGTGATTATTTGCAAAATAATAGTACTAAATACCATCGACTCAAAACTCTTTATTTACTACAAAAAATAAATAAAGAGTTTTGTATCGAGAAGTTTATTAATGTATTTTGCAATGAATAATATATGTATATAATAATAAATGTTTCAGTTATACGCGTGATTCAAATTAAAGTAACATTAGTGTGACTTCTGTTGCAGCAGATCAGATGACAAATAACTTATATAGGGGTTGTAAAATCATAAAAATAACACACATGAACTTTTAAATACAGTTGTGTCAACGAAATTTACGATTATGCTATGCGTAAACGAAGTATGCATTCCTTGGGGGAGGCGTAAACTTGTGAAGGGATGTAATGATGATGATGATGAAACGAAATATGCGTCATTAGCAATAGTAGTCCACGATGCAACTAGGATCACTCGCGTTCGTTTGTTATATAATACTTCATAATGAACTTTGTGATTGATGACGTGCCAAAAATATTGTGTCGCGTGCCATCGATGACGTGCCATTGGTTTGCACTCCCTGGTCTATACATTCGTTTATTCAACAATATACGAACATATATTACGCATACGCACAAATATAGTTTGTTGTTTGTCAGAATTCAACAGCCAGTTTTACGGGTGAGCATTCGTAGAAACGGACACACATACACATATATTATTACATACCAGCCAATATTTTCTATATTACCCGCCTTTTTGGGCTTCGGTACAAAAATAAATCATATTATATGAATTATACGGATGTAAGATTTTACCTCGTCTTTATTTTTTTACTTCTAATCTTTTTCGTTTAGCTAAATATGTAAAATCACACCTATAACATAAAAACCACATGGAAGTGTACTAAAAGTATAAAGTAAGTATGAGAGTATAGTAAAAGTATAAAATATTGTCTAAGTTTTGATTTACTCGTCTCACATTAATTACACCTAGTTCCACGGACGGGCGAGGGGCGTGTCAGCATTCGTGGTTGGAGTGAAGGGCATACTGGAGTATCGATTTCCAGCATACACGTGGAAATCGTTTGTTATTTTATACCGAGTAAAGCAATGTTATTAATTCATTACCATCAAACTACTAATCAAAAGTCCATTTGACTGCTGACGATATACCTCTCCCATAGATTGCCCCCATTACCTTTGCCAAGCTGCCACGCTTGCCAGGCGAATTGGCAACCGTATTTTATTATATTGCGTTGTTGTTGTTATATTTTTAACAAGAAGAGGAATGGTTTACGTTAGTTTTTTTTATTGTCGTCGCCACTTAGTAAATATAAGCTTCGCTATAATATTTTCGCTTTCAATCTGGAATGTTGCCTCTGACACAATTTCCTTCCACCAAATATATGTTTCGTGATAGCTTGATGCGAATCAATACAACAAATCTAACACAAATAATTTAGTACGTATATTATATACTATAAATATTTGACGTTTTGGAATGATTTCACGTTTGACAATTTGCTGAACTAATGTTGTTTTATATTAAAACGGAAATACTACACGAAAATACCGCGAGTAATTTAAAAAAAAAACATTTAATAGGTAGTAATAGTAGGTAGTAATTCTTATCTATCTAGGAGTCCGTCTGGTAGGCTTAGCATTCAGGCTGTGAGTGTACGTCTATATACATTACATCCTTCTATATATATTATATAATTCTATATATATGATATACTTTTTATATATTATATACTACTATATGTACTATACTTCTATATGTTTTATATATTTCTATGTATAATATATACATTTTATATATATATATATGATATACTACTATATATATTATGTACATCTCAGTTTATTTTGAGTTTTAAGTTAAATTTTAATTTTTATATTTATTTGGGTTTTAATATTTATCCTTATTTTTATATTTATTTTATAGTTTCCTTCATTTTTATTAATTTTTTACTTTTTATTTTCTTTTTATATTTATTTACATTTTACATTACATTTTGATCCTCAGAGGTAAAAAAGCATTTTTACTTACTTTCCTAGGATTTGGCTACAGGCGTGCATGGGCTGCATCTTTACCATCAGGTGGACTGTTTGGTGGATAAGTTCGGTGGTCACTTCAGTTAAAAAGGAAAAAGAAAAAAGAGCAGTGGTACGGTGGATATAAGCGATGGGATTTTTCATTAAATTTTAAGTGATATTTTACCACAAGCTCCCCTGTGAAAGAAAACATCGTGAAGAAATTGTGCATGGCCGAGAAATTAGGTTTATTCACACGCATTGGGGCAGCTCGGCGGTCTCTTTCCTGTTCCAAATTCCTCCTAGAAACCAAAGACAATAGTTGGACGTATGTCCAACTGTCGCACAATTTAATGTTTATTAAGTTACTTTATTTTTAATGCACATTCAATAAATATGTTATATGTAGAAATGTTATTGCTTTTACCGTATTATGTATTTTATGTGTCATTGTATTATTATTATTATGTTGATAGCATTGTAGCAGCCACGATTTCGAGGGTCTGAGGTCTTTAAAGTGAACTAATACTTTGTGTAATACTCATATAATTAGGCTTTGGGAAGACTCGACAGTTTCAAAGTCCCGTGACGTGAGATAACCCCCGATCAAAGTCCCGGTACATACCGGGATTTAGAGACTGCATAATAAAATTAGAATCGAGTTCATTTTGGCGAAATGTATCAATAATTTTAATCATTTCTCTTCATCTTCTAATCATCTAAATCATCTAAATAAATAATTAGTAGTTTCAGTAAAATTCAAAATTCATTGAACATAAAATCAAATTCTCACACCTATCATGTTATATGTATAGTATGATCATTAAAATGATTATGTAGTATACATATAGTTATTGGTCATAATCCTAATCACAGATTCATTTGTTTGGTAATAAAATCTAATAAAACAGACGTACGATTAGAAATTATACCAATAATTGAAATATATTATATAATAATGATATATGACAAGTGTGTCACGAGTCTTGACCCGAAAGTTCCGGGACGAGGGACAATTTAACTTAGAGAAAAATTCGGGAATTTCGAGACACGAGACGTCATTAGATTCAAAACTTAAATATAATGTTAAAAAATTAAATCGAATAAAGATGGGCTAATATATAATATACATGTTGTATATATATAAATAATATACTCCAGCTGACTCAAACTGACTCACGTGGCTTTGCTCGCTAGAAATTTGTGTAGAAGAAAATTTTCTTTTTCGAAAATATCACTGACGAAAAGAAATACCACTAAAAATTCTCACCGTAATAACTGTAGAAGTGTACTTAATCACGATTTAATTTGTACTGTATAATGAGAAAATTACTTTGCCGTGGTAGTTCAGATGGTTAGTGCTCGCTGTAAATTTCACAGTACGCGAGAAAACCGGGTTCGATTCCCGCCGGCACCATGAAATTGTTAATTGCAATTTTAAGTGCTGATTTACCACGTGCTCGGCAGTAAAGGAAAACATCGTGAGGAAACCTCCATGTCTGAGTAATAAGAAAAAAATATTTCGAAGACATGTGAAGTTCGCCAACATGCATTGTGGCAGCGCGGCGGACAACTTGCACTAAAACCCCTCAGAAATGAGCGGAGGCCTTTGCCCAGGAGTGGGACGTATATATAGGCTGTAACTTTTTAAATTTTTTCACTAGGCAATACATTGTGTTAATTTATACCAAACCGTTGGGTTAGCGTACCCAATAAGCTCATATTTCTTCGACTGACTTCGCACATTAAACTAATTAATATCACAATAAACACTAGGGTAGGGTAGTAGTACGGATTTCTAGTTGTAAAATAAAAGAATCGTGCTACAAAGCTGGTAACAAACAACTTTACGTCTTCAAAATATTAGTAGAATTTTTAGTAAACTGGCACGATTTTATAATGTACACTTCTAAAGACTGGTCGGTTGCTAGGCACGATTTGGGGTGTGACAGCGTTAAAAGGCTGCGTATTACATCACCACCATTGTAGTATATTAGGAAAGACATAACATTTGATGGCACCCTCGTGGCTCACGGCTGCGATGGCTATAACCCTCTGCGCTGACGTCAGCCGCCGTTTTATTTACTCCAACTTTGAGCTACAAAGCTTTACGTCAGCCGCCGTTTTATTTACTCCAACTTTGAGCTACAAAGCTTTCTGTTGCTACGTGTAGGTACTGGTGCTGTTGTTAAATGAACTTTATCTAATATGTAATATCGGTATGTTATTTATTGATTGTGTTTCTACACTCTAAGGTATTTATTTGATGTTTTTTTGTACTTTGGAGTAGAAGATTAGATTTAGTGTTATCGTTTCTTCATTAAAATTTTAATTTGTACTCTGGTATGTGTGCAGCGGTATGTAAACTGATTTGCTTATAGAGTACTTAGGTATTTTTTGAAAACTTTGTTTGTTATTTAATAGAACTCATTTATATGTAAGGTTATCGTCATTTTTTATTATATATAAACATCAGAAAAATTAAGTTTTACGTACACGCAATATTTTTTTATTGTGAACTATTGCTTGAGTTTTTTTTATAGGATAAGGGTGACAAACGAGGACGCAGTCCACCTGATGGTAAATGGATGCTGTGGTCCATAGACGTCTACATTTAACCTCGATTAATAATCAAAATGCAGAAGCGTTATCACCATATAGGACTAAGATGGAATGCCTCGATTCCAGTAAAACGGGTCTTCGGTTCTCCACACTCACCATACAAAACACAACAGAATTAAGCTGCTATTTTACGCTGGTATTCTGTGAAAGCATGGTCCCCTACCACAGTCGAGCCGACCCATTCGTGATACAACCATAATATAGCTGCAGCATGGTTCTACCACGTTTAAAAAACATCACAACAGTTGTGTAGCAATATTATGTGATGATGATAAATAAGTACGAAGTTTAAATCAATATTAATTACATAGCACGATTTGAATTGTCATTCGACAGGCCCGTTGGTCTAGTGGTTAGTGACCCTGACTGCTATGCCGGAGGTCGTGAGTTCGATTCCCACCCAGGACAAATGTTTGTGTGATGAGCACGATCATTTGTTCTGTGTCTGGGTGTAATTTATCTATAATATTTATGTATTTAGAAATATATATATATGTATATCAGTTGTCTAGTACCCATAACACAAGCTCTGCTTAGCTTGGGACTAGATGGCGTTGTGTGATAGCTGTGAAATATTATTATTATTATTATTCGTATTGCCCGAGCATTATAAATAATGCCCTGATTAATCACAACATACATAACAGGTCCATAACATACAAAACATTAAAAAAAACTTTCAAAAAGATCAATAATACCCCGCGTAAAATAACAGTTGCTGGGTGACAGAGCTTTGCTTGGCGCCGGAAAATAACTATATTTTTTCAGGGATTCCATCTACTTAGAAAACTATGTAAACTTTTAAGTTAATTATCAAAGTACAATATTTCATCTAAATAGATCCGTTTTAGAGGTAACAGTTAAATGTAAGTAATATATAATATTAATATATTTTTTCTTTTTAAAAATCCGATTTTGATAATTCTTCTTTTGTTGGATAATGTATACCTCGAAATTGGTCCCATATAAATTTGGAAAAAAAATTACCCTAAGGGTGGGAAAATAGGGGTGATTTATTGTTCACTTACAGATTTTAATGCTGAGTTGTGTATCACAACATTACATAATAATTACATTACATTACAAAAAAACTTCACGATGAATGAGCTTTAGACCTGTGAGTCTCTTGTGTGTAGACCTCTCAGTCTGCATTTCTACTAAAGCTAGTTCATCATGAGGTTTGTGTAATACCTTATTTGGCTCTAGATCAGATAATGCAATACCCTCTTGTGTTTTTACTCTACTCAGTGCCACATATGCCTGCCCTTTGGCAAACACTTCCTTTCCGAGATCGATTACAGCTTTAAACAAATAATAGTTAATTAGACATCTATTAAAAAGATCGGGGTCAGGTTTGTTACTTTGTGCGTGTAACACGGAGAAAACGAATTTTCTCAGAAATGAGACCTAGCTAAATCCATTTCTCATTTCCGTAAATCTCTGTATTGTAAATTTCATCGACATCGTTAGAGCAGTTTTCGATAGGCGATTTCAAGTAAATATAGTCAATGTTGCTCGCACTGTAGTGTAGGATTCAATGCATTTTTCATGTATTAAAAAGTCCAATGCTGAACATAGGCCTTGGCCGTAGAATGACTGTAATGGCAACAGCTTTTTGAGTTTTCATTAGGTAGAGGCTGCTGCCCGTTCCCTGTTCCATTTCCAATAGTCATCTTTTACGGATGAAACAGGATGTTGGATTTTGTTACTTAGAATTTAATACGAATACTCGTATGTATTCCATGAAACTTAAAGTTACAGTCTATATACGTCCCACTGCTGAGCACAGGCCACTCATTTCCCAGAGGGTTTTAGGGTAAGGTGTCCGCCGCGCCGCAATGCGTGTTGTCGAACTTCACATACCCTCGAAATATAATTTTTTGTTTACTCACGATTTTTCCCTTCACCGCCGAGCATGTGGGGTAAATCAGCACTTGAAATTGCAATTAATGATTTCAATGGTCCTGGCGGGGATCAAACTCGGGTTGCTCGCGTACTGTTAAAAAATTACAGCGAGCGCTAACCGCTAACCATCTGAGTTACCACGTCTCTTTTAACCATCTGTACTACCACGGCTCTTACATTCCATACATATAATTAAATGTACTTAGTGAATAGTCAGTAAATATTAAAGATTGTTTGCGTATTTTACAGTTCTGAAGTCATCGAGTTTTTAACCGACTTTAAAAAGGAGGAGGTATTCAATTCGACTGTATGTTTTTTATGTGTGTTACTTTATAACTTTTCTCTAGGTGAATCGATTTTGATGATTCTTTTTTTATTTGAAAGCTGGTGCTTCTCGTGTGGTCCCATATAAATTTAATCAGAATGTGAACGAGTAGCTTAATCAGGATGTGACAAGTAGTTTTTGAGTTATCCTTAAATAATGCTTATTTAATTGACTTCGAATAGGTTAATTCGGTCGTATTATAGTCGCTTGTACAACATTTTTAATTTTACCACGTGTTATTAAAACTTTTGTACTACAAATTACAAAAATAATATATTGCGTTCATTTAATGATTGTAGTAGGAAGTTGTTTAGTAACGATAACAATGAATCCGCTACAGTGCTGTTTTATGGGGATTCCATGCGGTTTCTGAATGATGTCAGAACAGCTTTGATGTGCTAATTATCGACTACAATCCAGAACAAAGACTTTGTATATCGGTATACACATCAGTTGTGTTCATGGTTATCATGTAAATTGTAATATGTGGATTTGATCATAAAAGATAATTATACGCGTAGAAGTTTACTTTAAATAATATTATTGTAGGGTACGTAATAAGTAAGAACTGGGAACGGCAGCCATTTGAAAGTTTTGTTTTTCCCCTTTTTTTGCGCCCGAAGCAAATATGGGCAACCCTCCGGAAAGCGGGGGAGGGAGGTTGGGACTGCTCATAGCATACCACGCAGCCGGCTGCGTGGTTATGTGGTGACTTTTACCCACTAAACCCAACCTTTTAGGAACTGGCTTAACGATCTAACTAGAGATCTCTAAGCCGCATACGAACGCGACCCTCCTTGGCAGAAAGGAGGGCGCAATTGTTTTTTCCCCTATGAGGTTTTCACTATCGACGCTTTTAGATCTAGTCTATAGGTAAGTTGCTACAAAACAAGCAAATATTAGTCTTTTTACGCTTCCATAAAGTTCAGGGTTGTGGGTGTAAGGTTTGCGTACATAACGCTTGAAGTCACCCTTAGTTATTGTAGGGTGTGCTTTGCTGACTTAGGAAATGCGGTCGACTATTTGAGCTATAAATCATAAGGGTTACATTGTAAATTATTTCGTTACATTTTCAAAGAATTCTGTATTATTTACGTTTTTAATTGCATCAATTTAGTTTTTCTAGAATTTTCGTTTTTAATTGCATACGTTTAGGTTAATTTACGAATTATGGAACGTGAGGAACGATTGAGTGAAATGAACTTTGCGCTGCCATAGTTCGATAGAGAATGTTTGTTTTTAATTGTATAAATATAGTTTTTTTTCGATGTTATTTACGAATTCTTAAAGATGTGAAGAATGATGGAGTGGAATGACCTTTGGGTTGTAGGTATGGTTCAGTACTTACGATAAACCGACCATAATGGATTGCTGCGTAGGATTCATCATAGTGCTGTTTAATCATGGGTAGTACAGTGACGCTCCCTTTGGAGTATCAAAATTATGTTGTTAAATTACATCGTAACTAAACTATAAAGTCTGTGCCTGTTCTATTTCAACATGTAGTCTAGCGGGGCGTTCGGCGTACATCACGTTACAAACACACGCTTTTGGACTATGGTGCACAGAGTGATGGCAATGGCACAATATCTGATAGCAGAAAGCTGTCCACTCAGTCCTACTAAAAATCATTATGCAAATGGACAATCTTATCAATCGTTTTTAATCAACTTGAAAATGAGGTTATACGTGGTAGAGCCATGCTGCGGTTATATTATGATTGCTTTATTATGACTGCTCTCACAGACTATCAGCGTAAAATAACAGCTTAATGCTGCTGTGTTTCAAAATCGTAGACCCTTTTTACTGGAAACGAGGTATTCTATTTTAGTCCTCATGGATGACAACGCATCTTTATTTTGATTTTTAGTCGAGAATAGATGAAGATATCTATGGGCCACATCATCCACTTATCATCAGGTGGGCTGTGCGCTCGCTTGTTACCTTTATTTTTATAAAAAAAGGGTGGAGCAGTGTTGGGTGCCAACGATTATATTATTTCCGTACGGGATAAGGTGTGGTTCCAGTTGTGGGTGTTTGTCCTAATGCAATTTATATTTGGAAACCCCTTCTACGACACAGGGGACACTCTTGAGGTGATGTACCTAAGATTACTCCAAGAGCAGCTGAATAGGCGATTTGACAATATTGAAAATATACTATAAATTGTGTTCATCCTATCAGATAATAGCGTAAAATGATATATTTCACTTTATTTTATACTGAAGTATGTACCTATATTTCATGCAAAATAAACGAAAATAAAATACATTGATTTTTGAAATTATATTTGCGACGGAAACACCATGTGATTGGTTGCAACCCTCGTGACGTCACATACGGGTTAACGTTGCTGCCTTCTCCTCCAAAATTGTAACCATTTTTATTCAAGTAAAATATACAGTCTCCGTATCTCTTTTACCTTTTATGTTCGTTAATTTGTTTGTAGTATGTCCTTTGTCGGTATAATTTGACAGTTTTTGAAATTTTCAAAAATTCCTAATATTTAAAATAATATCTAATTAATTTAAAATAGAACATAGAAACATGGCAGTGGTAGATATTTTTATTTTTGTAAAAATGAATTGACAAACGAATTTGCTCCTGATGACCATGGAATTCAGTAGCCAGTACTAATTTTCTATAAACAAAGGCTACGAAGATACGTTAATACCTTTAAGGACTGACATAGAATGCCTCATAAACTTAGATTATACAGTGTAATTTAACCAGTATAATTTAGACTGGTTTTCGATACCCTTTAGAACAGAACACTGTAGTACAAGCTTATGGCTTATGCAGTATTGGCTACAACAATATACAGTATGCAAAGTACATAGCAATATAAATATTTTAATCAACTCTACTTCATTTTGAAAGACCAATCGCGAGTATTTTCTTATCACATTACGTAACGTTTTCAACCTTTTAAGATAAGATCTGCCGTTGTTAAAATATTTGCTAATGCATACCCATAATAATGCAATCTAACACCTTTTTCCTGTTATGTAAGATGACAGGTGTTTAATCAAACATAAATAGCTTAGTGTATGCGTTCATACTATTACTATACTATACTATAGTGTATTGTAGATCTAACGTGTAGTAGCGGTGTAAGAATATCCATTACCCCATATCATCTCGTGGGTGTCGTAAGAAGTGTCAGAGGGAAATAAATCACGGTATGGGCATCAGCGTCTTTCTGATAACGACTTAAAATAAAAAAAATGGTTGTCTGTAGTCGGTTTACGGACGATAGTTTAACTTGACGTCATAAAAAAACATTGATGAAATGATTGCATACTTTATGGATAAGAGATAGATGCGCCGCAAGCCGAACGTAAGCCGAATCTCATCGCTCAAGCCGATCTTTCGCTTGCTTGTGCAGCGCTCTCGCTCCGATCGTAACGTTACAATGATCGTAACGTTACAATTAGTCATCCTTTTTAATAAGAGGAGAGTGTGGTTTGCAAGATAATGTTGTGACCAGGATTAAGAAAGGAATGCTTCGATGGTTTGGTCATGTGGAAAGAATGAATGAGGAAAGACTGACAAAGAAAATTTATGTTGCAGAAGTGAATAATAGCAGAGTCTGAAAGGGACGTCCTAGGCGAAAATTTATCGACCAAATTGGCGATTTATTGAAAACGGGCCAAATTAGGAGTACCCTTAACCGACGAGCACGTATGCGTAGGTGTATGGATGTGAAGGAGGCGAGAGAGGTGTGTCAGGATCGTGCCAAATGGAAGTCTGTAGTCTCTGCCTACCCCTCTGGGTGACAGGCGTGAGTGTTATGTAGTCATCCTTTTTCGTGCGTGCAGCCGGCGTTCATCGATTTATTTGACGCTGTCACGTCAATAAAATCTACGGTTACACAGACCTGCATGCCAATTGTGGCAATTTTCCCCTCTATGAGGCTATCTATGGGGGATTCCTATGTTCAGTAGTAGACTTAAATAGGCTCTAACGGTAACGGAAACGGATGTTTTGATATTCAGTAGCAAGACAGGGCGAGGTGGATGGCGTGCATGACAAACATATATCTTGTACTTATTATAGGGGCATATGTGGCATAGGGGCCGTTTGCCATACGTTTCTACTATTGAACATGGGCCATTCATTGTTGGGCGATCAAGGCGCCACGTTTTTAAGGTGATCGCAGTACAAAACTTCTCGTTCTTTTGACGCTGTTCCCATTGCAGGTCAGGGTATTTAAAGTCTGACGTATACGAGATGGGTTTACTGTCACCTATCGGAAGGATTCTCTTAAGCCGCCAACAGACGGCACTGTGATTAAGAGCATCTATTTATCATGCATATGACACGCACTAAATGTTGTGCGCTCAAACAAACAGCAGAATTTTGACCACAGTAGTATTGGGTTAGAAAAATCTTTCGCAATACAATTTTAGGGATTCGTCACTTTTTAGGTGGTAAAATGTATTATCGTTTTACTTATATATTTTTTTTAATTAAGTCAGTGGCTTAAAATTACTTTATTGCGACGTAAGTAACGTATATATTGTGTAAAATATACGTTAGCTATTATGAATCGATTATGTAGAAATTATTTTATTCTTTTTTTAGGTTTTGAAGTCGATTTTTATAAAATTACGAAATATTATCACTGTCACATTCGATTTCAGAACAATGCTTTGAAGTCTCCTTGGAGTGTGCCTACAATAGCAGCAGTTTCGCTAACTGTTTTATTAAAACAAATGTGTTGTGGCCATTCTTGTGTAATTACGTTTTAATATCGACGCGAATTAATTAAAGAGGTTAAAGGAAACGCATAAATATATATGCCTGAATTTTACTCGCAATATTCTATCAATTGAACGGCCGGCTACATTTCTTGAATACGCGAATTAACCCTAATCGTAGAAATAGTAAATAACCGTTTGAAATCTCTATTGAATTTACTAAAACTCTTACTGTTTAGTATTGCGTTTTTTTACACCATGGAACTAGTGGCAGAAAAGTAAATGATAAAAGTTTCGTATTTTTCAATCGATTTTATATTATTCGCGTATCTTTTTTAAATAACATTTAAGATATATATAAATATATATAAAATATCACACTCAAAACTACAGTAAAAGAATTATATAAAATATATACACATACATATCTCCTGATGTTAAAAATAGATTGAACTATTAAGTTTCGTTTGAGGTTACAGATTACTGTTACAATCATCATAGAATATAACAGCTTTTTAGTACAACCTTTAGTTTATTAATTATTATGTATTTTAAAAAATATTACTTACAAGAGCATGTATAAATCAGTGCGTGTTGCTAGTGTTGAAATATGGAACTGAGACGTGGTCCTTGACTGCTGGCCGCAAGTAGATAGATATAGTATTATTTGCTTAGTATTATTGCTGATGATACTTCATTGGTTTTAAATAAGCATAATGGTTTATCGTTAACTATTTGATTTTAAATGTCACTAAAACTAAATGTATGAAATTTATTGAAATTAGTTAATGGGTTCGTGACAATAAAACTGCTGATTGAATTACCAAAATTGACACTTTAATTACTGGACATCAATTAAAACTTAAATCAGACTAATAATTAATCACACTTAACAATTTAGTTCAGTTTATTTCGCTCCGAAAGCTTCGTTCGTATCGCCAATTCAATACTGCCACGGTTGCGGTCCTTAACGGCTTGGAATAGGCCTTTTCCACCGAAACATTTAGGATATTATATATATGTATATATATATATATATATATATATATATATATATATATATATATATATATATATATATATATATATATATATATATATATATATGTATATATGTATACCGGCCCCCGTCCGACCAGGTGCAGAAAGTTCAAGTGTGTAGTTTTCCGAAAGCTAAGTTCTTCTATTCGATACTAGATAGCGCTGGAGGTGGAAAGTTCAGGTATGGCACTTTCTAGAAAGCTCTCCTCGCTCTGTTCCCCGACACTAGATAGCGCTAGTGCCAGGTACCAGACATCAACTCAGGCGTGCAACAATAATGATACTTTGAATGGGAAATAGCTGGGTCTTGATCCTACATTTGTATTTGGTGCCAGTGGTTGAAACCACCGTTTTTCCAGAAACTCCAGACTGAATTATCAAGCAGTTAGTTTATTTCAGTTATTTTATAGCATAACATAAAGAAACGAAAGGTATTGAAAGTGACTTCTTTTTTCAGGTAAAGAATAACCCTTACCTATCACGAGTCCACTGCTGAACATAAACGTTCTCAATAGACTGCCACAAAGTTCAGTCCTTAGCAACATGCATCCATCGACTAACTGCGTGTTTCATCGGGTCATCCCTAAATGTAGCAGGGGGTTGCTTAGAACTGCGCTTGCCAGTACGACGTCACTCGAGAAACATTCTTTCGGATCGTTTGTTGGTTTGGCTCCAGCTAAATGTTCGGGCCATTGCCACTTAAGCTTACTGATTCGCTGAGCTATTTCAATACTTCATGCAGCTCTTGAATATTAAGGTGTTGAGTCCAAAGCTACTAGGTGGCATTTTACCTTCGATCAACAATACCAACTAGATAACGGGTCACGTACAAAATCATAGCTAAATACTGTCCGTATGAATGTAAACTATGAAAAGACATAAATTAAATAACATTTAGTGTGTAATCAACCTTAAGGCGACACCGTGAAAAAATGCATCTCCTTTCATCGAATAGTATAGGACTATGACACCACTAACGAAAGTGGAATTTTGATATAGGTAAATTTATGTCTTTATCTTGAATTTGATTGTTCAAAAACACGATTGTATAATTTTGACTCGATCATAATTATTTGCGAAAACACCTCTAAAAATCACTATAGTTGAAATTATAACGAAATTACTTACTTAATCTATATGCTTGGGAATCACTCAAATATATTCATAACATCAGCATTCATAATTTACTTGCTCATTATTTTGATTACTTAAATCAATAATTTAAAAAAAATATATTTTAAGATTCTGACAATTTCTAAGGACTTTTAATCGTCGCGGGCGCTACGCTATTTTAGACCTTATGACGGCGTTTTTTCAAGATTTTATAGAAATTACGTATTCACTCGGATCAGTACGGCGATAGTCTTTTCGATGTGTCGTCTTAAGTTATAACAAATAAAGTTCTTTTTCCCGTTATTGCCCTGCGAGCTAAACTCTCACGTGCAAGAGCTCACGTCTCATGTGTCATGTGCGCTCTTATTTACTGAGATGGATTTTTTGCGCCGACCCGACATCTAGTTGGTATTGTTGATCGAAACATTTTACAGCACCAGCATATACATGCAGCAATACTCCGCGTACGACCGGATTTCTGTTTTGTACTATATTGTACTATATAGTGTAAGCAACTGTACCGACTCAGAAGTATCGCCGCACCTCAGGACACCTAGCGGCTGATCTGGACACTCAGCTGATATTTCTTCACAACTGTGTTCTCATCAGCGTTCTGTAGTCTGGGTCTCCAGAGGTGATAACGCAGTTGTAGCCTGTGTTTAAACTTAGTTGCTCCCACATAATTCGCACGCAAGCTTTTCTATTATTGATTATTTGAATTGATTTGATTCTAAATACTATTCCGTTATCTAATCCAAAGTACGTAAGAGACTTACGAGACTGGCTATACAGCTTAGACTATAAAAATGCTGAAATAAATAATATTTACGTTACTACGAATAAACGATCATAATTAATCGATAATGTTAGTTAGTGATTAGAGGCGGTGTATGGAATATCCACATCCCCATATCGTCCCGTAGGTGTCGTAGAAGGGGATAGAGAGAAACAACCAAGGGATAAGCAACGTCTTCCTAATAACAAGTAAAACTGTTGAAACTGCGGTTGCCAACCTTTTTTTATAGGATATGGTGACAAGCGAGCATACAGTCAACCTAATGGTAAGTGGTTGCTGCGGCCCATAGACATCTACATTAATCCTCGATTACAAATCAAAAAGCAGATGCGTTCTCATCCGTGAGGACCTAGGTGGAATGCCTCGTTTCCAGTAAAAAGGGTCTCCGGTTCTCTACACTCACCATACGAAACACAGCAGCATTAAGCTACCATTTTACGCTGGTATTCTGTGACCTGCTTACCAAGCGTGGTAATTATGGCAAATATCTTTCTTATGAGGCAATATTATATCTATATATTATATATTATATATTATATTATATAGGCTATCTATATATTAGTAGTGGCACTTTTGATAGGCCGTAACGGTTTATTAGTTGGTAAATTGTTATGGCAAATAGTTCACGACTACGACATGATTTTATTTCTAATAACAAAAATTAAAAATACAAAAAATACATTTAGGAAAGGAGATAATCACTTTTGGGCCCACTAGAAATATTAACGTCATTTAATGGTATTTACACCAAAAAAAAGACACCAAATTATAATAGTAAATGGTCTATAGATTTTTCGAAAATGTAAACGGAAACAAGAAATCTGAAAAAAAAAAAATTGTTGTTTTGACATTCGTGTTCTGATCATTGGCTAAGGTAATGTAACATTTAAAAAAATTATTGTCTTAGAGATGTGCCGTGATAACTCGGAAAAAATCGACTCAAGTTGAAATTCAGGTAACTCGATTTTGAGCTCGAGTTAAAGAATTCAAATTAGATGAACGAAGCTGTGTCAATATTTCACAAATTATTTTTATAATTGTTCTTCCATACAACACAATTATTATTACTACACTTAATAGGTAGTTATATATTATTTTTGGTATGCGTATCGACATCTTCATAAAATAATATCACTCTAGTTACTAGTTTTTGAGTAAATCAATTTTTTACAGAAAAGTTTATCACTAGAGTTGAGATCATTTTTAAATATGTACCTTTATAAATAAGTAATATGTGGCAACATGAAATTAAAACTATAAATCAATATCATAAATAAAACTAAGTTCAGGTTTGTTTACAACATGCCAGATGCAAGTTTCAATTTGGATGCAACTTGTGATGTCACCCGCAGCGACTTATTATATATACAAGTGAATTCATATATATATAGCACCCTCTGAATCTATACGATGCGCCGAGTTAACTCGGTAACTGGGTAAAATTTATTTTCTATCGATTATCGAGTTGGACAAATTCACTCGATTCACTCGAATGAAATAAAACATAGTTGGAGTCGCATCATTATGGTAAGAACAAAATGGAGTTTTTTATTTACAGGATACAAGCATTATTAAACTAATGTTTAAGAAAATATGGATATTATCAATTATCAGAAAGGTTAGCCAAATATTAATTGACACAAGTACGTATGTTTTTCTCAAGTTATCTTTTACATTATATTTTGCTTTTTGTAATACAATCAGTTTAAAACGTATCTTACTGTGTGTTGGTAATATCATAAATATAAATAGACATTATCCCTTAGCCATCTTGGTATTTAGAATTACACTCAAAACCAATCAATACATGTCAAAGTTAGAATCCATACGACATTTGTGCATAGACAGGCACTATGTTTTGCCCGAACTAGTGAAAGGTTTTACATCGATTTTAAAATATTTATAAATGCTGAATATACCTACAGCTTAGTTTTATATGTATTATTATTCAAGTGTGCACTATTTTAACTTATAATACCGATGAATACTACTAGAAAATCGCTTTCAGTTTATTTTTAGGTTATTGTAAGATTCATATTTTATTTGTTAATTTCTCAGGACTCCGTTTAGATGCAGTAAAACTAATAATTTTATTGTAATCTATGGATTATAAGGAATAAATCGACATGCATTTCATTGATAATCTTTAAAATTTGTAGTGGGCCCATTCTCCGTAGAAAAATTGATTGTCTCCTTTGATCAAAATGTACTTAAATCTACACTTCTAAATTTTTTCTCTAATGTTCTAAAGGTTTTAGAAAAGAATGCAAAAAAATATTGACACTGTTCATTCCTTTGGTATTCTATCCGTATTGTTTGTATTGGTTTGTTAATAAATTTCTTTAATTTTATATAGATGTGCTGAATGAACATATTTATAAAAATGTTTGGTATTCCTGTGTATTAGAACTCAGATACTTATTTTTACATTTATATTATCAATTCTACGAAATGATTAAGGAAAGTTCATAGAAAAATGTAATATTATAGAGTGCACTTTTATACGTTTTATTTCTGTAATATATCTCTGTGAAGAATTGAGGATGAGTTACCTGGAACCGTCACCTTCAAATATTCTGGGCTTAATGAAAAACCGGGCCAGTAACTTGTAAGCTATCGTGTAAGCTATTATACGTGCCTACAAGTAAGGTGATTGTTTTAATCTTCTTGCTTTGACCTTGATGTTGACTGGTTGAAATATCTTAACCAGACAGCATTCATTTTGGTTCATATATTTAAAACAATTAACATATTTGGACTCAGTCGCATTGTTGGAAGTTGAGATGACAAAGCGAGTCAACAGACAGTTTATTATCCTTGTCATCATCAGCCTGCACACGGACGACGGCTATAAATTAATTGTCTTCACTGAGATAGAAGAATTTGCAAATCGCTGCATTTTATTAGTGAATTAGTGATCGTAATACTAGGCGCCACTAGGCTACTTAAAACATTATTTGGCAGATTGGAGCAAAAATGCGGTTCTAACGTTTTATTAAAAAGGTGAGCGTACGGTGGGCTGACGTCGTGACTCGTGACGGCACGTGTCCCACCTAACTCGAACTCGAACAGTTAAAATACACTGTTGTAATAGGACTCTGTATTACAATGGCGTATTTTAGTCATGTCACCACGCTGCACGCTACGCCTTAGGCTCTCTCCTAAGGCTTTAGCCTAAGACCTTGCGCTACTTCGAAGGAGCCTAGCCTGTCGAAACGTTTTTATGCTTACACTCTTTTTTCTTTCTTCTTTCTTCTTTATTAATCTGTTTAACGGCTCCGTGGCGCAGTGGCTTAGCAATGAGTGGCTGCGCTGAGGGCCGCGGGTTCTAATCCCGCACGGAACAAGTATTTGTATGGCTGGTCTGGATGTTTGTCCTTGTGTAATTTATGTTTGTAAACTGCCTCCACGATACAGGAGAAAATCCTAGTGTGGGGATAACGTTTTAAAAAAGACAATAGACAATAGTAAAAGCTTGCTGGACATGGAGGGTTCGCCTTAATAGTCATGCTTACCAGGATTGACGGTCGTGGTACCAGGCGTCTCGCACCACTCTCGTATCTTTTCGTCGTCGCCGGTATGAGTACCTATTTTACGTCTGTCGTAAACGTGATGTGGTCTACCTTTACACTCAAAGACACCGAAATTAATCGATAAAGATTCCTGTATGTTGTGTTTTTTTAGCAAGTGTTTAATTTGCACCAAATAATTGATGCATATGCGATGCCCCAAATTATTTAACGTATAGACAACAATCGCATACTGACCTACAAACAATAACGTAATTCATTGTTACTTGGTTTTGTTCTTTTTAATCAAGCATTCTTTGCACGTGTCTTGATTTGTTCACGCAATCGGGGATTTGTTTCTTCATCACCTGGCCTTCCCGGTTTATATGTTACGAGTCATTCAAAACAATCGTTTATATTTACATCAGTTCTATTGGTGTTGATATTTACATCAGTTCTATTGTATTTGTGAACAAAGTTGCAGTACTCTCTTCATTTCAGAGAGGATTATGAGCAGTAAGTCCGCCATAGCCGTTATGTTGGCGGATTTCACATGTTCTCGACATAATTTATTTGTTAGATATGAGATCCTCATGATATTTTTCTTCACCAACAAGCACTTAATAAATGAACACTTAAAATTCCAATTAACTACTTCTTTCGTGCCGACGGGGATCGAAATTGGGTTACTTTTGTACTATGAAATAATTTAGGAAATTTATGGCTGATTTTTTAATCGTCAGTTAAAAGTTATCTATCAAATAAATTAATCTAGTTTAAAACTCTGGATTCACTTTACTATTAGGTGGATCTGTGAGCTTGTGTGACACTGCTTCTCTTAACCCGTATGTTTCTGGCTTAACGAAGTCCGTGTGCTCGCTCCTCTTTGAACTCTGCCTACCCCTTCGAAATTACAGATGTGATACTACTGGTATAATATGGTTAAATATTCTGATAGAAAATAATGGTGAAACAATTGAATTATTTTATTCATACAACTGTAATTTTTAATAACTTTTATCTGGTAATTGAAAACCCGGCCTTAAGAAGATAAATATTTACTTATGAAGTCGGCTATTATTGTGAATTCAGGAATAATTTTTATTACGACATATGTGAGTACGTGGTAGGTGCTAAGTTACGGCGTGTTGTCTGCCTCACTAAAGCATCGGTTTTACTGGTAAAAAGGTATTAACTATTATAAACGGTAAACAACCAGCAAAAATAATTTTATCGTAACTGCAACGCCATTACAAAGTTACGTCGTCAGTTCAATCGCGACGTGTCAGGAACGCATTCTCTGAACGGCCGAACTATAAGAATCAAATCGCGTCTGCATTTGGATTCTTAATCGAGGATATATGTACATGTCTATGGGCCACAGCATCCACTTACCATCAGGTGTACTGTGTGCTCGTTTGTCACCCTTATTCTATATAAAAAATATTTTAAATGTGAAATGTTTATAATTTTCTCATCTCATAACGGTAGGCTAGTATTATCTTGTTGTAGCTTATAATTTCCGTAAAATCTCCCTCTGCGAAAGTATTATACGGATGCCGAACGTGGGTGTACATCCCGTAGACATTCGCAACATCCCTTTCATTTGTACGATTTGTAAGAAATTTAATGTAAAGATCTAAAAAAGTCTTGAGTGGAATTAGTTACAGTCGTTAAAAATAATGTAATTAGTGAATTATATATGGATGTTACTAAAAAGTGTTTATCAGGCGTGTTGTCCCATCGTGTAAAATGACACCTGAAACCAAGGTCGATTGATGTTACGTTACAGGCCTTGTTACACGGTCTGTTCTGTTCATTTATCCTCTCAACTGCGGACGTCTAACACTTGGACACGAAAATATCTCCGTTGACTGCGGGTGTCCAAGTACTGGACATTTTTTACCCGCTCTTTTAATGTCGAAATAAAGCATTACGCACTATGTCTAACTTATTCTACCATATGTCGATGTGTACAGGATAAAAAAGATTACCATAAAAACCCCACAGCTTATACACTTTAGTAGGATTTTTTATATATACCATCTTAATGCCGCATCTGGTCAGAACTACATTCTACATCTGTGTAAGTTGATTGTTGGTTCTTGTAAGCTTACTATTAATGCGTTTTATGATACAATTGTATTGTAGCCTATGGTTTTGCGCATAAAATACTGTAAACAATAGATTTAAAATTAAATAAAAATAAAATCGAACTATTAAAAAAACTTTGTTTCATCGAGAAATATGACAATTTTGTATTTATTCAATATTTACTTACACTTATTACTTTGGGACCTTATTTAATTTATGTACTCGTTTATAGGAAATTTCATAGAGAATTCAGAAATGTATACATATTATAGTATTTGATATACCAAAATAAAGAAATTTGCGTTTAAACGGATTGCGCCCAATGCGCCGTCAATTTTATTAAACAGCTCCGCAGTCAACGGAGTATGACGGTTAGAGTCTCCACAGCTGAAAGGTTATAGGTTATATTATGCTTTAGCCTAAAAATACTTGTAATACACGTAAACATTTCAACTTCAAGCTATGTAAGACTTTTAATCCTCAAAGTAATACATCCATCATAATCTATATTTAACACCTCTGTGTATTTTGCATACGGAAGATTCTCTTATCAAATTCTTCCTTATCTTTCTTCTTATGATCTTCCTTATCAAATTTAACGGAAACATTTCCTCCTTTAAAATATGAAAATACATCGGTTTTTATAGTTAATTATGTATTTAAAAAAAAACTTACACCTTTTTATTTTAAAGAAGGATTTTTGTGACAGATGAATCAGCTGATGTGATATAGAACCACCAATAGATAGTAATCACCGTGCAGTGGCGGTGTAAGAATTTCCACTAGGTACCCCATGTCATCCGGTGGTTGTGGTAAGGGGCGACAGAGGAACCAAATTAGGAGATCGGCAGCAGCATCTCCCTAATAATGACTAAAAATAAAAAAAATACTGCGGTTGTCCACCGTTGGTAACTATGGAAATTATTCCCCCCCCCCCCCGTTTGGCAATCAATGGGGGAGGCCTACGTTCAACTGTGGGCATTAATATTGTAACGGTAATAGAGAATCAGCTTGTCTGGCTATCAATGCGAAAATTATAAAATGGAAACCCATGGCAAATAACATTTTCCAGCTTGATGTTTATGTAATAAAGTACGTCAAAATTACACTCCGTTTCCACATTCATGTATGAATAATTTGTGTTCTATAGGAGGGACCACACTCGACATTACCCGATGACGAGTTCTACGATGCGGTTGAGACTGGCTTCGACAAAATGGAAGAGGAGAGATGCGCACGCGTGGTGCCACCCGCTGAGCGTACCAGGGACGAGGTCGAGCTGCCGCCGCCGGCCATCGACAACCGTCTCACCGTACACCCCTTATGGCCTGAGGTATAACTACATTAATATGTCGGCTTCTGTGATGTTTGTGTATTGTTAGTTAGTTTTTTTTTACAACTCGTTCAGATACTTGTCACTTGCGTACTCTAGCTTATCACGTGAGAAAAGAAGTAGAACTTGAAGAAGTGGTACGTAGAGCCCGTTTAAGTAGTGGTTGATGCTAAAAATTTATACTGCATAATAGACCGAATCAATGAAATTCTAGCTACATTTAAAACGGGCCCCTAACTATCGTGCAATTCTGACTACTGTGAAATTTTCTCTGTCCATAGAACCTTATGTCGGACGCCCCCAATTATACGTTACCCCATCTAAGCAAGGCGACAAGCAGCAATTGGAGAAGACGACAAATACACGTTTTTTTTTTTTTTTTTATAGAAGAGGGGGCAAACGAGCATGCGGCTCACCTGATGTTAAGTGACTACCGCCGCCCAAGATCAACCGCAACACCAGGAGAATTGCGGGTGCGTTGCCGGCCCTTTAGAAAGGAGTAAGCTCTTTTCTTGAAGGTCCCCAGGTCGTATCGGTCCGGAAAAATCGCCGGTGGTAAACTATTCCACAGAGAGGTTGTACGTGGAAGAAAACTCCTTGTGAAACGTACAGTGGTGAACCGCCAAGCATCCAGATGGTGTGGATGGTATCGAGACGTTTGCCGTGTAGTGCGTTCACGAAATTTGGCGGCTGGAATTAATCCGAACAATTCCTCAGAGCACTCCCCGTGATAGATGCGATAAAATACGCAAAGAGATGCAACATTTCTTCGCAGCGCCAGTGAATCGAGCCGATCGGAAAGCACTCGGTCGTCGACGATTCGAGCCGCTCTGTGCTGGATGCGGTCAAGTGGAAGGAGCTGGTACTGGGGAGCCCCAGCCCAGAGATGGGAACAGTATTCCATGTGTGGCCGAACCTGCGCCTTGTAAAGTTGCAGGCGGTGTGCCGGCATGAAATACTGTCCCGCTCTGCTGAGCACGCCAAGCTTTTTAGAGGCCAATTTGGCCTTCCCTTCCAAGTGACCACGAAACTGCACGTCATTCGATATGTCGACGCCGAGGATTCCGATACTGGCTGAGGCAACAAGGGGAGTGCCTTGAAACTGAGGGGATACGACAAAGGGGTTCTTTTTAGCGGTTAACGCGCAAACTTGTGCCTTCTGGGGGTTAAACTGGACTAGATTTAGTCGTCCCCAATCCGAGACTCTGTTCAGCAAAGATTCGACTTCAGACACAAGTTTGTCCCGGCACTCGGAGACGTTTTCCCGAGAAATATTGGCTCGGCCGGTGTAAAGAGCATCACCAGTGCTGTCATCTGCATAGCAATGAATGTTACGGGTATCCAACATATCATTGATATGCAGAAGAAACAGCGTTGGCGATAGCACGCAGCCCTGTGGAACACCAGCATTAATAGGCTTGCAATCGGAGCTTGCACCGTCTACAACGACCTTGATGCTCCGATCTGCAAGAAAGCTGGTGATCCAATCGCACAATTTCTCGGGAAGCCCATAGGAAGGGAGCTTCGAAAGAAGCGCTTTGTGCCAAACCCGATCGAAGGTCTTCGCAATGTCCAAACTAACGGCCAATGCCTCCCCCTTGAACTCTACTGCCTCCGCCCATCTGTGAGTGAGGTAGACCAGAAGATCACCAGCTGACCGACCACGGCGAAAACCGTATTGGCGGTCACTAATCAGCTGGTGATCCTCAAGGTACCTCATGAGCTGGCAGTTTACAATGGACTCCATTGTTTTGGAGAACAAGGAGGTGATGGCGATTGGCCGGTAGTTGGACGGGTCTGAGCGGTCGCCTTTTTTAGGGATCGGGTGGACAAAAGCCGTCTTCCATGATTTTGGGACTACGCCTAGGGAGTAGGAGTACCGGAAAAGACGCGTTAAAACCGGTGCCAACTCTGGAGCACACGTCCTCAGCACAATTGGGGGGATTCCGTCAGGCCCACTCGACTTGTGGATGTCCAGGGAGAGGAGTGCTTTGCGAACCGAGCGCTGTGTGAACTGCACTTCCGGCATGGAGCACTCACACCGCGGGATGGTCGGCGGCGTACTCCCCCCGTCATCGAGAGTCGAGTTTGACGCAAAGAAAGCGCCTAGAAGATCGGCTTTCTCCTTTGCAGTATGGGCCAGTGAGTCGTCCTCCCTGTGCAGAGATGGAAGAGATGGCTGACAGAAATTCCCCTGGACAGCCTTGGCGAGAGACCAGAATTCACGGGTTCCAGAAGGAAGGCGAACTAGTTTCTCGCCAATTCTGCCTATGTGCTCTGACTTTGCCTTGGCAATGACTGTTTTGAAGGACCTAGAGGCGGAATTATACTTCTTTTTTAGAGCGCTGGTGTTTACATCCCGGGACGCTGATGCATCAACCCAGGCTTGGTAGCACTCCTGCTTATAGCATGATGCTATTTTACAGGAGCGACCAAACCATGGCTGAGATTTGCCTCCAATGGGCACCACAGAGGAAGGAATAAAAAGTTCCATACCCTGAAGTACCACATCAGTAACAGAATCCGCAACAACGTTGGGATCATCCGGCGAGAAGCAAACCCGCCCCCAAGGGTAGGATGCAAAGAAAGACCGCATCCCATCCCAATCGGCTGACCTATAGTGCCAAACACGGCGGCAGCCTGCAGAATGCAACCGCGATTTCAGCTTGAGTGGCACAACACTCCGGACCAGACAATGGTCCGAGGAGCCTAAAGGGGCGTCGACGGAAATCTGATATCCGTCCGGGTGAGAGGTCAGCAGAAGGTCCAACAGGGAAGGTGCATGATCCTCCACATCTGGAATTCGCGTAGGCGAAGTAATCAGTTGTCTCAGACCATATGCCAAGGCAAAATCATGAACAGATCTCCCCGCATGATTGGTTAAACGTGAACCAAGCCATTCGGCGTGATGGGCGTTAAAGTCGCCGAGGATCACGATCTCTGCGGAGGGGATCTGCTGTAGCAACGAATCTGCAGCCATTTGGACGTGGTCGAAGAGTCGGTCTGTTTCGGCATTACCGCTATGGGACCTATAGAGGCACCTGTAGACGCGTGGATGGTCGTCCCTGTCTACGCGTAGCCAAAGGATGGACAGGTCCGAACCTTCAAGTCTGCCGAGGCGTCGAGAACAGATGTCCTCTCTGACGTAAACGCAAACTCCAGCCCGAGGCACAAAGGAGTGTTCCAGTTTGTACCCCGGGTAGGAGAGATACGAGACATCAGCCGGAGAGGACACCTGCGTCTCGGTCAGAAAGAGCAGAGCCGGCCTCGCCGTCTCGAGATGGTAGTGGACGGCGTTTAGGTTAGAGTGAAGTCCCCTGATATTGCAGAAATTCACGGACAGCGTGGCAGGGGTCGCCTTGGTCTTGTTGCTCCGTTTGCCCCGAGCAGTTGTAGTCTTGAGCGGAATTTTGCCCCCCCCCAGAATACGCGGGACAGCCTGATCACCCACGCTCAGAAGTGGAGAAACATGGTCGTGGATGCTCAGCGAGGGATTCTCCAGGGGTGCTGGTACCCTCCTGGGGTAGTCTATTATTATTTAATTCCGCTACCATGTTGATGGGGGGGGGGGGATTTAGGCCTCCGGCCACCTGCACTCACCAGACGAAACGCGGAAGCAAAGCTTCCACTTCACGCCGGTATTCTGTGAGGTCGTGGTACCACCCCGGCTTGAGCCGGCCCATACGTGCAACAGCAAAGCTGCCGCGTGGCTCTACCACTGTTGGATGCTACACGTGGTAGAGCCACCCACTGATGCTATATTATAGTTGTAATACGAATGGGCGGACCGGGGAAGGACCACGCTCTTACAGAATAACAGTATAAAATAGCATTTTAATACCTTAGAGAATACTGTAGAAATAATAATAGAAGAATAATGTAGATAACCGGCGACCCTTTTAATGTAAACGAGGCACGCTATCGTGGTCTTCAGGAGTGATAACTTATCTGCATTTTGATTAGTAATCGAGGATAGTGTGCGTGGCACAGCATCCACTTACCATCACGTGGACTGTGTGCTCGTTTTGTCACCCTTATTCTATAAAAAATATCTAAGTTGCACGCCTTTGAAGAAGATTATGTCCATCACTAAATTGCTGCAGTCTGATGATGTTGACGAGTGAGTTCGCCTCATCCTTATATTTTGTCACAACTATCTATGAATGATGAATGAATCTCTCCCTTAAAAATCTGTATATTTTGTGAATATTAAGTTTTGATTGAGATTTCAAATCCTATCTTAAGTTGTGAACACTTTCTAAAGAGATATTCTTACTGATAATGTAAGCTTTTTATAGATAGTCATGATACCACAGAATTAAAAATAGATTGGTATCATCTATTATTTATATATACATGCGATATGAATAAATAATAGATGATACCCATCTATTATTTATTCATATCGCATGTAATTTACTAGCGATCAAGTGATCCGTATCGTATTGACTGTTTGATTTTTTTTATTTACATTTTATTCCCATCTGACTGCTTCGTCGGTCTAGTGATCGTAACGTATCTTGAGGTCCCGGGTTCAAATCAATATATTATAATAAAAAATATTCTGTCTGGTGTTTCACCTCCGTGTCTTGGAAAGCAAATAAAGTCGTTGGTCCTGCACCTGATCTCTATGCAGTGGTGTGTCGGATTGGCGTACCATCGGGCTATTAGCACAGTTTAAAGTTATACCCTTTTAAAGTGTGCTATTAGAGTGAGTGAATAGAGAGTGCACTTGTGCTAGTGAAGACACTCGTGCACTATAGTTCGTGCCAAATTGATTGAGAAAAACGGACATTGACCTTTCGGTCGTTTAACCAGGGGCTATAAAACTTCAATATATAGGCACTTTTTAACCAGGGGCTATAAAACTTCAATATATAGGCACTTTTTATATGTAGTACTTTCTTTATTTATTATGATTTTTTTATTATTTTTTATAATGATTGATATAATATATATTTATTAATTATTATTAAAAAGTTATGTAAAAGATCGCTGTAGAAGAAAAATCATCTATTGTTATAAACTACTTTATTCATTTAACAACAAAAAGCATTAAATTATAACACATAATATAAAGATTCGAGTGATAACGACACCGAATGAGTACGTACTTATTCAAAAGATAAAACTTTATTTTCAATATTATATAAGAACTTTATTTTTATTCGGTGCATGCGGCCCGGCCCAAAATAGGTGACGCATCTCTAGCTGCCATTGTCACGTTTCTTTTAGAACGAACTGACGTAACGCGCGTTTTGTTTATTTTAAAGGGATGAATTTGCAAAAGCTCAATATGGTGATTATATTGCTTCAAATATATTTTTAATATGAAACTGTTAATAAATGAATTGCTGCGTTACTTACCATAAGTTGAAATATAAAATATAACACATTTTTCGCGATGTACCGTAAGATTTTACGATGTTTATAGGAACCACACACAATATTATTTAAGAAACAAAAAACAAGACATATGTACTGACCTAGAAGTGTGAATAATATCAATACGAGGGTGGATTGAAAAGTACTCGGCCTAACCAAGAAAATAACAACATACTAAATCAGTTATATTTTTATTTTTCTACATAATCACCATCAAGTTCAATACACTTTTGCCACCTCCCCTTCCAAGCATTTAGACCGTTGAAAAAAAATGATTCTTCCTTAGAGTCAAAATATGCGTCTACAGCTGCTTTGACCTCGTCGTTTGTCGAAAATCTTTGACCTCCCAAGTGCTTTTTTAGGTTAGGGAACAGAAAGAAGTCTGATGGTGCCAGATCAGGTGAATACGGCGGATGCGGTAACAGTTCAAAGCCACAGTTGTGAATTTCAGCCATTGACTGTACTGACGTGTGAACACGGGCGTTATCTTGATGAAACAGGACTTTTCTTCTGAGCATTCCTCGACGTTTTTCTTTTATTTCCTCTCGTAAACGACGTAGTAAGGTGCAGTAGTAATCAGAGTTTATAGTCTGACCCCTTTCAAGATAATCAATCATAATCACACCTTTCGAGTCCCAGAATACTGAAGCCATCACCTTATTTGCCGACAAAATCGACTTAGCCTTTTTAGGGGGTGGTGAACCAGGTCTTCTCCACTGTTTTGATTGTTGTTTTGTTTCCGGTGTACAGTAATGAACCCATGTTTTGTCCATAGTAACAAAACGATTCAAAAAATCATCTGCATCGGCTTCAAATAACTCCAAACCGTCGCGTGAAATAGTCAATCGCGACCTTTTTTGTTCAACTGAAAGCAGTCGCGGAACCCACCTCGCAGACACCTTGTGGAAACCCAACTCGTTGACAATGATGTTTTGAGTTCGTTCATAAGAGATGCCTATAATCTCGGCTATCTCTCTAATTTTTAATCTGCGGTTTCCCATTATTAAATCAAGTACTTTTTTAATATTTTCGTCAGTAGTTGACGTCGAAGGCCTTCCAGAGCGGGGTTCATCTTTCACACTCTCTCTACCACGCTTAAATTCTGCTGTCCATTTTTTGACGGATGAATATGACAGAGCACAATCGTCTAATATACTGACCATGTCATCATGGATGGCTTTTGATGATAGCCCCTTCTTATGGAGGTACTTAATGACGGCACGCTGCTCGATTTGCTCCATTCGCGGAAATTATGTCCGATTACTTTGTTAATAAATTTATAAAATCACAACTAATTATCGCACACGTTTCGAACTTCACACAATGAACTAGTCTGAACTGAACTAAATAATGTGGGTAGATTTGATTTTTAGAATTGAATGGATCTGTGTTAGGCCGAGTACTTTTCAATCCACCTAGGTATTTAAATATTGTTATCACATCTAAATTGAGATTTTGTAAGTTACACCTTTTGACACTCGGCTCATATCTGAGGTCATCGTTTTTCTCAATCGATTTGGCACGAACTATATAATCATGCGCTGCGCTGATGGCAAGTCACCATTGGGACTAGCCGCTGTACTGAACGTCCGTCTGACCTCAACGCTTTGAAGGACATTACATTATATTCCCATCAGACATTTCAGATATTGCAATCATACTTTTGTTCACATTTACTACACGCTTATATTTCAATAAGTTGTTAGATCCATTGACAGACGTCTCATCTTATAGCTATAACAGCACTTGGTTTTTTCTTATATATAATTATATATTAGAAAATACCTAATATAAAATATAATATCGTATATTAAAATATAATATAATTATAAATATCTATATACGAGTGTAATATCATTATAAATTAATTACATTATTAACAAAAAGCCCTTGGCGGTCCTCTTTTATATCAATTAGATATCTGATGTTGAAATGGTATAATAAGTGACGGCCATAAGGCGCAGTTGCTAAGCATTGAGTTGTGTCGCTGAGGGCCACGGGTTCGAATCCTGCATGAAACAAGTATTTGTATGGCCTACAAATAATTGTTCCGGGTCCGTATGATTGTTTTGGTGCAATTACGTATGTAAACTGCTTCTACGATTCCGAAAAAATCCTAGGTATAGAAAAAAATAATTACCTATAAATGGACTTTCTTACGGCGTTATCATACGAATACGACCATAATAAATTGACGTAATATCATATCGTCGACTGGTGTTTGTTTGTCTTCCTCAAAAGATTTGTTGTAATATCCAGTGCTGTCATCCGGATTCTGTCCATCGTAGTTTTAAAGGTCTCGCATTTTTGATACTTTCTTTTCCCTTTTAAACGGACAAGATATCCAATCCGTAAAGAGTTATTCTGTTGATTTTTTTTAAATATAGATAAGGTTAACAAATGAGTACAGTCCATTTGATGATAAGTGGATGCTGAACCATACGCACTTACACCTATTAAGAACTATAATGGAATTCTTCGTAACCAATAAAAGGGAACACCGGTTCTCGGAATTCATAGTGTAATATTATTTCACTCTGGTAGTCTGAATGAACCGCGTGTTGCATAGAATATCAGAAGACTTCTGGTACCACGGTGCACCACGAAATACCCTGGTGCTGTAATCATAATACGCTGCGCTTTAACTTATCCTTACTACGTGACAAGATATCAATTAGTCGAAATTCTTCTATCTTTAATACTTTATTATTAATTGAAACTACTTTTACGGATTTTATCACGTTTAATTTTTAATTAATTCTTTAATATTAAAAATAATTAAAAATTAAACGTGATAAAATCCGTAAAAGTAGTTTTAATCAATGTGTAGTGTTCGCGTAAATATAAGAAATCATTACTTTATAATTATATAATAAAAAAATGTCAAAGCGATACTTACATTTACTTACGAGTGTAATATAAATACCTGCTCGTTTTGCAGATCGACAGGATATCAACAGAACAGATACAAGCTGCCTTCGAAGAGGTCGGAGGCGAAAACGGCTGGCAACTTTTCGCCGAAGAAGGTGACATGAGAATGTACAGAAGGTAGTTATGAGGTTTTAATAAAATATAATATGTGCTATGAGTTTATAAGGTTTAATTATAGTTAGACGACAGTAAGTCAAATTGAAAATATGAGCCTAATGGTAAGGATTTATAACTGACAAAATGAAGAACAAAAATAAACATAGTGTAAATACTATATGAGGTAATATGTAATTCAGAATGTTTGGTAGACCTTGCTTAATAGATTTTTAGGTCTTAAGGTTTTATTAAGATAAAAATAAAAAAGGCATATAACTGTATGATAGGGCATGAGTTATTAAAAAAAATTCCGGACATTGACAAAGGAAATTGAGTGGTAAGCTTTTGACTTTGGCCGACATTTAAGTAACCAATTGTGTTTTTAATGTGTGATTAAATATCTCAATATTCCTGTAAATTATAATAACGAATTTTATCTAAGTTGTAATAGTAACGCTTGAAATTTCACGATCCTGATATAGAGAAACTAAGAACGCAATCTAAGAATAAGCGCACGATTTGAACGAACGATTTGTATATAGCAATCGTTTGAGTATATCTCCGAGTAATTGTGTATGCATACATACGCGTGAAAACATACGCGTAAAAGGGTCACGATGTTGTTATATAACGACTGGAGAATATTTAAAGTGTATGGACCGTATGTATTTTGAAGGACTAGATTTAGAAGACTAGATGTACAATCGAGTTATTATTGTTCTCGAAACAATGTTTTCCACGTGGCCTAGTGGTCAGAGTACCAATTGCTACGATGCTAACGGTGGGCTCCGAAGCCGAAATTGTTAGTGTTGCATCTGGTTCTATTGTGATCTCCGTATTTCTCTAATTGGTCCTTACACCGATCGTTACATAGGACAAAGCTTGTGGTTGAAGTACAAAAAGACCCGAGAATCGAGTATTGAGGCTTTCTAATCCATAACCGTGCAGTAGCAGTGTAAGAATATCCACTATTCTATTTTGTGCCGTGAGTGTCGTGAGATGACACAGCGGAAAAGAGGAGTTGATAGAGATCAGCAATAGGCAAAATAGAGCAATGCTGCAGGTATATTAATTGTATAGTTGTAGCACGAATGGATCGGCTCGACCAGCGAAAGACCACGCACTCGCAGGATACCAGCGTCAAATAGCAGCTTAATGCTGCTGTGTTTCGTATGGTGAGTGTAGAGAACCGGAGACCCTTTTTACTGGAAAAGAGGCATTCCATCTTAGTCCTCAAGGCTGACAACGCATCTTCATTTTGATTCACAAACGTGGATAGATGTAGATGTCTATGGGCCGCAGCAACCACTTACCATCAGGTGGACTGTGTGCTCGCATGTCGCCCTTTTTCTTTAAAAAAAAACTGCGGTTGTCAACCCGCCTGCCTAGCACTACGATTATAGCGAAATCCCCCCTATAAAGCAATCTATGGGGAGGCCTATGTTCAGCATAAACATTTACAGGCTATAATGAATGACTTTCTTCTCGGTGCAAAGCCCTTCGCGTTTGGCTTGTTATTTTACAATGAATGACATTTATGGCTTTTAATAATATTGTTATATGGTTAAAGTAACTTAAAAAAAATATTTTTAAAAATGTAATGTTCATATTTGCGGTGGTGTGTTCTTTTTGTTTATTAATATTTTGGTTTTTATAATTTTTCTTACAGCTTCTCGAGTCGCGTGACTTATAATTTTTTTTTTCATAGGGAAGTGGAAGTGGATGGTATGGTGATGGATCCACTGAAAGCAATGCATAAAGTCCGCGGCGTGTCGGCCCGGGAGATGTGTCATTACTTCTTCAACCCACGCTACCGATACGAGTGGGAGAGTAAGTTCATAAATAATAAAATTTGCATTCATATTATATTATCAGTATTTTTAAGTCCATTTCTGGACATATACCTTTCGCATAATGAGTCAGTTGGCAAGATTTTTTTTTAGGTAAATACATGTATCAGCTGTTTCTCCAGGTGCCAATCTCATCTACGCAATGTGCATACTCATAATAACTGATGAATTCATCAAATCTAGGCCGAGTACTCGGCCGAATACTCGGCTTTAAAAAAAAATGCTATTTCCTTTACTCGTATCGTTTAATCCCCAACTCTGTGGGGATTAAACGATACGAGTAAATACAAAACCGAAGAACTTGTGTTTTTGCATCACAATCTTTCTCTCTTAAATTTTAAATACATATTAGTAATAATAATTTTATTATATATTCTTATGTACGTTTTCAGTATTTCTGCTGTTTCTCATGTTCCTGATATTTTAACGTGTCTTTGGATTTTTGTCTTTATTTTTCTCTGGAATATAGTTAAGGAGTTATACTACCTCAAATGGCTAAGCAAGATCCTCCGTTATGCCGAAAATATTGCAGCATTAATTTTGAAATAAATATATGGTAAAGTTGAAGATTAATATTAAGTACTATGTTAAACGAAAACACAATTCCGTAAAATTTTCTCGATAGAAAAAAAAATCCAAATTTACCTCCAAACCGAACAATAAACCAGTGGTATTTACAAAATACTTTAACTTTAAATTAGATCATGAAACTTTGCATACTAATTGAACTAACTATAAAGCAGGGTTTATATTTTTGATATTTTTTAATTACCATTATTTTCATTGTAATAAGAAATTACCTAAACTATCGGCTTCCTGAAGCTTGTTCCCAGCCGCTCGATAACCCCGCTCAGTCTCCCTTCGACTTTCGAACGGGAAAGCTGTGTCGCTTACAATCAGAATACACATTACGCAACAGGATAACGTAAAATTAAAATGTGAAATAACCGTAATAAAAATAAGAAGCGACTGGGTTGCCGTAAAGAAACGGGTATAAATATGATGAAGTAAGTGTCTAACGACCTATCTACTCACAGTGTTATTGATTACAAACATGTCTGTACATAGCACACGACGAGCGGTGAAGTGAGGGCGAAATTAGAATTTAACCTAGGTAGTATAGGCCCTTAAGGCCGAGTACCGAATGAAAACCGAGTACTCGTCTTATCTCTAGTTAATAGTGTTTTAATTCACGAAGGCGGCCGAGCCTTATTTGCACTTGTGATGTGTGTGTCTTGACTTTCGAGTTTACGCATACTAAAACAATGTTCATTTGTACTTGCATTCACCCGTCATCTACACTATTCTACACTATATTATAATAATATTATAAAGAGGAAAGATTTGTTTGTTTGTTTGAATTGAATAGGCTCTGAAACTACTGAACCGATTTGAAAAATTCTTTCACCTTTAGAATCCTACATTATTCCTGATGAACATAGGCGATAGAACGTTTTCAAAAAATTTAGGGATTCGTATGAAAACTTCGTTAATGTTAACCAAGGTGTGAAAAAAATACCAAAAAAAACCTTATATCGCGTACGCTGCGGAAACTATTGACAATAGAGCAAAGTGATGTGCTACAGTTTTATGGAGGACATCAATATCTACATAAAAGTCTGCAATACCATATGTCTAACTATTATAGTTATCTAACAATAACTACTTTTCATCATACTTATCATTATCTATACTTATATATATATATATATATATATATATATATATATATATATATATATATATATATATATATATATATATATATATATATATATATATATGTGTAATATTATAAAGAGGAAAGATGTTTTTGTTAGTTTGTTTGTTTGTACCAAATAGGTCCGAAACTACTGGACTGATTTAAGTCAATTTTTACTAATAGAAAGCTAAATTATAGGGGGGGGGGGGGGAGGGTGAGTGGATAAAATTTAAATTTTCTGTATAACGTGTATATACGCGGGTGAAACCGCGGGGTATAGCTAGTCATGATATAAAATACATGTGTATTTGAAATAATAATTCTATTTGTATTTAATATCTATTTATTTTTAAAGACTTTACTTCCACACTAGGATTTTCTCCAGTATTGTGGTAATAGTTTACAAACACAAAATTTCACGACGACAAACATCCAGACCCAGAACAGTTACTTGTAGGACTTACAAATACTAGTTCCGTGCGATATTTGAACCCGCGGCCGTTAGCGCCGTAACTCATTGCAAGCCACGGAGCCGTCAAACTACTCACCATAAGGAAAGCATTATTCTGTTGTCAACCCATTCGTGTCGCAAATATATATGTCTGCTGCGTGGCTCTTGATAACAAGTGGGTATTGTTGCAGCGACGCTGGAGACGATGACGATCGTGGAGCAGGTGTCGGCGGACGCGCTGGTGTTCCACCAGACGTTCAAGCGCATCTGGCCTGCCTCGCAGCGCGACGCGCTCTTCTGGTCGCACGTGCGCGCTTCCCGCGGGAACACCTACGCGGTCACCAACCACTCCACGTCCAACCCTGATTACCCGGTAACTGTAACTTTCCTCATACTTACAACAGGGTACTAGAGGATTTTTTTATAGAAGAAGGGGCAAACGAGCATGCGGCCCACCTGATGGTAAGTGACTACCGCCGCCCATGAATAACCCACAACACCAGGGGAATTGCAGGTGCGTTGCCGGCCTTTTAGAAAGGAGTAAGCTCTTTCTTGAAGGTCCCTAAGTCGTATCGGTCCGGAAAAGTTGCCGGTGGTAAACAGTTCCACAGGAAAGTTGTACGACGAAGAAAACTCCTTGTGAAATGCAAAATGGTGCACCGCCAAGCATCCAGATGATGAGGATCGTATCGTGAATTTTAACGCGATGTCTTTTCGTGAAATTTGGCGGCTGGAACTAATCCGAACAATTCCTTAAAAACACTTACCGTAGTAGATGCGACAGAAAACGCAAAAGGGATGCAACATTCCTACGCACTTGAAATTTTTGTAGTGATTTATATTGTAAAATATTTTTGCATCATTAGACATTTCAATAAATTGTTAGTCACAAGCCGTTTAAACGTGCACCAACTAGAATATATATCTTGGCAGATTTTGCCATACTTACCACGCCGGATAAGCGGGTTAGGGAGTAATTACGTTAACTCAGCTTCATTTACGTTTTGCTAAATGATTTTGGTTACTCTTATACAGTTCCGCTTCTATCTGCCGCGTACAGCATCGTAAGATTGTAAAAGGCCGTCATAGCGCGCTATCTCAGCTGAATCGCTACTATCTGTCGCGTACAGCACTGGATGACTCAGAAGCGATTACAACATGGACAGATCCAAAAGAAGAAAAAGTGTAACGTAATAAACACAAACGACAGTGGGCCGATCTCCTTTGGAGAAACAGAAATTTGGTTAGAGTTACGCGGTATTGATAACTGATATTTAAATATTTAATGATATTGCAGAGCTATTGCGACCAGGGTTACAAAAGCAAAATACAAAATAATTTTTGCTTACACATTCTCTCAATGATTGCATAATAATGCTAAATCAAATGTATCAACAAATGCAAGTCGCTACTTGTCAACGATGACATTTCGCATGCAGTGCTGAACGCAGCGGAACAGCGCTCAACGTGGCAGAACAGCGCTGAATGCGTAGTAACAGCGCTGAATGCGGTGCAACATCGCCAAACTCTAGCGTTGGCATGCGTATGATAGGAACACACTTGTCCTCATTTTATGCCCGTTTGTAGTTAAAGCTGAATAGACTCGAAAAGCTAAACGGATGCGTACGCATCTCCATATAAAACTTTTATTTCCTATGGATAAAAGATTAATAGAGTTGTTAGTCCCTTAATGTACCACCCTAATATTATGTATAAATCGATTATACATAATATTAGGGTGCATATTTTCATTTTAAAGTATTTCCCCATTGCTTATTCAGTGTAATAGCACCGCTGCATTTATCATAGTTGAAGAGTTTTTTTTTATCTCCTTTTACATCTTTTAACACCTGGCGTAATTTAAACTGGAAACGACCACGCTATTTTTGCTTGAAGCGAGGCGTTCCATCTTAGTCCTCAAGGGTAACAACACATCTGCATTTTGATCATTTATCGAGGATAGACATGATAGAGATGTCTATGGGCCACAGCAACCACTTACCATCAGGTGGACTGTGTGATCCTTTGTCAATTTTATTCTATAAAAATAAATAAAGAAAAGTCTTACGCCAGTGGCTCCTTTAGCGTAACGAAGTGAGAGCACTTTTAGCTACAACGGCATAAGAAAATGCGACCTTAGCTTGTTGATATAAAGTTGATTTTGGTTCGCAGCCGAACGCGGGCGCGTGCATCCGTCTGTTCGTGACGGTGTGCCTGGCGTGCCGCAGCTCGTGGCCGGCCGGCGAGCAGCCCTCCCGCGACAACATCACCACCAGCATCGCCTACTGCAGCACCGGTAATAACACTTTTCATTCTTTCCTTTTCATGTTTCATCATTATCACCATCATAGATCAGCAGTGGAGCTCAGGAGCAGGGTATATTATTATATGGCACCTTGCTTGCCGTTCCGTCCGTCTGAAGTTTGTCGGGGCTGGGACCTTGTAGCTAAAAATGTTGATTTGGGTACTAAGTTATTTTATTCGTAGTGCTACTTGTCGACTAATATAGAAGCGTCCAAATGCTAATAAAGTTTTCAACGTTGTCTGCAGTCCACAACACACATCAAGTAGTGTCAGTCAACTGGTAAGGACATAACCCCATTATATTTCATATATATGCCAGAGCTAAAAGCCGCAGTGCGGGGTACACCCAGGTTTAGGCGGCTACAATCAGGTATATAAGTGATTGCGTTAGATTTTTATATTTATTGATTAAAACTACTTTTACGGATTTTATCGCGTTTAATTTTAATTTTAATTATTTTTATTTTTAATTCTCGACGTCATTGTTAAAACAACATTGTTTTAACAATGACATCGGGACGTCAGTCAACTCAGTCCCCCGTGATGACCATGGGTGCTGGAAAGCACCCGAAACGCCGGGAATTAAAAATTAAAATGATTAAAATTAAACGCGATAAAATCCGTAAAAGTAGTTTTAATCAATGTGTAGTGTTCGCGTAAATATAAGAAATCTTTATTATATTTACTTAAAAGTATTCAATTTTTTGTGGCTAAATCTAGACGTCGCCGGTTGTCTGCGTGTAAAACTAGATCAAGTAAATTCTATTTAATAATTAACATAACAGTAACTTGCTTTAATATGTATTTCTAATATTTATATGTTACGGGTAATGACTGAAGATCTAGTAAACCTAGGTTTACCCAGTTTTGTGTGTGAAGTTCGAATAATAATTAAAATGACCATGACTTAAAATAACATTTTAAATTTAACAGAAGTCGAATAAGTCTAGATTAGCTATTTTTTTCGGCATTATTCGTTACATATAAAATTTATATATATTGGGTGATTTTTTACCGTCCGGAAAAAAATGGGGTGTAACTAGTGAACATAATAGAAGCCTTATAGCACTGATATTTTACAATTTTTTTTACATTTACAAATTATGAAATTGATCTATCAATAAGTACTCATTGGGTGTCTATTATTTTAATTTCGTTAGTTTTTAATTGATTTATTCTTTTAGTTCAAAAGCTATGTTTTTATTATTTTTTATTACCGAAAGTTTATTTCAAATTAGTAGTATTTATTGACAGGTAGTTCAATTGTTAAAGTAAAAGCAAAAAAAGTGAAATGTTATAGGCTTCTATTCCGTTCATCTATTACACCCATAGAAAACTACAGGATGGGCCATAAGTTTTTTTACTTTTCGAACTAAATTAAAATGAAAACTAATTACATCAGATGAAAAGCGTTTATTAATTATGAAAACACATAAAAAGGGAATTTATTTTTTAAAAATTACATCATGCATATTGTGTTCCTTCATTATTTTGGCATTGCTGTAACCTGGAGCGAAAATTTTTAATGACGGCCTGACAAGTGTTCCGTGAAATGTTTTGCATTTTCTCGCGAATACGTTGCTTCAATTCCGCAACAGACACGGGGTTGGTCTCAAAAACTTTACTTTTAAGGTATTCCCAAAGAAAAAAATCCATTGGGGACAGATCCGGGCTGCGAGGAGGCCAGTTAATGTCGCCTCTTTTGGATATCACTTTTTGGCCGAAAATTTCTCTAACTGCACTCAATGAGTTATTGGAGGTGTGACATGTTGCCCCGTCTTGCTGAAACCACGATCGTTGATTAAAACCATCAAAATTTTGTACCGTGGGAGCAAAAATGTTTTGTAACATGATAATATACCGCTCTGTACTCACTGTAACAGTGCGTCCCCTTTGGTCTTCAAAGAAGTAGGGCCCAATAATTCCTCTTGCTGACAAAGCTGCCCATACAGTAACCTTGGGTGAATGCAGGGGTTTTTGATGCTTCAATTTTGGATTATTGTCACTCCAATACCTGCAATTTTGCCTGTTAACATTCCCGTTAACGTGAAAGTGTGCCTGCTTCGTCTGAGAAAAAAATGTTGGTAAAGCTGGTAAACCTCTCTAGCATTTCGTTGGCAAACTGCAGCCTGGTAGCGTGATCTTGAGGCATTAATGCCTATACCATTTGGATTTTGTACGGATGAAAACGTAAATCTTTAAGAAGAATGCGGTTTAAAGACGTTCTGGGCACATTTAAGACGCTAGACCGCTTTTGAGTGGAGAGTCTCGGTTGTTCACGAACAGACGCTCTTCACGTTCCACATTTAAGGGATCTCTTGATGTCCTAGGTCGGCCGGATCTTGCTTGTTTTAACGTTGAACCTGTCTTCGAATTTCTTTACCCAACTCTTAATCAACTGAATCGATGTAGCTTCATTTTTATGGCGTATATTGTAATGATTACAATATTTTCGTTGCGATATTGTCAAAGAATCGTTATTTTTGTAATATTCACGTACGCAGAACGCACGTTGTGCTCCGGTTCACCGTTCCTTCAGGACGCCATGGCACTGAATTCCCATCGGCCGTAACCCCGCCGCCGCTCCCCGAGCTACCGATTCAAAAGTTAACGGACTTTTGGTCCAGCCTGTATAATACACAATAGAAGGGCTGTCAACCTTATTCTATACGACGCTAGGCATCGCCGGGAGCACACATACAAGCAATAACGTCATATTATCATTACTACAAACCCGATTCGCTGTGTTGACAGACAGATTTTAATACATATTTATTTGTAAATAGCGTGCAATTTGGCATTTTCTAAATAATTTGCATGGGAAATTTGGAAACAATTGTAACGTCAAAACACATCTCGTATTGACGTTTATACGTGTGAATTATCGTGATAGTGACATTTTAGTGGCTCCGCGGGCTCCGCCCACTCCCCCATTCTATTATGTATGTATTATAGTATTCTATGTTTACACCCTATTCATTCCAGACGGTAAAAATCACCCAGTATAATCAGACTTAATAGAAAAAGTACATACTAAGTAAAATAAAATGTTGTAACTAAGTAAATTTATGCTTTTATAATCTATATGCTTTTATTAATTAATATACAAAAACTTTTTCAAACTAACTTTGTATAAAAAGGGTTACTATAATATTAGGGATGGATATGAGGTTTATGGATGATAATAACCCCTGGGAAGGGTGATCGCTGCCAAGCTATTTCTAATTTGTTTTGTGTTGTTAATTGTAGCATATATGATTGTAAGCTGTTATTTAAAAAAATAGTCCCGCCGGGTTTCTTGCTGGTTCTTCCCGGGACAGTGCTTTTTTCCAAACCAGTGGTAAATTAAAAAAGTTACTTTCAATAAGTATTATTAATAATCTATATGGAATAAAAAGTTTCTGTTTCTGTATATATTTCTTCTGAAATTAACTTGTACACACAATATATTAAATAAATCGATATACTTAAGTCTAACCAAATGCATAAAATATATATGGTATAAGATATGTATCTTGTATACATATAGAGGAGCTGAGTCTTGTCGATACCACCATTTTTCTTGGAATCACACTGGACGCAAAGCTTCAATGGCTCCCCCATATATCAAAACTAGCTAGCAGACTTAGTTCTGCAGCATATGCTGTAAAAAAGATTAGAACTCTTACCAGTGTTGAAACAGCTAGAATAGTTTACTTCAGTTATTTCCATAGCATTATGTCGTATGGTATTTTGCTATGGGGACACGCGACTGACACTGAAATTATATTTATTTTACAGAAGAGGGCCATTCGAGCAATATATAATTTAAAACCAAAAGAGTCACTGAGACAAAAATTTAAAGAAATTAATATATTAACTCTGGCCTCTCAATACATTTATGAAAATGTAATGTACGTACACAAAAATAAAAGTAGTTTTGCGAAAATAAGTGATATTCATTCTGTAAATACTAGGAACAGACACAAGCTGGTAGTACCTGTTACTCGACTCCACCGAGTCAGTAATTCATTCTTGGGGCGATGTATACGCTTTTACAACAAAATCCCAGAAAATATACAAAATTTGTCATACACAAAGTTCAAAAATGTTATTAAACTAAGTTTGTATAAAAAGGGTTATTATAATATTAAGGAATTTATAGATGATAATAACCCCTGGGAAGGGTGATCGCTACCAAGCTATTTCTAATTTATCTTGTGTTGTTGATTGTAAACATGATTGTAAGCTATTATTAAAAAAAAAGTCCCGCTGGGTTTCTTGCTGGTTCTTCCCAGGACAGAGGTTTTTTTTTGCGAACCAGTGGTAAATTAAAAAAGTGACGTTCAATAAGTATTTTTATAGTCTACATTGAATAAAAAAGTTTCTATTTCTATTTCTATTTCTATTTCTATATACTATGTATACGTATACTATGACGAAAAAAGGCTAAAAAAGTTAACTTTTAATAAAGTGAAAAAAGTTGACTTCAAAAAAAAGTTAACAACATCATGATTTCGAGATTCCTCTCTTCTATAAAAAAAAACAAATGTTTGTTTCAGTTAACCCTGGTGGCTGGGCCCCAGCCGGAGTCCTGCGCGCAGTGTACAAGCGCGAATATCCTAAGTTCCTCAAGCGCTTCACGAGCTACGTGGTTGATCAGTGCCGCGGGAAACCTCTCGCCATCTAGCGGCGAATTATTGGTACTATTGGTGACTGAATTTATCACTGTAATATGTGGGCGATTATGAAGATACAAGAGCGGCTGATGTACGGTTATAATTTTTACAGTTTTATTATTTATTCGTTATACGATTCATCGTTGATAATAGAAATATGTACATATTTTTGACGATTTTATAAGTTAACGTCAGAAGAAATATGGATATAGTAAATATACGGAAGTTACAAGATGCCGGAGAAATTTCAAATGCGTCATTAAAGTCATTAGTAAAAAGAATAACAAAGGATGTTCAATGTAAACATATTTCTCCAATCTTTTTACTGATGACAAGTCTTGCTGGTATTTAAAAGAAGATTACAATACTACTACACGTTATGATTGAAGTATTAATTTAAATTTTTAATCGTAACATCGCCGTTTACGGACAAAAAAATTATATCTTTAGTATCACCCGTATATTAGGTCTCACTTGCTCTTCAACTGTGTCTGCAGTGGCAGGTATATGTGATGTTATGTTTATTACCAAATTCGTTATTACAGTGTAAACTCTATATAACGACACTCAAGTTACTGTGCATATTTTGACGTTATAGAGATATCTCGTTAAATGGAACGATGAAAAATCTGTATTAGAAAAAGAAAAAGTTTATTTCAGACCAGTGTTAGTAATTACATAAAAACAATTGTTATTTGAACATAGCGTTCGTTGCGTTATTTTCGTCTAATATATTTTGCTGTACCAGTAATTGGGTTGTATTTTCACAACAGTGTACACGTGCAAGCAATCCTAATTTGTAAACAAAACAACGGATTTTTTAGAGAGTTTGGTATGTATGATACCGACTCTCGAGTTTATTACGGGCTAGGATAATGCGACAGTGTGCAGTTTTTACTAATTTTTGCAACATAAAAAGTACTTTTTATTATTTAATTGTTGGCGTTATTGAGAGTGGTTGTAATGCTATATAAAGTGTTTCATTGTATGGACGACAAGCTAAAGCAACCATAACCGACTGATTTTAATGCTTGTCGATTAAAACTACTTTTACGGATTTTATCGCGTTTATTTTACTATTATTTTTAAACCCGGAGTACCTTAGTTAAAAAAGCTGAAGGTACTCCGGGTTTAATAATGACATCGGGACGTCAGTCATCTCAGACCCCGTGACCATGGGTGCTGGAAAGCGCCCGAAACGTCGGGAATTAAAAATAATAGTAAAATAAACGCGATAAAATCCGTAAAAGTAGTTTTAATCGACAAGCGTTAAAATTAGTCGGTTATGGTTGCTTTAGCTTGTCGTCCATACAATTTTTAATCAATGTGTAGTGTTCGCGTAAATATAAGAAATCATTATTTAACGCTTGTGTTTAAATCGAGTGACATTACGTGGAGTTTACACTGTATATGGCAATCAATATGGGACTAGATATCTGGTTAATATTCATACATCCGTAAGGAATATGATGATTGCCTTGACCATAGGTTATGGTTTATCTGGTCGCATATTTTCCATATCTACCCACCAATAAAATTATCACTGTATAAAATCGTATTGTATAGATTGTTTTTTATCTGTACTTTGTTTACTTAATGGAGACAAAAACAATGTTTTATCGATGTTAAGATAAGCGAGTGAGAAAATTCCTACACTTTTATTGCACGTTAAAACATGGGTTCATATTGTTTTTTGTTATTGTAATGTTATATAGATATTTTGTTTGATAATTAATTTCTCATAATCTTGGAAGTTACTATAAATGTGTTAATTGCACAGGGGATATATACTTTTTAATTGCTACATTATTTTAGTTCCATTAGATGATATAAATATATTAGGATGTCACTTCTAGCGTCTTCCATCCTTCTCCTCAAAGCCGTTGCGTAGTGAAGATCATATTATAAATATACGTTAGTTGAATTATATAAAAAATCTACCTATAAAAATGTACCTATAAAATGATTGAGGAATATATTGCATTCGGTTAGATGGATTCCAAAAAAAGATTGTTTTCATTTAGTGTAAGACGGGAAAATGAACAAAACACTGACGTACCTATATATTTTTAATAGTAATATCCAGTAAACTATTGTTAAACCTATCGCACGTATTTCATCACTTTTTATTTGCTCATTTTCTATGGAATTATTATTCTACACTTTTTGCAAAATGTAAAAATACTAAAGTGTAAATTTTCGTAGCATACCAACCGTTGTGGCGGAACTTAAATAAGAGCTAGTTCCCATTTGTATCGGGCGCCATATTTTAATCAGGTTTCGTCGTCTCTTTTCATACTAGTCGGTTGTCGGACACGATTTGAAACTAGATCCATTATTGGCAGTCTATGCGAGGCGACTGTACACGATGGATGTCGACGAAGCTTTTGTTGTGATGTATTATTTTAAAAGAAAACAAAGATTTTTTTTTTATAGGATAGGGTGACAAACAGCACACAGTCCACCTGATGGTAAGTGGTTGCTGCGGCCCATAGACGTCTACATCTGTCCTCGATTACAAAACAAAATGCAGATGCGTTGTCACCCGTGAGGACTAAGATGGAATGCTTCGTTTCCAGTAAAAAGGGTCTCCGGTTCTCTGCACTCACCATACGAAATACAGCAGCATTAGGCTACTATTTCACGCTGGTATTCTGTGAGAGCGTGGTCCTTCCCCGGTCGAGCCGACCCATTCGTGCTACAACTATACTACTAATATAACTGCAGCATGGCTCTACCACGTATAAAATTTTGTCACAAAGAACACCTGTTTCGTGAACTAGTGTGATCAAATCGTATCTTTCGGATTTATATTATCTTTTTCCATTATTACAAGCCGTGGTAGCTTAGATAGTTAGCGCTGTAAATTTCACAGTACGAATGAAATTGTTAATTGCAATTTTAAGTGCTGATTTTGATCAAGTCTTCGATAAATGTTAAAATTTTTAAGTATCGGCGCATCGTCCCCGGAGACGAGCACCTAATCATGACTTGTAATAGGATTGCCGGTCAAATTAATTATAAATATATTTATGTTGATTACACGTTTATAAGAATTGTAGAAATAAAATGTGGTGAAGTCACTTTTGACGGTATATTTGTTAGACGACATTAATGACAGATGTAATAAATGACAACTTTTGGGATTTAAACCCCGAACCCATGTTAACATACGCCTATTATTTTTTTTATTAAAGTTATATTTGAGTAATTCGAGAGAGGTTCGCACATTCAGAGAAGTAACTTTAGGACACACACTTATTTAGTTTCAATATTTAGCCAGTTTCGGCTGTATACTTATAACAAAGTTGCAAAATTAAAATTTAAAACTTTTTTAAGACGTTTTACCTTTGAATAAACCTATTATTTACGGATTTTATCGCGTTTAATTCAACTTTAATTTATTTTTATTATCCCGACGTTTCGGGTGCTGTAAAGCAGTGGTCACGGGAGGACTCAACGAAACGTCGGGATAATAAAAATAAATTAAAGTTGAATTAAACGCAATAAAATCCGTAAATAATAGTTTTATTCAATGTGTAGTGTTCGCGTAAATTTAAGAAATCACACACTAAGATACTCTACTGTACATGGAGGCATTTTACATACACAAATTTTAAAAGGACAAACAGGCAGATATCAATGCTCTGTATGCCACACAAATGCTTGTTCTGTGAGGGAATCGAACCTACGGCCCCCAGCGCTGCAACCATACGCTTAGCCACTGCGCTACAGAGCTGTCAAAACAAAATAAATGGTAACAAAACAGGGATAGATTCGTACTTACAGAGTACTTTTTTTTAAACTGTTAATTCTTGAAATGTTTAAGGGAATTTGTTTGCAAAGCTTTATTTCATTCCAGTCGTTTTTTGTAACATGTAAAGTTATTTAGATTTATCAGAAGGGTTAACATAATATATCGAATTTTCTTAAGAATTTTACTGTAGGTATTGTCTATGTTGTTTTAATTTATGGGTATGTTCCGAAACGTTTTCAGTATACTGCCGAATACAAATGACGTCATCAATTGACACCATATTGTACTGGCGTGCCGCCGCCATATTGTGTCGGATACCCGGCCATATTAATAATGAATGAAGCATGACAGAATTTGTTTTTATTTATTCAAATACAAAAAATTATAGAATAATTGCTGGTATTTCCTGGTATGACGTCATATACTGTCCTATGCTTTGGAACGTATCACTAGTATGGCGTCGATTCATGACGTCATTTACATTGTTTAATTACAGTACACTGGGTGCATTTTGGAACATACCCTATGTCTTAAATACGATGTGTGGAAGGTTGACATTCTGATTGCATTTATAGTAAGGCAATTTTTGAAATTGTAATAAAATATATATATAGGAGGTCTGGGAACAGTTGTTGTTGAAGCCTATACTGTGATTGTTGGACAGGATGTATGGAAACTAATCTAGGGTTTCACTTCTCCAACTGTTAAAGTATGCGCCATAGAAGACTGTTATTGGATTGTCTGTGTATAATATAAACTATGTTTTTTAATTATTGTTTATAATAAAAATGTTGTATAATAAATATATGGAGTTTCATTTACCTTTATACACAGTCTCTGAATTACTTTTTTTATGAACTGAGCACGAACCTGACATTTTCGAGAGTGCTATGAAACTATACGCCATGCCGCACGTTAGCAGCTTTAACCGAAATATTTCTAAGGCGTGCAAGTTTTCTTACGATGTTTTTCTTCACCGAAGAACATGTGGGAAAACAGTATATAATATTGCTTAACAATTTCATTGGTTCCGGTGGGATTTCAAAACAAGTGACTCATGCACTGCGAAATTTACAACAGGTTAGGTCTAGCTGCCACGGAACTTAACGAATGCTGCAGAGGCAACGGAAAGTTCGTACACTTCTGTGGACTAAAACACCATGGTGATAACCGTCAGCAAAGGCAGGCAAAGGGTCTTGGGATCTCAATGGGAAACAAAACCAAGGCTTGACAATCGTTTTGTTTGGTAGGACGTCTCGGGGACAGTACTGGCTACTCTTATGAACCCAGGCTGTGTTATCACGATTGATTCAGGGGCTACAACGTGACCTAACGGTGCGAGTCGCTCCATAGCGGCCCACGCTCGAGAAAGGTTAACTCCTCCTTTTCTCTCGGCAAAGAAAAACGCACACTCGTCAGCACCAGCCGCCCCAGCCCAAATCACGGATCTGGTCTGTCTCCACCACCGAACATTTGTTCTCGGAGAATAGGAATAGCGGCGGATTGTAATACCCACATTCCTTTCCCTCCATAGTCCCATGACCGCCGCATCATAGGTATGTCCATGCTTGAGTCGCGTAGGATAGGGCAGTTGGCGCATCGCCATATTTTTTTATAGGATGGGGTGACAAACGAGCACAAAGTTCACCTGATGGTAAGTAGTTACTATGACCCATAGACATCTACATCTATCCTCTATCATGAATCAAAATGCAGATACGTTGTCACCCGTGAGGACTTAGATGGAATGCCTCATTTTCAGTAAAAAGGGTCTCCGGTTCTCTACACTCACCATACGAAACACAGGAGCATTAAACTACTATTTGACGCTGATATTCCACTCTGGTTAGCACTCATCTTCTTTCGCGAATCCTCTTTCGCTTCCACAGGTAGAGTGAGAGGGCAACCCTACCGCCGCTGACCACCAATGCCCATTCTGGGTGAGCTCGTCAAGACGGCCTACTCTGAGCGACCTTCTCAAGCTGGCTCTTCAACTTCAGTCAGTTATGTGGGTTTGTCTTAATTCATCATAGGTGACAAAGTTACAGCTGAAGGCTGGCCGCACTGCCACATTAAGGCAGAAACTTGTCCGGGGTGGATGGGGACGTGAACCACTCTTAGCACTAGCATTTTAAGCTTAGATTGGTTAACGGGAGCGGTAAAACAAGTTCGCTGTTAACTTGTTAATTTTTGGCGAGGAAATACGAAAATTTAAAAAAAGTTTAATGACCTATAATAGTTTTTTGCCTGTACAATTTGGCCTGCCATCACCTGATTGCTGATGCTGGACACAAAATTGCTAACCCCGGACACCCTTGAAAAAAAATGTATACAGGTAAAATAAAATGTATTTTTCATTATCATTTTTATTATGTATGTGTTCACTTATTTATGTATAATGGTCGCACCTGCCAACAATTGTCCTTGGCACCCAGGGTTGACTGGCAGAGAATGCCACGTGGCATTAAGTCCGCCATATTTACCCTTTAGCTTAAGGTGTTACATGTAAATTTTTAAATAAATAAATTAAGTTATATCCGCCGTGTATTTAAAATACTGCCCCATATCCCATGGGTGTCGTAAGTAGATAGTGGGAAACTGAAACCAGATGGGCAGCGGTATCGTTTTGTGAAAAGTGAAACCTTCAGAAAATTTAACTTCGAGAGTATGAGACGAAGTCACGAGTAGGATAATTGTAGAGTTTATTTATTCATAATATCAATTTTTTTATTTACAATGTCTGACAAAGTTGACTTAAAACCACGTCGAGTTATTTAGACTAGGTAGCTTAAATATCTACTACTACCTATGGTCTTATATTTAACAAATTGATTAATAAATCTTTATATATATATAAATTACGTGTCACGTTGTTTGTCCGCGATGTACTCCTAAACTACTTAACCGATTTTTATCAAATTTGCACACCGTGTGCAGTTTGGTCCAACTTGAGAGATAGGATAGTTTTTTGCCCATGAGTGACCCACAATTTTTTTGCAAATTTAAGGATTTTTAATAGGACATGACAAGGGGTCGTCGAAAAGGGCAGAACAACGTCTGCCTGGCAAGCTAGTATAATTTATATTAACAATTATATTAAATTTGATAGTTAAAATTTGCCTCAAAAACTGCGTGCTCAGCAGAGTAGGACAGTATTGCCTGCACACTGTTTACAACTTTATATGGTGTTGGTTTGGCTTCAAATGGAATACTGTTCACAGCTTTGGTCCGGGTAGGTACTTTAGCGCTAGCTCCAGTCGATCGTACCCAAAATCATCGACGTCAGAGCTCTTTCTGATATATTCGACTTACTGGCTACGGTAGAGCTACGGGTAGAGCTTAGCGAAATTGTTCGGATTAACTCCAGCCGCCAAATTCCACCATCGAAGATCGCGACAAAATTCTATTTAGTCACTACTGTGTTATTTACCAAAGTTTTTTTCCCACACGCCTACTTTGTGGAATCGGAAGTATGAAGTCGTCTGTAGAGTCTGTCCTATGCGATTGGATTTCACATCTGGTGCAGGTGCATTCTGGGTAACATGAGTGCTGTGGTAAGTATCTGGTTCGTATAGCTGACAATCAAGTGCCAACACTATGAAAACGACGTTAACACGTCGCAGCGTTAACTAGGGGATTGCCCTGCTTGGTCTAAGCTGCGACTCTTACTTTGTGACTGTAGAGGGTGACGCCCGCCCCAGCTTTGATAAGGCTATGATTAGAAGTAAAAGGTCGTGGAGCGCCGGCTTTACCTTTTGCGAGCAGGTGATGTTGTAGAAAGGCGCTGTGGAGAGGGGATGGAGCCGCAGAACTAGGCGTCGGAGGAGAGCTTACCAAGCTCCTTTTAAGCACTCATAATTAAGGACTAACCGGCCACGGGGGTTGGCGGGTAAAAAAGTTTCTTCGTATTTTGTTTGTATAAAATTGGAAAAACTCTTTAGTTGTACTGTTTGTATCTGGCTGGTTTTAATATCAATACATATAGGACGAGAAAAAGAAAACTAAAAGGTAAAGCACACTATCCCGCCATTTTTCAATTGTTTTTCTGTCCGACAAAATGAGTGAATCTAACGAAGAAATTCGATAGATTCTGAGGTTTTATTACAAAAAAGGAAAAATGCGACTCAAGCCTCGAAAAAAAAATGTGTGACGTTTATGGACCTAACGCAGTAAGAGTAGCATAAAGTTGTTTCAAGCGTTTTCAGTCCGGGAATTTTGATGTCAAAGATGCAGCTTGCTCTTGTCGCCCTCATACGGATAAAGTCGATGCTATTTTTGAAAAAGTGTAGCAAGATCGGTATATTAGTAATCATGACATAGCTGAGGAACCAATTGTGCACAATTGACCACACCCATTTGGAAAAGTCTGGCTATACAAAAAAACTCGATATTTGGGTACCATACGAGCTCACTGAACGAAACCTAATGAATCATGTACTCACTTGCGATTCGCTATGGAAACGTATTGAAACCGAACCATTTTTGAAAATATTGATCACCGTTAATGAAACATGGATCACATACTACAAGACCATGCGAAAAAGATCATGGTGAAAGGGTCAATTCAAGCTCCACAGACTGTAGCGAAACCCATATGAACAGGCAATAAGTTGATTCTGTTTGTATGATGGAATTGGAAGAACATAGTTTATTATGATCTTTTAACACCGGGCAAAACCATCGATTCGGATTTCTACTGCCAACAACTAATGAGACTCAAGCAAGAAATTGAGAAAATACAGCCGGAATTGATCAACAGAAAAGGAGCGGTCTTTCATCATGATAACGCGATCACACACATCTTTGGCCAGTCAGCAAAAATTGAGAGAGTTTCGTTGCGGTGTTCGAGCCCCATGTGGTCCTGACCTTGCACCCTCAGTTTCTCACCTGTTTCGGTCTCTTCAGAAGTCTTTGAGTAGTGTTAGGTTAACATTAAGAGAGGACTGTCAAAACTAATTGTCGAATTATTTGATCAAAAATCCCAAAATTTCTACAGCTACGGGATTATGTCAAGTATGTACAAGACGGCCACAAGTTATCGAACAAAATGGCACATGTGTGTTATATAGTTAAATGTAATTAAACTTTGAAAAAACATGTCTTGAATTACCAATACGAAAAAACTTATTCCTCGTTAAGGTCACGCGTACGGGGTCCTGCTTGTCTCCATATTATGACAAAGAGCTGGACAACTCCAGCTTCACTCACTCAACGAGAAGGTGATGTATGCTCACTACCGTGACTGAGAGTGAGAGCGATTCCATATCCGCGAAAGGGAGAAGGAAAAACAATGATTGACAGCTGGATTTGTCCCACGAACAAAAAGGTAGCCTAAACAAGCACATCAACTCGGTATAGGGATATTTTAACAACACATGAATTCCAAAGCGAGTGTCAATATTTTCTTAAGATATGTTTATTCGTATATCCAAGGAAACTATATTTAATAATGTACCATTTTTTATATAAACATGACGAGAAAAGATACACAAGTGTGAAAACTGTACATCTATGATAGTTTAATTTTTACATTGAAAAAATATAGTGGAGTGAAAACCTTTTAATTAATGATGAATTAATGATGGCTATTAATTAAGAGTTAATAATCATTGAAAGCACCCATGACATTCATAACGCATCTGCATCGGTTGAGCATACTCAGAATGAGGTTCGATTTCGATTCGAGTACGATCAATATCCTGTTGAGGAAAATTTCTCAGCTCCTACTAGATGCATAAAAAGTTCTTCTTCTGTATCCAGATTTTGAGGAAAATATCTCAGAGCTTTTCATTGGAGCACATACCAAGCATGTTCAATCGGATTTAAATATTGGGGTTGCGTTGGCCATTCTAGGGCCGTGACATCATGTTTATGCAACCAGGCTGTTACTACCCTGGCCGTATGTGAACGGGTATTGTCGTGCACAAGCAGGAAATTTTGACGTTTTTGTTGTTGTCACGTGATGAGTTGATTTAAAATAATCTCTTGATAAAAATATGCCGTCGTGTGTACTTAGATATTGCACAAATAATTCAAAAAATGTCAGTAAAAACCTAGGAATTACTTTGCATCGATTAATAAGATCAATATAAAAAATTGTTATGTATCCTATAAACCAACCAAACCCAAACGAGCAATTCTTATATATATATATATATATATATATATATATATATATATATATATATATATATATATATATATATATATATATATATATAATCGGAATCTCGGAAATGGCTCCAACGATTTTCATAAAATTTTGTGTGCAGGGAGTTTCGGGGGCAATAAATCGATCTAGCTAGGATTTATTTTTAAAAAATGTCTTTTTGTCCGTGTTTTTAAGCAATGAAAAACTGCTACAATATCGTTAGAATAAGAAGGTAAATTTTGACAATTTATTAATGATTACAAATAGCTTAATTGGTATATTGGGCGGTCATGAAATCGTGATACCATCGTTCGAGGCCAGACCGACCGACCGACTTTTTAAAATTTTTTTTCAAGTTTCTTTCTTTTTTGAGAAAATCTATTTTTTTCGAGCCCTTTTCTTAGTATTTTTTAAAAACACGAAAATTTAAATTAAACTAATTGCACTCATGATTTTTTATTCAAATAACCAGTTCAGTTTTTTCTATTATGTCGCTAAGATCAAAAAATATTATTCGTATTTCATCAGTATGTAATTTGTATCTAAATATAATTTCCAAAACACACGAATTAAAAAAACCGAGCGAAAAATACCGAGTAAAGCTCGGTCAACCGGGTACCTCTTAATTAAAACGTGAAACTATTACACTAATAGTGTTACACATATAGAAGTTTATTAACTTAGATGTACTTATTAGGACTTGGGTGTCGCCTGCGATAGGGTTCAGGTGTCGCTAATGTTCTCTAATTCAAAGTATGCAGTAACGGATTTTTCCAGATTGTTAGTCATGCGTGCAACATTTAAAAAGATTAGAATTACACTCGTACAAAGAAACTTAAGCCTACTGCTGCGCCCTCCTTTCTGCCAAGGAGGGTCGCGTTGGTTAAGTGTGATGACCCCTTTAATATATGCTTCACAAGCACTCACAAGAATTAGGCCGTGCGTCATAGCACGGGTTGCTTAGTAAGAGATATTTTAATATAAATACTAGGCTAAGTTAACTGTAAGACGGATTAGTTTTGGAAGTAATTATAAGCTGTAACTCTGTAATTTTGTATAAATAAATTATTTTTTTTAAATAAAGTCGTTGTCAACTTAATTGGCGCAGCCGGTAGGATATTCGTAGTTGTCTAGGAAGAGTCTGTGTCGTCGGTTATCATCGTGATCCAGTACCAGTATCCTGACAACGTGCGTTTCAATGCTTGGACGAATATCACCGAACAAATAAATAAATTAAGGACTTCGCGACTTCAGCAGAAACAGCCGAGATTCCGGAACTAGCAATATCCCAGAGGGACATTGGCAGATCTGCGAGACTGTGAGTAAAACTTTTCACTTCCCGTAACCTTCCCTTTGTTTCCTCTTGTATTAGTTATACGTAGGTATTGTCTTGGATTAGAAAACGCCATAACAATACTCTTCTACTAAACAGTCAAAATTTTGTTAGTAGATCTTAGCTAAATCAATTTTATTCTTGGTATTTAAAAACTTTGATATTTATTTTATTTTAAAATGGAAAACATTGAAAGAATTCCCGTAGAAATGACGAAAATTATCCCAATTTTTGATGGAGATGCTAGGTTATTGATTACCTTTATTCATAAAAAAATGCGAATATATTTTACAAACATTCCAAGGGGGTAACTTACAAAATGAATATTTATTTCACGTCATTACCAGTCGCTTGTCAGGGGAAGCTGCTAGTTTAGTGGGAGAAAGGGAACAGATAGACTCTTGGGCAGACCTCAAGTCGCTGTTAAACCAACATTTTGGCGACCCAAGGTCTGAAGAATGCTTAGCTATGGAGCTAGAGAGTCTTAGAAAACATAGAAACGAAAGTTATCAAGAATTTTGTCACCGGGTGCAACATTTAAAAAGCATTTTATTTTCAAAAATTAACGAAACCATTAATAATCGAGACTTACGGCAAACTAAACAAACGATATACGATAACACAGCATTAAACGTTTTTTTTATACAATTTACCTGCTTACTTAGTGAGACTAGTACGACTACGTAATGTTACCGCCTTAGAAGACGCATTAAAAATTGTATTAGAGGAACAGAACTTCCAAACAGTTTACGAAAATAGGAACCCGAGGTCTAATCAAAATTTTAGACCAAGCCATTTCCAAAATCATCCCAATTTTAATCATAATAATAAATATAAAGGCCCAAGTTTTCAATATCAAACGAACGGCCATTCATCGAATAACCAAAATAATTCATTTAATTCAAATAATATTTCTCCCCACTTTGGAAGTAATCATACAATGAATAATAGAAATAACTTTAATGCGAACTTTGAAACTTGGTACGACCGTCATCGGCGCAACACCGTCAGCATTTTTCGCGAAACAATGGGCAATACCGAGCGTCACAAGTGCCGTCGAACGCTAATACTGACGTCACAATGAGGACAGTTAGTTCAAGACGCGTAAATTATACCGATACCGAAAATACCATTCAACATAATATCTCGCAAAACCAATTTGATTTTAATTCTCATTCGATCGAAAGAGAATATGAACAAATAGGAATTTTTTTTTATAACAGCCTCAACAATAATAGAAAAGATACCTAAAACACCGTCAGTTATGTCAATTTCCGACACGGAAAACGAGAAATCTATAGTTGTTTCTGATACCGAAGTCGAGCCACCGATGGAACTGATGGAATTATCAGACGATGGTGACACAGCTAACTCAGTATCAAACAGGGAACATGAAGGGATTCCTATCCTGAAAAAAGCTATAGATACTAAACCACGCCAAATTTTAGTTTCTGGATGGTTTAGCGATAAAATATCTTTATACGTGGTAGAGCCATGCTGCAGTTATATTAGTAGTATAGTTGTAGCACGAATGGGTCGGCTCGACCGGGGAAGGACCACGCTCTCACAGACTACCAGCGTGAAATAGTAGCTTAATGCTGCTGTATTTCGTATGGTGAGTGTAGAGAACCGGAGACCCTTTTTACTGGAAACGAGGCATTCCATCTTAGTCCTCACGGGTGACAACGCACCTGCATTTTGATTCGTAATCGAGGATAGATGTAGATGTCTATGGGCCACAGCAACCACTTACCATCAGGTGGACTGTGTGCTCGTTTGTCTCCTTATCCTATAAAAAAAATGTTAAAGACATTTCAAATAAAAGACAACGTATACTAGAAGTTCACATGCCTTTACTAAGTAATGAAAAACTTGTCAAAGATTTTTTTAAAGAATATATAGATTTTAAACATAAATATTATATATATTTTGAAAACACGGAATTCAGGAAAACTTTTAGTAAAGTAGTAATTGAATTATACAAAAAGGTACTTATAATTTTATTGAATGTACAGACAGAATAATTAACCTAACCGATTCAGAACATGACCAAAGACGGGTAGTCATAGCGTATCACGAAGGGAAAACGTGTCATAGAGGTATCAACGAGACCTTAGCAAAAATCAAAAGACATTACTGGTGGGCAAATATGAAAGAAACCATAACTGCCATTATTAATTCATGCGAGCCATGTCGAAAAATGAAATACGAAAGAAAACCCCTAAAACCTTTTATTCAACTCACACAAAACCAATATAGCCCATTCCAAGAAGTCTTCATGGATCTTTTATTCATAGAAAAACAGTATTACCTTACTGTAGTTGATACCTTCAGCAAGCTTGGACAGGCAATAAACATTCCTAATAGAAGTACACCAGAAGTAGTCAGAGGATTAATAAAGTATTTCAGTACGTATGGAAATCCGCGCAAAATAAATAGTGATTCGGGAGCTGCATTTAATAATAAACTTATTAAAGAATTTCTAAACCTGTACAAAATAGAACTTCACATTAGTACACCAAATAACTAGTTAAATGGCCATAGTGGAAAGATTCCATTCCACAGTAATCGAGATATATAGATTGGCAAAATACAATAAAAGTGATCTTGATGCGTGTTCAGTAATGACACGCTATTATGGCATACAATAATACCATCCATTCCGCTACGGAATTTACACCTTTTGAAATAGTTTTTGGTAATACTGATAGCGGTAATGTTTTTGATATAAATAGGGAACATAACTTAATGCAAAAGTTATTACAAGATCACAGAAAACGCCTAAAAGTACTATACGAATATGTTGGCGAAAAACTAAAAAATGATAAAGCTAAAGTTAGGGACAAGAAAGGAGGTGAAGAAATACCGGAAATTAAAGAAGGTGATGCAGTATTTATGAAAACAACTCGGACAAGGAAAGCCAAAGAATTACCACGTTATGAAAAAGCAAAAGTGATAGGTAAAACAAATCGTAACATTGTCCCAGTAGAGCTAAATAAAAGAAAAACTAGAGTAGCTGCTAAAAATATAAAACGTCCTCCACAGGTCGTGGCTAGTGCTTCTAGCACTTGTGAACCAAATCCACAGCCCACTGCCGAAGTTCTGAAGTTCTGAAGTTCCACTTCAAAATCTGGAGCGGAATCCGGGAATAATCCCGCTGAAATATGGGACAGCAGTGATGAAGAGTAGTTATTGGACAGTTTACAAAACGGTAGAGATAAACGCATTAGGAATACAAATTAATAATAATATAAATATATACAACAAAATTAATACAATTATAACAGAAAATAGTTTAGAAAAAGAACTATCAGTTATACAAAAACAAATAGACTGGTTAATTAAAGTAGTTCAAGACAAATATGATCAAATAAGTCCTAGTCATAAAAGAAAAAGAGCCATTATAAGTCCTTTGGGCTCCATAATAAAAATTATATCAGGTAATTTAGATGAAAATGATGCTATCAAATTCAACGAGGAGATTGCAAATTTGAGAGTTAAAACTTAGCAGAACGTAAAATACCCTCAATGCAAAAAGCGTTTAATGCGTTAACCAATATATCGGAGGTTATCAATAATAATGTTGAAAACTTGCTTACTTACTTACTTACTTACTTATCGTCACGCACAATCCCTAACGGGGTAGCCAGAGAGAACAGATCGCCAAGTGTCACGATCCTTACATACCTCTTTCGCTTCTTTCAGGTTCATTAACTTCTTCATACATGCACGTCTAGGTATCCGAATACTCTTGACCCTCCCCTCTTCGAGCAATTTGCTCACATGGTCTTCGAAAGTTAGTCTCGGTCTACCTCGACACCTTTTAATATTTACTTTCGCTCTATATATTTTCTTCACCATTCGGTCTTAACTCATTCGTTCAACGTGCCCAAACCATTGGAGTACGCCCCTATCAATTTTTGTGATAAGGTCATCTTTCAATCCTGCCATATTGCGAATCTCTTCGTTTCGCTTTCGGTCGGCTATGGTAACGCCACACATTTTACGAAGAGATCGCATCTCCACTGCATTCAACTTGCTTTTATGCTTCTTCTGGCATACCCAGGTTTCGCTGCCATATAACAAAGTCGGTACCAACACTGCGTTATGTATTGCAAGGCGTGCACTCTTCACCACGCCTTGCCTTTTGACTAATGCATTCAGGGCACCATTGACTTTGTTTCCGGCAGCGACACGCCTATCCACATCTAAATCACATCTTCCATCCCGGCTGAAAGCACTCCCCAAGTATACAATTTCATTTACCTGTTCTAGACATTCCTGATTTACCCATATTTCACATTTCGTTCTCTCTTCGTCCTTTTCAAATACCAGAACCTTAGTTTTATTAGCATTCAAACGGAGACCTTTAATTTCACATTCCTCTTTCATACACGTGACTAATGCCTGCAGTTCTGCTTCTGATGGTGCAATAAGCACTGCATCATCAGCATACAGCAGACAATTAACTTTTATGTCACCCAATTTCACACCCAAACAGCTATCTTTCAGCTTCTGTAAGCAGCTGTCGAGATACAGTATGAACAGCCAGGAAGACATGACACAACCCTGTTTTACGCCCGCTTGGACGCTAAACATGGGTGACAGGTCATGCCCTACCCGCACACAGGCTTTACAGTCATAGTAAAGTGACTGCACAGCCCTTAACAATCGACCATCCACACCATATCTCGGCAACAGTTCCCACATTTTCTTCCTTATAACCTTATCAAATGCTTTCTCCAGATCCACAAAAGCACAGAAAATCCTCTGGTTAACACTCAGAAGCTTCTCCGTGATCATGCGGAGAGAAAACATTTGATCCGTGCATCCTCTTCCAGGTCTAAATCCGCATTGTGCCTCCCATAAGAATCTTTCCGATTTCTCTTGCATCCTGCGTGTCAAAACCTTCGAATAAACTTTACTTGCTAAACTGGTCAAGCTGATCGCCCGATAGCTCCCGCAGTCAAAATGTGAACCTTTACCTTTATATAAAGGCACAATGACCGCGGATCGCCAATCATCCGGGACATCTCCCGTCCGCCAGCACAAATTGCACAGCAGATGAAAGCTGTCCCAGACGCGAGGCCCACCGTACTTGACCATTTCAGCAGTAACTCTGTCTAGTCCCGCAGCCTTACCACATTTCAAACTTCGAATCGCACGTTCAATCTCTTTCATGCTGATGACCTCAGTGTCATCGAGGTCCGTGTCTGACGTGCCAGTCACAGCGTCACCCCCGGATCCTTCACTAAGATCATGACACGCATACAATTCTCTATAAAATTCACTCCATCGCTGCATGACGTCCGATTTTTCTGAGAGGACGTCATTGGTTCTCGAAAGCACTTTGTTCATTCTTAAAGCTGTCGCAGCACTCCGGGACCTTCCAACCTCTTTCCAGAAGAGTTTGGAGTTTTCCCTAAAGTTGTGCGACAACCTCACGTCCGCTTCTATTCTACACCTTTCACGAACTTCCTCAATCAATGTTTTCGCATGAACTTTCTGCAGCTTATATCTTTCTTTCATCTTCTCTCTCTCTTTCATCTTCTCTCTCTGAAAACTTTCTGCAGCTTACATCTTTCTTTCATCTTCTCTCTCTGAAAACTTGCACTTTAAATTTAAACAAATTGACCAACTAGAATCAAAAACTGACAATCTCATTCATACAATGAACAGCCTTTACCAAATTCTTAATAATTTTCGTTATATTTATGAAAATATGCAAGAAATAGAAACAGCTATAGCATTCAGTAAATTACGCACCCTACACCAATCCATCATTAATTCTACGGAATTACTAAATGTTTTCAAAACAATAGAACAAAACGCACAAACCATTTACCCAGTAACAAAAAATAACTTATTAAAATTAGAACGTAACATTATTCTAAAAAGTTATATAGACAAAGGCAAATTAGTTTTTATCTTAGAAATACCATTAATACAAAAAGAAACGTATAACTATTACAAGATTATTCCTATCCCTATAAAGAAATTGACCAACACCTATACCATAATTCCTAAATACCCCTACCTATTAGTGAATGGTTTGAAATACAGAAACGTAGTAAGCCCGTGTACCCAAATAGAACCAAACAAACACTTATGTTCGGAGGAAAATATGGCACCAGTTGATGAAGAAACATGCATCGAAGAAATAATGCTGATTAAAAATAACTTCAGTAATTGCCATCAACATCAAATAAAAATAGAGAAGTTGAAAATACAGAAAATAACTTTGGACCACTGGATACTCTATGCAGAAGACGATGTTATACTGACGGAGCAGTGCAAAGATGATACCCACAGATTTAATCTACAAGGAACATAAATTTTGACACCGAGCATAGGCTGCAGCATACAAATGGGGAAAGTAACCATTGGCCTATCGAGCAACATGTCGGAAGCCAGTCTACAGATACCACTTGTGAAGATTCCGGAGGTGCATTACGACGTGACGAAAGAAGAAAAGAAGTTGGACTTAACAAACGTAGACTTCAGTAACGTAAAAGAAATTATGAATAGTGTTAGAAATATTAATAGTGAAATGGTGGTGGAAACCCTAGTGACGAATAAAATAAGTATATGGACTTTAAGTCTTTATGTTGTGGCACTACTAATTATAATTGTTATTGTATTTATTAGGGGGATAAGTCGCTCGCGTCCGTAGGCTTTGACCACCTATTCCTAGGCCCACCCTACACGTGTCCCCCGGGTGGTGCTAAATGAGCGACAAGCCGATAGCACAGACTCGGCTCCACGCCGTGGTAGAGGCGTAAAATATACTACCCTTTATCCGCACCATGAGGAACCATATAATAGAAATGGCCCCGAGTTCCCGGCGCCCCTTTAATGGGGCAGGGGTGCGAAGAATCTCCGGGAGGAAAACCGGCGACGAGGTTTGCCACCCGTCACGTTCTGTCTCCCGGAGAGGCGAAAAGTGGATTGCAGAGGCCCGTCTGGCTACGTTGAATGTATGTGGGGCAATGAATGATAAAATGGATGAAGTATGCGATATGATGAATGATAGAGGAATAGATGTGTTATGTGTAAATGAGACGAAAAGGAAGGGGAAGCATGTCACTACACATGGCATGTATACCGCATACAGGTCTGGTGTAGACGAGATCGAGCGGGCATGCCAGGGAGTAGGTATCATCCTTTCAGAAAGAATGGGCCAATGTGTGAAAGAGTATGAATGTGTAAGCCCAAGACTGCTGTGGATACGAATGAAAGTGGGCTTAAAGAAGTTGTTTGTGTTAGGGATCTACGCCCCAGACATGTCTAAGCCCACTTATATCCGAGAGCAGTTTTGGGAAATGGTAAGGATGGTGTTAATGAAGTGTAAGGGAAATGAAAATATTATTATGCTAGGAGATTTTAATGGAAGGGTTGGGGTGAGGAGGCTTGGTTATGAAAGGATATTGGGAACGTTTGGTAATGAAAGTATAAATGAGAATGGTGAAAGTCTCCTCACCGTATGTATGGAAAAGAATCTTTTTGTGACGAACACTTGCTTTCGCCACAAGAGGATTCACATGTATACTTGGGAAAGCGGTGATGATAGAAGCATGATAGATTTAATAATTGTGGATGAAAGATTGAGGGGCGCAGTGGTAGATACAAGGGTTTACCGGGGTTCTAACGTAGGAACGGATCATTATTTGGTTTTATGCCGAAGTAATGGTCTATTCAGGCGTTGGCGCCATCGGTCATCTGTGTCAACCACTGCGTTACAGCGTATTGGAACAGAAAGGTTACAAGATGAAGGTGAGAAAAACAAGTTCAAATGTAGACTGAAAGGAAATATAAGTGGTTTGGATGAATTATGTATGAAGGAGTTAGACTTGGAGAATGTATGGCAAAATGTAAAGAAAGGTTTAGTGGATGCAGCTACCGAAGTATATGGTGTTAGTAAGAGAAAGAATGAAAGGAAAAATAATACGTTATGGTGGGATGATGAGGTACGTATGGAAGTTGAAGCAAAGAAGAGAGCATGGCTAGATTTACTAGCAACAAAGGCTGGTAATTCTAGCGGTACGAATGATGATATTGAAAGAAAAAAGGCAGTCTTTAGACATCTTAATAAGAGAGGTAAAAGAAGTAGTTGAAAGAAAAAAGCAAGAAAGAACGGATAAGAATGATAGAAGAATATCGGATAATTTCCAGGCAAATATTAAAATGTTCTGGAAACTTGTAAGAACTGCCAGGGGACATTCAAAACAGCCTACGATGAATGAGATGATATGATGATGATAGAGTTTCACTCGAAGTGCTAAGGGCTGGAGAGGAAGTGGTGGCAGGCCTGCTGCACACCTTGTTTAATTTATGCTGGGAACTGAAGCGGGTACCGGTAGACTGGTGCAAAGCCGTGATAGTCCCAGTATATAAGGGAAAAGGGTTGCAGCAGGACTGTAAAAACTACCGTGGCATCAGCCTTCTTAGCATTGTGGGAAAACTGTATGCTAAGGTACTGATTGAAAGGGTCGTGAAAGAAACTGATGGAAAAATTTGGGATGTACAAGCGGGATTTAGAAAGGGAATGGGATGTACAGATCAAGTCCTTTCCATGCGCATGATCGCGGAGAAGTTTTTGGCCAAAAACCAAAAGGTTTTTTGTGCGTTCATGGACTTGGAAAAGGCCTATGACAGAGTGAATAGGGATGTGCTATGGCAAACACTGAACTCATTTGGGTTGAGCGCTGGCTTGATACAGGCATTGGAGTCCCTTTATAGGGACTCTAGTGCTTGTGTTAGGATCAACGGGGTCTACTCGGACTGGTTTGACATCCATAAAGGTGTCAGACAGGGCTGTGTGGCTTCCCCGTGGCTATTCAACCTATTTATGGACAGTTGTTTGCAAAATTTGAAAGTTGAAGAATGCGGATTAAGAATGGGTGAGTTAACCGTCCAATGCCTTTTGTACGCCGATGATCAAGTTATCCTTGCGTCGTCGGTGGGCGAGTTGCAAATGATGGTTACATTAATGAACAGATCATTAAAAGAAAGGGGTATGAAAGTGAACGCAAGTAAGACGAAGCTTATGGTTTTTGAAAGAGAAGAAAGTAAAACGATTTCTGAAATAAGAATAGAAGGGGAGTTGATCGAGCAAGTAGATGAGTTTGTATATTTGGGCTGCGTATTTAGCAGGGATGGGAGATATGATGAGGATATAGAACGACGAGTGAATGCGGGAAATAGAGTAAATGGGGCCCTGAACTCTATTGTGAAGAGTGAAAATGTGTCGAAAAAGGCACGTATGGCAATTCACAATGCTGTGTTGGTCCCTACTTTAACGTATGGTAGTGAAAGTTGGGTGTGGCAGAAGAAGCACGAGAGTAGAATGAACGCAGTAGAAATGCGGTCGTTAAGGAGTATGTTAGGGCTGAATCTGAATGACAGGGTAAGAAATTGTGTAATAAGAGAAGAGTGTGGTTTGCAAGATGATGTTGTGACCAGGATTAAGAAAGGAATGCTTCGGTGGTTTGGTCATGTGGAAAGAATGAATGAGGAAAAAGTGACAAAGAAAATTTATGTTGCAGAAGTGAATGGCAGAGCCGGAAAGGGACGTCCTAGGCGAAAATTTATCGACCAAATTGGCGAATTATTGAAAACGGGCCAAATTTGGAGTACCCTTAACCGACGAGCATGTATGCGGAGGTGTATGGATGTGAAGGAGGCGAGAGAGGTGTGTCAGGATCGTGCCAAATGGAAGTCTGTAGTCTCTGCCTACCCCTCTGGGTGACAGGCGTGAGTGTTTATGTTATGTGTATTTAAATGGAAATTTCATAGATTAAGTCAGAGACAAAATTCTCCGAAGTCAACTTCATCTCCTTCGGATAATTTTTCTCTTGGGGAGGGAGAGGTTAAGTGTGATGACCCCTCTAATATATGCTTCACAAGCACTCACAAGAATTAGGTCGTGCGTCATAGCACGGGTTGCTTAGTAAGAGATATTTTAATATAAATACTAGGCTAAGTTAACTGTAAGACGGATTAGTTTTGGAAGTAATTATAAGCTGTAACTCTGTAATTTTGTATAAATAATATTTTTTTAAATAAAGTCGTTGTCGTCAACTTAATTCGTTCGTATACAGCTTAGAGATCTCTAGTTAGATCGTTAAGCCAGTTCCTAAAAGGTTGGGTTTAGTGGGTAAAAGTCACCAAATAACATAAGCATACCACGCAGCCGGCTGCGTGGTATGCTATGAGCATTCCCAACCTCCCTCCCCCGCTTTCCGGAGGGTTGCCCATATTTGCTTAGGGCGCAAAAAAAAAGCGCCTACTGCGAAAAATTTTTTAACTTTCTGCTATTAAAATCAATGTTTTACAAAGTTGTTTGATGCCGATTTTTAAAAATCAAGTCCTCATTGGATCTTCACGTTTCTAAGATTTCGCAGTACAATTTTTTTTAATTAACTTTTTATGTAGTTAAGTATTCAATAAACGTAAGGAAGCAGTTTGGTATATATATATATATATATATATATATATATATATATATATATATATATATATATATATATATATATATATATATATATATATTATTGAGAGTATATTATTATTTATCTACGCTCAATAAGAAAATTGCTAACTTTGAAATCAATAAATTAAACCTTTAATATTGAGCAACGTTCTCTATTCGAGAATTTTACTTCTACAGCGAAGTGCTTCAGTTCACCAACAAGAATATTTTTTTGGAATTATGCTTTTTTCCATGCTTTGAACCTTCTTAAAAATACCTAAAAAAAGTCAATTACTTTTCAAAACAACTTAAAGTAAAATTTTTGTTAAGTTTTAAAAAAAAAATAATGGAAAAAATAATAAGATAGAATTGTTAGTAGAAAAATATAATCGAAATACGTCTGACGACTACAGGTGGACTTTGATAAGCTGTAACATCATGACGAAAAATTAAAAAGTTTTAATAAAATTGAGTGTATTTTTCTAACAGTGAACTTCGTTACTTTCTAGTAATAATTACATTGAATTTGGTTTTGTTCCAGTATAACAACCTACAGCAATTTCTCGTTTGTTGCCCTCATCTCCTGGGAGTCAAGTGCAAACTTCTATTAGTATGGCTAGACCCAGAGTTCATTCTTAAAGTTGTTACTGGCGACCCGCCTCGCCTTCTCCTGGGTAAGATCAGTTTATGTGGCGATATTAGATTTAAGATGATGAAAGACCATTTCTTTTACCAATTATTCGCTTTTTTCAAAAATTATCGTCTGTGAAGTTTCATTGCAGATAAAATAATAATAATAATAATAATAATATTCCACAACTATCACACAACGCCATCTAGTCCCAAGCTAAGCAGAGCTTGTGTTATGGGTACTAGACAACTGATAAACATACTTATATATATCTAAATACATAAATATTATAGATAAATTACACCCAGACACAGAACAACGATCGTGCTCATCACACAAACATTTGTCCTGGGTGGGAATCGAACCCACGACCTCCGGCATAGCAGTCAGGGTCACTAACCACTAGACCAACAGGCCAGTCAAATATTTGAAAATTGTTTAAATGTGGCAAGCAAAAAACCTCCTCAGCCTATTTAAAAGCAGTTATTTCGATACTATAGACAGTGACTCAATTTTATTATAAACTAACTTCCCACTCCGTGAATATAATATATATGCCTCGTTATACGTGGTAGAGCAATGCTGCAGCTAGATTATGATTGTAGCACGAATGGGTCGGCTCGACCGGGGAAGTACCACGCTCTCACAGAATACCAGCAAATAGCAGCTTAATACTTCTGTGTTTCGTATGGTGAGTGTAGAGATCCGGAGACCCTTTTTTACTGGAAACGAGGCATTTCCTCTTAGTCCTCAGGGGTGACAACGCATCTGCATTTTGATTCTTAAACGAGGATAAATATAGATGTCTATGGGCCACAGCATCCATTGATCATCAGGTGGACTGTGTGGTCGTTCGTCACCTTTATTATATTAAAAAAAACTCTAAACGCCCTGAGATGTAACAACAGGGTTGCTGTAAGATGCGCAACCCTGTTGCGCATCTTAGTGCGTAGGGCACGCAGGTAATGTTGACAATGAAATTGCCGACAAGGTTACACGGGAGGGCTCAAAGAGTACACAAATTGGGACCGAGCCATTTTGTTGAATCTCAAAAAGCCTAGCCCGATTGACCCAGGATTGACAAGTACACCGTGCCACGATCACTCAGTCAAAATAACATCTTTTTACTACATGCGTATTGTTTTTAGTTCTTAGTATTTACAGAATAAATATCACTTGTATTTGTAAAACTGCCTCATTAATCTAGTTGTTGTATTAGTGCGACTGTTGATCATGAGGTCCTGGGTTCGAATCCCGGGTCGGGCCAAAAAATTAATTATTGAGTTTTCCGTCAAGAAATTATCAGTAGTTGCCCGGAGTCAGGAAGTTGGCGGTGTCTCATCCCCGTGCCCCGGAAAGCACGTAAAGCCGTTGGTTCTGCGCCTGATCTCTCTCCGGTCGCGTCGGTTTACCGTCCCATCGGATTATGAGAGTGAGGGAATAGAGAGTGCACCTGTGCTTGCGTATACACTTTGGCACTATAATCCAGTTCTGCGCCGATGGCTAGCCTCCGTTGAGGCAGGCCGCCGTGGCCGAAATTCGGTCTGGAGAACATTATTATTATTTGTAATAAACTATTTTATTCATATAGCCTTGCCTCATAAGTGTCATGGTAGCCACGTGTGGCAAGCGGGTTATCAACCAAAGGTTTTTTAGTCATGATTAGGTACCCGCTGCTGCCCATCTCCTGGTATGTTTCCCTCTGTCGTCTCTTAAGTCACCCACGGGATGATTTGGGATAGCGGATAACCGGTACTCATAACAAAAAAAACATGCGTGCATCTCACACGCGACAGAAGTGAAACCTTCAAATGAAATGAAATATAAAATACAAATACTTTACGGCAAATGACTTATTTAATATTATAATTTAAACTACAACTTCCGCATAAAATATAATAAAATTTAATTACTGAAAAATTATTTAGGGTACCGCGCAAATATTTCCATTCATTCCAGCCTATAAAAGTCCACTGCCTCTCCCATCGGTTGCCTAATTTAGGAAGGATTTTCAAAAAGATTAAAAACCTATGAAATTCAATCCACGCGTTCGAAGTCGCGGGGAACAGCTAGTTATCACATAGGATCATGGACGTGAAAACAAATCTAGCGTCCGGAGGCCAACATCAAAACGTTATTATTTTATTTGAAGCATAAATTTCTTATGCGCTACCAGTATACACTTCAGCTTTTCATTAGACGGTAAAAAAGCTTTATACGCGATATACAAACTCTGACTGATTTGAATTTTGATTACGCAGGACTTTGAGAGCCGTAATCTACGCAAATGTCAAAAGGATTTAAAAAAAACCTTTAAATGTTTACAAAATCACTTCAAAGTTCTTGTAGATGATATTGCTTTTTCACGGTTTTGTTTGCTAACATCTTATTTTATTTGAGAGGCTTTGAGGGATCTCATTTTAAGAGGATGTTTTATCTTTGAAATTATTTTCGGCGTACTTTTCTATAAAATAATTTTACACGAGAAGTGATGATCTGCATAGAATATCAGACATATAAACATAGATTTTCATATAATAATTTCTTATGCTTACGCGAATACTACCTTTCATCATCATCATCATCATTACAGCCTTTCACAAGTCCACTGCTGAACATAGGCCTCCCCCAAGTAATGCCACAAAGCACGGTCCTGAGCCACCTGCATCCATCGACTTCCTGCATGTCTTACCAGGTCGTCACTCCATCTAGTGGGGGGTCGCCCTACACTACGCCTACCGGTACGAGGCTGCCACTCGAGAACCTTTCTTCCCCTCGGTTATCGGTTCTTCGAGCTATATGGCCGGCCCATTGCCACTTCAGCTTACTAATCCGTTGGGCTATGTCGGTCACTCTGGTTTTACTGCGGATATCCTCATTTCTGAGTCTATCACGCAGAGAAACTCCGAGCATAGCCCTCTCCATAGCTCGCTGAGCGACCTTAAGCGTCCTCATACGGCCAGCAGTGAAGGACCACGTCTCAGATCCATAAGTCATCACTGGCAACACGCACTGGTTGTACAATCTAGTTTTTAGAGATTGAGGTATACCTGACGAAAAGATATGTCGTAATTTCCCGAACGCTGCCCAGCCGAGTTGAATCCGTCGATTGACCTCTCGGTCGAAGTTGGACTTACCTAGTCGGACTATTTGTCCCAGGTAAACGTACTCGTCAACAACTTCGAGCATAGTGCTCCCAACAACTACCGGCATAGGTGTGACATGGACATTGAACATGATCTTTGTTTTGTCCATGTTCATCTTAAGACCTATCCGTTGGGAGGCACTATTGAGGTCATTGAGCATAGTGCTTAAGTCCTCCAGCGATTCTGCCATAAGGACTATATCGTCGGCAAATCGAAGGTGAGTGATGTACTCGCCATTGATGTCAATACCGTATCCTTTCCAGTCCAGTAGCTTGAAAACGTCTTCCAATGCAGCGGTGAAGAGTTTCGGGGATATAACGTCACCCTGTCTTACACCTCTCTGCAGTTGGATAGGTTTCGAGCTCTGGTTCTGTACTCGGATAGCCATCGTAGCCCTACTGTACAAACACTTCAGCACTTCGATATACCGACAGTCAACTTGGCACCGCTGAAGGGACTGTAGCACCGCCCAAATTTCGACGGAATCAAAGGCTTTCTCATAGTCCACATACGCCAGGCAAAGTGGCAGATTGTACTCTTCAGTCTTCTGTACAATCTGCCGCAGGGTATGTATGTGGTCTATGGTACTGAAGCCTTTTCGGAAACCGGCTTGTTCGGGAGGCTGGAAGTCGTCAAGTCTGCGTGCGAGACGATTCGTAATGACTCTCGAAAACAGCACGTAGACGCGGCTCAGAAGGGAAATCGGTCTGTAGTTCTTTAAGAGAGCGTTGTCGCCTTTCTTAAACTTCAACGCAAAACTAGGCACAAGAGAAAGCGGTGAGCTGAAGGTAGGGAAATTTGGAGTAGGGCAACGGAACCGAAGGGGCCAGCAGCTGGCCGACTTTATGGAGAAAGAGGGACTCTTTATGATGAACTCTTTCTTCCAGAAGCGGCCCCACAGGAAGTGGACCTGGTCGAGCCCCGACGGTTCGACAAAAAATGAGATTGACTTCATTATGACGACCAGACGCCAACTGTTCAGTGATGTCTCAGTGATCGCAAGGGTGAAAACTGGCAGCGATCACCGAATGGTTAGAGGCACACTGAACCTAAACGTTAAGTTGGAGAGGTCTCGTCTAATGAAGTCAACGCTCCGTCCCCCTCGTGCTCTAATCCAGAATCCCGAAACCTTTCAGCTCGAGTTACGTAACCGCTTCCAGTGCCTAGAAGATTGCAATGCAGTGGACGATATGAACGACAAGCTCGTGGAAACTGTCCATGCGGTCGGAGCTAAGTTCTGCAAGACCCGCCGCAGAAGAACACAAAAACTCTCCGATCACACTCTTAATCTCATGGCTGTTAGACGGGAGATGAGGCTGCAATCGTCAACAGATTTGACAGCATACAGGCAACTGAACAGACAGATCTCCAAATGCATGCGGCGAGACTTACGCAACTTTAATACTTCTCGTATTAAAGAAGCGATCGAGCGGAACCAGGGCTCCAAAGTCTTTGCCAGAGATCTGTCTGCCAGAAAGAGCCAACTGTCAAAGCTGAAGACTGAGTGTGGCAACATCGTTTCCGGGACACCTGAGATTTTGAGTGAGATTGAGAGGTTCTATGGGCAGCTGTACACATCATCGTTGGAGCCACACGCAAGTGTGAGTAACGATCCAAGAGCAAGTCTTATCCGACACTATTCCGATGATATCCCGGACGTCAGTCTAAGCGAGATTAGAATGGCTCTCCAGCACCTTAAAAACGGCAGGGCCCCAGGCGAGGATGGAATTACAGCGGAGCTTCTGAAAGCGGGTGGAACACCGGTACTTGTAGTCCTTCAGAAGCTCTTCAATTCCGTCCTCCATGGTGGCACTACTCCAGAGGCGTGGAGCAGAAGTGCGGTGGTCTTATAATACTACCTTTCAACATTCAATAAAAGTAATTCTTACTGATTTCCACGCGTTTAATTTAGCTTTTATAAAATATGTGTCCATCGTATCTACACGAATATCATAATACTTATACTATTATAAATTTCAGTCTATATCTATTGCTCAATGATTTTGTAAAAAATGTTGACCGAACTCAAGGACACGGAACAGTGGCGTAGCTACCATAGGGCTAGGCGGGACCAGTGCCTCGGGATCCCCAAGCTCAAGGGGCCTCTCGGCCTAGATAAACGACGTTTAAAAAGGTATACAACATATTAGTAGAAGAATTTTAACATTTTGGCCCCTGACCAACAAACCTCGAACGGCACGAACTCAAATCACAAAAATGTCTCCCACCTCCAAAACTTAAACATAAGTGGGTGTAGCATAGCTTTTACCATGGCAACTCAATTTTTTGTTCAGGGAATTACCCTAATCGAATGATCCTTCATCATAGCTATTATTTATTCTGTGATCATAGATCCCGATGAAGTGTTGTGACCGATTGTAATCTGAATTTCAAGCACTCGACTTGATTTTATGTAACCTTTTTACAGAATAAGCGTGATAAACGAGTTCACAGTTCACTTGATGGTAAGTAAATGCTGTGGCCCATAGATATTCTACATTTATTCTCGATTCAGAATCAAAATGCAGATGCGTTTTCAACCTCTGAGGACTAAGATGTAATGCCTCGTTTCAAAATAGGTCACCAGTTCTCTACAGCCACCATACGAAAAACAACAGCATTAAGCTGCTATTTTACGCTGGTATTCTGAGAAAGTGTAGTCCTACCCCAGTCGAGCTAACCCATTTGTGCTACAACCACAATATACGAGTAGCTGCACCGTGACTCTACCACGTACAAAACCTAAGTATTTTAATCGATGTCAATATAAATAATTATAATTTATTATTTATTTGCTACAATTATTTAGGTAAACTATGAGTAAATATATCTAGATTAGGTCTCGGGTTTTGGGGCTACTTTACGTAAATATTTGCAGCTTCTTTTTGCAAACATTGAGATATTATGTACTACGTACTAGAGGCGACACTGCATTCAGCTACTGTGTACCACTCAACTGCGGATTCGCGTAGTGTATGCACCGCAGTCAAAGAATATATATATTATTTGACTGCGGTGCATACACCGCACTTTAATCAGTCACTCGCTAAGCGCTTATAGAGTTGTCACGTGCTGCGGTGATTTAAAAAAATCTCTTGATAAAAATATGCCGTCGTGTGTGCTTAGATATTGCACAAATAATTCAAGAAATGTCAGTAAAAACCTAGGAATTACTTTTCATCGGTTAATAAAATCAATATAAAAAATTGTTATGTATTAATAATAAAACAAATTATTCCTAAGACGCCATCTCGTGTCAGGGAATAAAGATTATAAAATTAGTATGATCAGATGCGACATTTCTCTGGGTACTTAAGTATGGGACGAATGTATTATTATACACAATTTTTTTGTAGAAACGTATATAAGTTATTATAATTTGGCAACATTTTTCATGTTTAAATCTGCTTATTATTCTTTTATTTTATTTTTAGGTTTCCACATCAAAGTCAAAGTGGTGGAAATTCGTCCATTTTTAACTCTCGCGTGCCCAGCATTTATGAACGACTTTTATTCTAATTTAAATAAATATATTTTTAATTTAAATGTTGTGTTAATAAATTTTGTTAAACATACATTTAGTACTTGGGTAAGGCCGTAGATTTTGCCACTTAGTAACATAGAGTAACATAGACACTTTTATGTTACGGTAACATAGAAGTAATGCGAAAGTAACGTGTAATGATTGTAAGGCCGATTGCATAACGCGCTATTTTTATCCGACTTCAAAAAGGAGGAGGTTTCGACGCATAAGCTAACTGTACAATTCGCCAACTGTGAGAAGTTCAGTGATAGAAAAAAAAATAAGTTGAAAAATGTTTAAAACTATCAACAGCTTAGAGTTATTACACAACCATGAAATCTGACCAAGTTTACCAAATATCAGGAAAATAATACTACGATATAAGTGAAGTAACAAAAATATTTAATGTCATGGATAGAGTTTCTCAAAAACTCTTCTAGCGAAAACAAAAAAAAAACGAAATAACATTCATTATAATATGATTTAAACCTATAATATAAGCTACACAATGAGATCAATAGTGTTTCGTGAAATCACAAAATTAGAACAATATAATCTTTCTCTAAAAGTTTTTACAATTATCACACGGGTTACCTTCTTAAATAAAATAGTAGGTACATTTCTAGGAAACTAACTAATATTGGTATTTATTTTCTTATAAAATTGACACGAAATGTTTCTTAGAATCTGTAGTTAAAAAATACTTTAGAAATACGAGTAGGTAATTACAACAAATTTAAAATTAAAAAAAATCTCGTAGCCAAATGAAATAACATAAAAAAGTAAAAACAAAAACTACATAATTCTCTTTAACCTAGGTACAGACGCCAGAAAATCAATCTACCCCAATCTGTCAAATTTTCTCAATCGAACATGAACCGTCTACTTTTGTGGTAAAGTTGAAAATCTATCAAAGAAATTTGACAGATTGGAGTGGGCTAATGTGCTGGCGTCTGTACGTAAGAGGTCATTGCAATACAAAACCTTTCTTAAACCTTATAAATAAATATTCAACAATTAAAATAAACCAAATCAATATCGGTACTCAGGTAATATTCTTTAGAGGCTTTCTCCCGTTGAATCAAATTTACCTTTTTGACGATAGAAATATTGGTCACTATATCAATGTCTGATTTTCTTTGGACTACAAACTTCACGGAATTAGATCCTTCACAGTTTTCAAAAATTTTACTTTATAATAATTTTCTCCGTTCTTAAATCCTATATTCTCAACAAATCCTATAAAATATTTCCACGTTTTCCTTTGGAAATATCGAATTATTATGCTATCATTTATATTTAAAATAAAGTTCTGCGTATTTTCTTCACTCTCAATTGCTTTTTTTCCTTCTTCCTTTGTATTCGATTCCTTGTCACTTTCATCTTCTTTTAAATTCTCAGATTTGTTTATTTTATCTAAATCTGATTTCTCCATTTGTTTATATTTATCTGCGTCTTGTAAAACTTTACCAGTATTATTTTGTCCTCTCATGCTTTCAAGTTGTTTTTTATATTCAGTCTCAATTGTATAATTTTCTTTATTTTCATCAGCTTCTTTTCTCTCTCCTTCTGCGATACATACATACATTCAATCTCAATTTTGTGCTTCTCTTCTATTAGAAACTTTTCTTTCAAATTCTTTTTGATCTCTTCTTTGGTATCATTTTTGTTTTCCCTGATCTGGTCGATTTTTCTTTTATCAGTCTCAATTTTGTTACTTCTTATTTCCTTTATCGGGTCTTCTTTTCCAAATAAATAACTCTCTCTTAAATCATAACCCGCAGTATTTTCCGTGTTTTTTCCTATTTTTGACAAAATTGTCACATCGTCTTTCCCAGTAACAGGTTTCGTAGTTTCGCAAAATCTTTTATGGATTAAATCTTCATTTTCACAAATTATTTTTCTTTCCCTTTCATGTTTAGGATTATTTTCAGCATTAGGTTTCTTTAAAATTATTGTGGATAGCAGAGTGACTTTCTTGTTTGGATTAATTTTTGGCCTCAGAACACCTGTTTTTTCGTCAAGTTCTGTGATTAGATTGTTTTCATCGTCGTTAAAATCTGGACTTATTGACTCATCAGAAAAAAACGCCGAGGCGTCGCTTTCTGATGACGGTAGTTTTTGAAATTACTCTTAAATCCCAGGGAGGTTCTTAATCTTGTTTTCAGTTTATATTTTTTCACAATGTTGTTATCCAAAACTTTTCTCAAAACATTCTTTTCGGTATTGTTAGCAGTTTGGAATTGTAATTTTAGTGACTTCGTTAGTTCATAGTGTTCTAGTAGTTTCTTCTTAACTTCTTTTTTGGGAGTTTCAATGTTAGGTATGTTATTATTTATGAACTCTGTTACTTCTTTCCTCGGTGTTTTCTCTTCTAATTCTCGCGTATATATGTCCTTTGTTTCATCTGTCGTGATTAATCTAGTTAATAAATTTTCGTAATCTGCCTGCATCTTGTCTATTTTCTTTTGTTGTCTATTCATTTTTTCTGAAGACTTTTGAAACCTTTAGTCAATGTGTTTAACTGTAATCTCATGTGTGCAGTTTCTTGTCAGTTTCAGTCAGTTCAGTCTGTATTCAATTCGGCGTTGCATATTACGGCAAGTTAATTGGTTATTATCTTGCTTGGAATTTAAAGTATGTGCCGTACGAAATAACATTCATTATAATATGATTTAAACCTATAATATAAGCTACACAATGAGATCAATAGTGTTTCGTGAAATCACAAAATTAGAACAATATAATCTTTCTTTAAAAGTTTTTACAATTATCACACGGGTTACCTTCTTAAATAAAATAGTAGGTACATTTCTAGGAAACTAACTAATATTGGTATTTATTTTCTTATAAAATTGACACGAAATGTTTCTTAGAATCTGTAGTTAAAAAATACTTTAGAAATACGAGTAGGTAATTACAACAAATTTAAAATTAAAAAAAATCTCGTAGCCAAATGAAATAACATAAAAAAGTGAAAACAAAAACTACATAATTCTCTTTAACCTAGGTACAGACGCCAGAAAATCAATCTACCCCAATCTGTCAAATTTTCTCAATCGAACATGAACCGTCTACTTTTGTGGTAAAGTTGAAAATCTATCAAAGAAATTTGACAGATTGGAGTGGGCTAATGTGCTGGCGTCTGTACGTAAGAGGTCATTGCAATACAAAACCTTTCTTAAACCTTATAAATAAATATTCAACAATTAAAATAAACCAAATCAATATCGGTACTCAGGTAATATTCTTTAGAGGCTTTCTCCCGTTGAATCAAATTTACCTTTTTGACGATAGAAATATTGGTCACTATATCAATGTCTGATTTTCTTTGGACTACAAACTTCACGGAATTAGATCCTTCACAGTTTTCAAAAATTTTACTTTATAATAATTTTCTCCGTTCTTAAATCCTATATTCTCAACAAATCCTATAAAATATTTCCACGTTTTCCTTTGGAAATATCGAATTATTATGCTATCATTTATATTTAAAATAAAGTTCTGCGTATTTTCTTCACTCTCAATTGCTTTTTTTCCTTCTTCCTTTGTATTCGATTCCTTGTCACTTTCATCTTCTTTTAAATTCTCAGATTTGTTTATTTTATCTAAATCTGATTTCTCCATTTGTTTATATTTATCTGCGTCTTGTAAAACTTTACCAGTATTATTTTGTCCTCTCATGCTTTCAAGTTGTTTTTTATATTCAGTCTCAATTGTATAATTTTCTTTATTTTCATCAGCTTCTTTTCTCTCTCCTTCTGCGATACATACATACATTCAATCTCAATTTTGTGCTTCTCTTCTATTAGAAACTTTTCTTTCAAATTCTTTTTGATCTCTTCTTTGGTATCATTTTTGTTTTCCCTGATCTGGTCGATTTTTCTTTTATCAGTCTCAATTTTGTTACTTCTTATTTCCTTTATCGGGTCTTCTTTTCCAAATAAATAACTCTCTCTTAAATCATAACCCGCAGTATTTTCCGTGTTTTTTCCTATTTTTGACAAAATTGTCACATCGTCTTTCCCAGTAACAGGTTTCGTAGTTTCGCAAAATCTTTTATGGATTAAATCTTCATTTTCACAAATTATTTTTCTTTCCCTTTCATGTTTAGGATTATTTTCAGCATTAGGTTTCTTTAAAATTATTGTGGATAGCAGAGTGACTTTCTTGTTTGGATTAATTTTTGGCCTCAGAACACCTGTTTTTTCGTCAAGTTCTGTGATTAGATTGTTTTCATCGTCGTTAAAATCTGGACTTATTGACTCATCAGAAAAAAACGCCGAGGCGTCGCTTTCTGATGACGGTAGTTTTTGAAATTACTCTTAAATCCCAGGGAGGTTCTTAATCTTGTTTTCAGTTTATATTTTTTCACAATGTTGTTATCCAAAACTTTTCTCAAAACATTCTTTTCGGTATTGTTAGCAGTTTGGAATTGTAATTTTAGTGACTTCGTTAGTTCATAGTGTTCTAGTAGTTTCTTCTTAACTTCTTTTTTGGGAGTTTCAATGTTAGGTATGTTATTATTTATGAACTCTGTTACTTCTTTCCTCGGTGTTTTCTCTTCTAATTCTCGCGTATATATGTCCTTTGTTTCATCCGTCGTGATTAATCTAGTTAATAAATTTTCGTAATCTGCCTGCATCTTGTCTATTTTCTTTTGTTGTCTATTCATTTTTTCTGAAGACTTTTGAAACCTTTAGTCAATGTGTTTAACTGTAATCTCATGTGTGCAGTTTCTTGTCAGTTTCAGTCAGTTCAGTCTGTATTCAATTCGGCGTTGCATATTACGGCAAGTTAATTGGTTATTATCTTGCTTGGAATTTAAAGTATGTGCCGTACCCGGTTCATTTGTGATGCCATTTTTGCATCTTTTGCTTTTTTCCGATCTTCCTTCCATTTATTCCGTAATTCTTGTTTTTGCTCTTCAGTATAGGTACGTTTTTTTTCTCATAGTAACGTGCAGATCTTTCTTTGGCCTTCTTTTGTATTTCTTCATACTTTTGAGGGTTTTCTTTTTTCAACTTATCGCGATATTTTTTCTACTTTTCAGCTGCAGTCGTCGGCGGCATCTGTGACAATGTTTATATTGTTTTATTGTTAATCAGAAAAGTAAAGGGATAGTATGGTTTAAGGGCTCTAAATCATTCATATAGTCATGTTTAATACATTGACCAAGGGTCACACTACCCGCTTCGCAACACATTTTTTTGTACGTATGTGTATCTCTCTTTGACGCTAATCGACATCCTTTGCTAGAAAGAGAAGACCGTTCGCGCGAATATCGAAGTAAACATTAAAAAAGTAAAAACAAACTTTAAAAAAAATACGTGGTAAACAGTTAGATTTGGTTTAATTTTTAGAAACAATTGGCATCGATATCCTTAATTGTTTTTCACATAAGATTAAACTTTATTCTTTTTGAAGTCGTTTTTTACTTTTTTGAGTTTATTTTATTTTTCCACTTAGTGGCACAAACATATGGTTTAAAAACCTTTCTTTTTCAGTTTCCTCGAATGTCCAAACTACTTAAATGACACAAATTAATTAAGGCAAATAAACTACTCTTGTCTTATGTGTTTTTTGAATTTCGTAAAACAATCTATACCAATAAATAAAAGTATAAGTAGATAATTAGTAACTGCTTGGAAACCAAATAAAAAAAATGCCCTCTGTATATCAAATAAAAAAATTACTGAGTGGATTTTTCATTACTCTTCATGATCAAAACTTAAAAAAAGGTAGATATTTTTTACAAAAAAGTGTATTTAATAAATTACAATATGCACAAACCTTTACAACAGTAAAACGTTACGAAACATACAATCAACGTTACCAGTGACATCAAAGCTACATAGAAGTAACGTTAAAGTGCGATTTTTCAAGGTTATAAATAGACATAACTCGATATCAAGGTGAATTTTAAACATAGACACATTACCACACACTTATTAGTTACTCGTGCATAATAATATATGAAATGTGAACAATAAAAACTGATATTTACCTTTGAAATCGCCAAAATTCACAATTAAATTTCACTGCCGAAACACACGCGTGCACCTTTGACAGACTTCCGACACGACAAGATGGCGTCTTTTTTTTTTAAATTGTGCTGCCTGAATACTTAGTGTTGCCAGTGCAATTACAAAACACTATCAAACTGTTTTCAATGCTTTGTAAGGGAAAATTTTGGTAACATACAAAGTAGTAACGTAGAAGCAAAAATATGGAACATACGTTTAAACACTAATAAATCTATAACAAAACGCGTTATTAAAGACATGAAAAGCACGATTTAGTAGCTTACTATTAAGAAATTTCAGATAGTCACAAATTAATTAAACGTTCATTACAAAAATATCAGTTTTATAGTTTAAATGCTAAAAAGACAGCATGTTTTTCGTTAAATTTGGGAGTCTGGACGAATTTAACTCGTTGTATTTTTTTTAATGTACAACTTATATTAATATTAAGAATATGTTGTAAGAGTTTAAGAGATGTATAACCTAATTAAAAAACTCCATTACAATTTACCCACTATGTTGTTTTCTATAAGCAATGAAAATATGAGAATATTTTTTCATCAAAAAGTGGCAAAAACGACGGCCTTACCCACTTATGTTTTTTTATATTTGACTTAGATACCTTTTAAAATATTCAGATAAAAATATCATTAAAATGTAATTGTGATATAATATCATGTAATATTATATTGTTTTATTGTTAATCAGAAAAGTAAAGGGATAGTATGGTTTAAGGGCTCTAAATCATTCATATAGTCATGTTTAATACATTGACCAAGGGTCACACTACCCGCTTCGCAACACATTTTTTTGTACGTATGTGTATCTCTCTTTGACGCTAATCGACATCCTTTGCTAGAAAGAGAAGACCGTTCGCGCGAATATCGAAGTAAACATTAAAAAAGTAAAAACAAACTTTAAAAAAAATACGTGGTAAACAGTTAGATTTGGTTTAATTTTTAGAAACAATTGGCATCGATATCCTTAATTGTTTTTCACATAAGATTAAACTTTATTCTTTTTGAAGTATTATATTAAATAAGCAAATATAACATACAAAATAAAGAACAAAATTTAAATATTGTTCTCGGTATAATTTACCTATTTAACCATCGATCACTAATAAAGAACGACTAAATAAGAAAGTTTTTTATTAGTGATCGATGTATTTAACAATACAATCTACTGTTACCTACGGGTCATTCTATGTTTATTCTACGATAAAAAAAACAACCGCGCGAACACAGAGTAGCGCACATTTTTTGTTTGAGATAGCTGTTCTAGTACGTAAGTACATATTACTTCAATGGTTGCAAAGCAGGTTTCACTTAGCTATAATGATCTAAATAATAAATGGGAACAAGGGCGAAAGAAGGAGTAAATTTTCTGAAATAATACTGAGTTGATCCCAATATGGACCGTTCACCAACTATTTAAGAATAATTTATAGCTAAAGAATTCGACATTACGAAAGTGTTTACGGCTATTTTATTATTTTAAACAATACCTGTCACTTATGCAACACCCGAAAGATCATGCAATATATTAAAAATAATCCGACATTTGACACTCACAGCAATCGAAAACAAGGTCGCATGAAGTCTAGATTTAACGGTAGTTATTGATGATTTTTAAAAAACTATAGCTACAAAAAATTAACATAAAATTGTAAAATAAATTATTAAAATAAATCTATCTACTTCGTTTTATTGTCTAGCCATATCTAATCAACTTGATGGTTTATTTTTTACTAACTTCCGCTTCCGACTTCGTTCGTCCGGTAACTCCGGTATGACCAACATTTAAAATTTATATCACGTGATCATTTTATCGGGATGAAAGTATCCTTTGCTCTACCCATATCGAGGTCTATCCGTATGCAAAACTTCATCCAAATCCAATATCCAAATCCATCCACTGAAAGCGTAGGTAACAAACAAATAAAGATTCACATTTATAATATTATTAGGAAGTACGATTAAATATTATCTGTTGCTTTACACATTATACTTACTACTAAATAGCTCATTATTATACTCTGCAGTGGGTGATAAGGGGCTGATGATGAAGTAGTTTTGAACCTTTAAAGTATTTAGTTTAGTTCAAATAGGGCGCCAATTTCATTTTTGCCCCCGGGGCAGCTTCCTTCCTTCCTTCGTTACGTACCTAGCTACGCCACTGACACGAAATAATGAAAAGCAAAGGACATAAATAGTGACCACATGGCGATAGTAATACACGCCCGTTATTTTTTATATGAATAGGGTCCGAATATTTTTCTGTTTTCTCAGAAAATATATTGAAACAAAACATTTTATCGTATGTTTTATTTGATAAATGACATGGCGATAGTAAAACTCGCCCGTTATTTTTTTATATGAATAAGGTCCAAATATTTTTCTGTTTTCTCAGAAAATATATTGAAAGAAAATTTATCGTATGTTTTATTTGATAAATGACAGGGGAAGTCATAATATGTATTGTTAAAGATCAAGATACAGAAATAATATTTCTACTGAATTTCTTCTGACTCAAAAGATTTTTTTGTTATAGAAAACTTTCATTACTAAATACATCCGACAATAATTAAAGAAAACTACTATGTAATGTTATTTTTGTCGCCAAACCACACACATGGTTTTATTGTTTTCTTGCAATCCTGCCCATCCAAAGGTTTCTTTTTTTAAATATTTATCTTTATTTAAGGGTGCAATAGTGTTATCTATCTATCTATCTATACAAAACAAGACCTTATTATTAAAAATAAGAAAAACTAATACTCTCGTTGCTTTTAAAATAAATAAAAGTAAAAAAGCCTTTTATTTCTCCCAGAAAATTCTAGTTTGCAAAGTTAATTAGTTTTTTTAGTATCAAACGAATTTAGTAGTTTATTATATTAGTAGTAAGTAGTTACAGTTTCATAAAAAGGGTTTTAGATACGTTAATATAATAGGAAATTATTCTGTAAGAACCCCTCTGCAGGTAAAAGGCTCCTCCAAATTTAACCAGTTTTCTCTGGATTGCGCTATTTCTATTCAGTTTGGACCGGATGTGCGTTTGATTTAATTCTCACATCTGTTGCGAGGTCTCCCTTCCTTTCTTTTACCCACTGGTCCCCTCAATTCAGTCACTCTTTCATTTTACAAGCGAGCTGAGTCCGGCCCACTTCTATTTTAATGCAAGAGCTTGTGCTAAACCATCTGTTGCTTTTGTGATGTTGCGTATTTTTGTATGCCTTATTTATTATTTTTATTTTCAGCATACTCCGCTCCATTCCTCGTTGGAACGTTATAATTTTATTCATGGTATTTTTGTTAAACTTCCATGTCTGGAAAGCATAGGTCAGGCATGGTATAAGGCAAGAATTCATTTTGTCTTCAGTTTTATTGGCATATTTCTTTAAAGCTCCAGTAGTTATTCCATGTTAGCTGGGCCCTGCGCTCAATCTCCAGGTAGTTGTTTAGTCTATCGAAGCTTGCTAGCCTTATTTAGTGACTCTATCATATGCTGCAGTTCCTTTCTTTTCTCTGATGACAGCACCAGGTCGTCGGCAAAACGTAAGTGGCTTAAATACTTAGTTTTTACTTTTATACCGCATTTATTCCTATCAAGTTTGCTTATTATCGACTCCAATGTGGCTCTAAATAGTATAGGTGACAGTGGGTTCCCTATCTTATGCCTCTCTTTACAGGGAACCAAGAACTGGCTGTTTCTAGTTTAACTCTACTTTTGCTCATCCTGTATATGGTTTTGATTACTCTTATATATTCGTTTTCCACATTTTGTTGTTGTTGCTAGAGTTTCCCAGATATAGCTGTGTGACACCGAATCGAATGCTTTTTTGTAATCGATGTAATATGCCAAGTACATTGGTCTATTTTCTCTTCATATTTCTTGATGAGAAGCTCGAATGTGTGAATATGGTCGATGGTAGAGAAGCCTTTTCTGAATCTTGCCTGTTCAACGGGTTGTCATGTTTCTAATGTAGAGGTAATTTTTTCGGTCAGGATTGTAGAAAATAGTCAATATTATTCGGGTCGCCTTTTTAATATAACAGAATTATGTTAGATTCAGTCCATTGAGTGGGTGTCTCACCAGATTCGAGGATAGAGTTGAATAAATTTGTAAACGATATAGCCTGTATTAAGGTAGATATCTATAGAGTGTCGTTGGTTACGTTGTGCGAGCCCGGGATTTTGTTTCTTGACTTTTGACTCAATGACATCATTTTCTTCAATTTGGGTTCTTTTTAGCACGTTACCATCACTGCTATTATTTTTGGTTCTCGTGGCTGGTATCTTCTGGCTCTTTTGTGCTGTAGAGATCCCTGTAGTAGTTTTTCCATGCGCATGATCGCGGAGAAGTTTTTTGGCCAAAAACCAAAAGATTTTTTGTGCGTTCATGGACTTGGAAAAGGCCTACGACAGAGTGGATAGGGATGTGCTATGGCAAACTCTGAATTCATTTGGGTTGAACGCTAGCTTGATACAGGCATTGGAGTCGCTTTATAGGGACTCTAGTGCTTGTGTTAGGATCAATGGGGTCTATTCGGACTGGTTTGGCATCCAAAAAGGTGTCAGACAGGGCTGTGTGGCTTCCCCGTGGCTGTTCATCCTATTTATGGACAGTTGTTCGCAAAATTTGAAAGTTAAAGAATGCGGATTAAGAATGGGTGAGTTAACCGTCAAATGCCTTTTGTACGCCGATGATCGTTATTTTTGCGTCGTCGGCGGCCGAGCTGCAAATGATGGTTACATTAATGAACAGATCATTAAAAGAAAGGGTATGAAAGTGAACCCAAGTAAGACGAAAGTTATGGTTTTTGAAAGAGAAGAAAGTAAAACGGTATGTGAAATAAGAATAGAAGGGGAGTTGATCGAGCAAGTAGATGAGTGTATATTTGGGTTGCGTATTTAGCAGGGATGGGAGATGTGATAAGGATATAGAACGACGAGTGAATGCAGGAAATAGAGTAAATGGGGCCCTATAATCTATTGTGAAGAGTCAAAATGTGTCGAAAAAGGCACGTATGGCAATTCACAATGCTGTGTTGGTCCCTACTTTAACGTATGGTAGTGAAAGTTGGGTGTGGCAGAAGAAGCACGAGAGTAGAATGAACGCAGTAGAAATGCGATCTATAAGGAGTATGTTAGGGCTGAATCTGAATGACAGAGTGAGAAATTGTGTGATAAGAGAAGAGTGTGGTTCGCAAGATGATGTTGTGACCAGGATTAAGAAAGGAATGCTTCGGTGGTTTGGTCATGTGGAAAGAATGAATGAGGAAAGAGACAAAGAAAATTTATGTTGCAGAAGTGAATGGCAGAGCGGAAAGGGACGTCCTAGCCGAAAATTTATCGACCAAATTGGCGATTTATTGAAAACGGGCTAAATTACGAGTACCCTTAACCGCCGAGCATGTATGCGTAGGTATATGAATGTGAAGGAGGCGAGAGAAGTGTGTCAGGATCGTGCCAAATGGAAGTCTGTAGTCTCTGCCTACCCCTCTGGGTGACAGGCGTGAGTGTTTATGTTGTAGATCCCTGTAGAACTCTACTCTGAAAGTATTTTGTGGACTTTCTTTAGGTTTTGTGCTACTCGGGCGTTTTGTAAGCTTAAGGTCATGATTCTGATTAACTTATCGTAATATTTCTGGACTGGGCTAGTAATCTCGGCTGATATTTGATATTTCGATATGTAGGAGTTTAGATATTCTTTGAGTTTGGCTCATTTGGTGATTTCTTTCTCGCTTGTTATTGTGCTATGTTGACAGTTAGTGAACTTTGTTCTAATTTTTTTAAATGTGTATCATATGAAATCGTAGCTCTTACTGGCCTGTGATCCGAAGGATAATTAATGTTCAGTACATCTATGTTTTTAAAAAGATGACGTCGGTTGGACAGCACAAAGTCGATTTAATTTTTTTTTCGCCATCCAGTGATCGCCAGGTGCATTCATTTTATGGTTTTTGTGTGAAGAAGTGTTCAAAATTGGCAGTTTCGATTAGTCTTTGTCCTTTCTCATTTCTGATTCCATATCCGTGTGCTTTCGTTATTAAATGTTCCTCATTTTTTGGCATCCAATTTTTAGTATTTGGGCCCCATTGTACCACATTCCTTTCTCTCTTTTTTATAAATTATTTATGTTTTTTTGGCTTGCAATAAAGTGTTATCTGTCTATATATCTATCTAAAACTAGATCTTAAATTATCAAAAATAACAAAAAGGAATACTTACGTTGCTTTTAATAAAGGTAAATAAGTAATTTAATAGGTTGTTTTTCTCGCTGTGTACTTCGCCCTTAGGCGGTGTAGCCATATTATCGCGAACAATGACGATCACATGCAAATGAGTTCTAAAAAATATTATGTAACTTAAAGAACAAAAATTGTTGTCAATGAAATTAAATACCACAACGAGTTTGACTATCATTTTTACTTATTTAAAAAATACATTAATGTTTTTGTCGACCAGATTGTGTGGCTGATTGATAGGAATACCGAACAAAAAGTTAATCCTGAATTGGAATCACAACTGACTGAAGCCTACATTTGTGTCAAATACAAATCGTTAGTTTCCATATCTTGTTGCGTTGTAATTATTCTATATTCAGTCCTGCGTCAGTGACGCTCATGTCATGGCTCATAATTATAATAGTACCTGGGCTCAATCACTCATATGCCATTATAATCGTCTCATCGGTTGAGCTTTGTTTGGCGTTACAAAAAGTTTTCTCAAGGACACTAACAACAAGTTCCACTTAAGGGGATATAGTAAGTCAGCTCAAATTCTAATTTCGCCCCCACTTCGCCGCGCGTCGTATGCTATGTACCGACATGTTTGTAATCACCACTACTGTAAGTAGATAGGTCGTTAGATACTTATTTCATAAGGTTTGTCATATTTATGCCTGTTTCTTAATACCAACCCAACCGCTTCTTATTTTTATAACGGTTATTTCCCATTTTAATTTTACGTCGTCCTGTTGCGTAATGTGTATTCTGATCGTAAGCGACACAACTTCTCCCTTCAAAAGCCTAAGCGACACTAACGGGGCGACAGGAATCAAGCTTCAAGACGCCAATAGTTTAGGTAATTTCTTTTTACAGTGAAAATAATGGTATTTAAAAAAAGTAAATAAAATAAGCACTGCTTTATAGTTAGTTCGGTTAGTACGCAAAGTTTCATGATCTTATTTAAAGTATTTTATGAATAACAGCAGTTTATTGTTCATTTTGGAGGTAACTTTGGATTTTTTTAACAAAATTTTTCGGAATCGTGTTTTCGTCTAACATAGTCCTTAACATTAATGCTCAACTTTAGTATATATTTATTTCAAAATTAATGCTGCAATACTTTCGGCATAACGGAGGATCTTGCTAAGGCATTTGAGATTATATTTTCCCTTAAGAGACCAGCTTGTGTATGGTATAGGGTCTCAAAAGACCTCAGAAATGCTTTTAGAATCTTGTGTTTCAGAAAAGTTCTTGCTTCCTTCCGATAACAAAACGTGTTTTTTTTTTTTGGAAATATTATACTACTTATATTGGAAACTTCGAAACGTACAAAAAATGAACTACCAGATTTTACTATTAAATTGATTAAACACAATTTTACTTGTTCAGTTGTTTCACGGATGATTGTCATTACATCCGAGCTTTGTGTTATTTTGTTATATTCATTAAAATATAATTAAAAAAAAATTATTAATTGTATTTAAGGGGAAATTTAAATAAAGTTTACTGTATTTAAGGGGAAATTTAACTTTTTCTTATAAAAAAATATAGTCATCGTTAGAGCCGTTTCTGAGAAACCAATTACATATTGTAATGTTATCTGTATATTCGCATATATATCCGTATTACTATCATGAATGCAAAAGTTTTGTTTGTTGTTTTGTCCTTCTTTCATCCATGAAAGAAGGACAAAACAACAAACAAAACTTACGATCGGCTGCTCCAGCAACGGAGCAGCCGATCGTACATAAAATACTTTTTAATCAGGGTAAAATAAAATTTAAAACTCATGGGAAATACACATTTCCAGAAACTTCTACGTTTAAGTGTTTACTATATCCTTAAGTACTTAGGCATGTAATTATAAAATTTATAAAATTGCTGATATATGTTTGCGTCCCTTCGTAAATTATTATTATCATAATATAAATAATATAAAAAACAAGCACTAAATAAAACATAAATCTTACAAAACATAATATTTATTTTCTACTAGCTGTTCCTTGCAACTTCGTCCGCGTGGAATTTATAGCGATTGGATTTTATAAAATTTAATTTTATGCGCGAAATCCTAATTCCTTTTCTAAAATAAAAGTAGCCTTAGCTACCCCTTATAACAACAGCTATCTACCAGTGAAAGTCCCGTCAAACAGGTCCAGCTATTTCGGAGATTAGTCGGAAGTCGGAAAAAACAGACAGAAAAAATATTATAAATGTTATAAGTTATGTTTATTTAGATACTTTCATATGCAATAAGTAAAAAGCTGTTATTTTGACATCATAAACAGACACTGGTACATGTAAAACACCGCCTGGTAAATGTAAAACTGTTACATTTACCAGGCGGTCCCATAATGAACTGGCCTGATATAGTTGTGTTGCATTAAATAGTACGTTTATCGTGCACTTAATATAAGAAACATGCATCGACATGAAATGCTTAGTCTTAGTTTAACAGGTATTTGAATAACGAGAGTCGCGTATTTTTTCAAAATGTCGAAAACTGAGTATCGAAGTGTCATAAAGTTTCTGTTTAAAGAAGGTTTATCCCCTGCCCAAATAAAAGAACGATTGGATGGTGTGTATAAGGAGTCTGCCCCCTCCTATAGCACAGTGAAAAATTAGGTGAAAGAGTTTCGCCTCGGGAGAGAAACCGTCGAATACTTTGGCCACGACGGTCGACCTGTGGAAGTGCTCACTCCCGAAACGATTGCTCTTATCGAAGAGGAAGTTTGAAGATTAGAGAAATTGCAGCAAGGCTTGGGCTCTCTAAGAGTACCGTTCATCGCGCGATCCATGAACATCTTCACATGAAAAAAGTGAGTGCAAGATGGGTACTGAAACTTCTTTCAGCGGTACAGAGACAGGAAAGAGTGCGCTGCGCTTCGGAGTTTTTGGATCTTTGTGGCGAAAATCCAAAGACTGTGATCGAGCGGCTAGCGACTGGTGATGAAACTATGATCTTGTATTATGATCCACAAAGCAAGCGCGAGTCAATGGAATGGAGTTATAAGGGTGAAAAGCCCCCTAGAAAGGTAAAGGTGCAACAATCGACTAAAAAACTGATGTGCACAATATTTTGGGATTTTCAAGGCATTTTGATGGTGGATTTTAAAGAACGTGATACAGTCGTGAACGGCGAATATTATGCTTCTTTAATATATAAATTACGAGACAAGATAAAGGAAAAACGAAGAGGCAAGCTGTCTAAAGGTGTCCTGTTGCTCCATGACAACGCCCCTGTTCAGACCGCTGGTGTTTCGAAGGATGCAGTTCGTCAATGCGGGTTCACAGAAGTTCAACATCCACCTTACAGTCCAGACATGGCCCCGTCCGACTATTATTTATTTCCAAATTTAAAGCGGGACTTAAGAGGAAGAAAATTTTCAAGCGATGAAGAGTTGCAGGCGGCCGTCTTCAGTCATTTTGAGGATAAAAAATGTGATTATTTTTATAAAGGTTTAGAGATGTTGATTCACAGATGTCAGAAGTGTGTTAGTATTCATGGTGATTATATTGAAAAATAAAGTTGATTTCGTTTCATTTCCTTCATTGGTTCATAGTTAGGCCAATTAATTATGGGACCGCCTACGTACAATTGCACCTTCCTGGCTTCTGCGACGCAATATATCGATGATGTTTTTGAAATCAGTTTTTTTTTAGTTCCTTCTCGCTCTACGATAAACAGAACAAAGTCGCATAAACTTTCTTGACCCCTTTCATTCATTCATTGCAGTCTATCCAAAGTCTGCTGAACATAGGTCTCCCTATAGATTGCTGTTTTCGACGTGGCTATACGACTTTCCGTGGCTATTTCTCATTCCTGGCAACGATAGAATCCTCACCAAGTAACCTCCCCTTTATTTGAAAACTAGTATTCGAGGGCTTTTATGTTCAAGGCATCATTATGTAAAATTCATACTATAATCCTGGAGTCGCACACGGCATCGTTCCAAAATCTTAATAACGTCAAAAGCCGTGGGACAACAAGCGATTATGAAGAAAATCCGATATTTAAAAAAATATGAACAGTCCTAGTTTGAACTCATCAGTTGGAAACAAATAAAAAATTATGATACTAAAGTCAACAAACCCAAAAGTGTATGCAAATCAACACCTAAAATATACTCACATAAAACTCGAGAAAAAACATTATTAATAAAACAAGTCTTAACTTTAATAATGATACTGATAATGACCAAAAACATAAATAGACCATCACCTCTAAGATTCAGGCCGTGAAAACTACCCCCTCAACTGCAACACGCTCATATAACTTTCGTATGGAAGGCCCCTTTTAAAGTCACGTATTGAGACTGGTGTCTACGTAAACTTACTCTCCGCATCGTGCTTGTTTCCACATGCACTTTACCAGTTTTTCATCTCATAACAAGAATCTTTATTCATCATCCGATTGTATTATGTATTAAATATTATTTTCAACCTTATGTTTTCACATTTAATGCACTCCTATCACATTATCTATACCGTGTAGTGACGGTTGAAGAATATCCAAGGTGTTGTAAGAGGTGACAGAGGGAAATCGAAATTGAAATAGATGATGGGTAGATGCATCTTCCTGACAACTCAAAATAATAAAACAAACTGCGGTTGACAACGCACTCGCCAGGCGTGTCAACATGGCAATTTTTTTAATAGGATAGGGTGACAAACGAGCACATAGTCTACCTGACGGTAAGTGGTTGCTGTGGTCCATATACATCTACATCTACCCTCGATTACAAATCAAAATTTAGATGCGTTGTCACCCGTAAGGGCTAAGATGGAATGCCTCGTTTCCAGTAAAAAGGGTCTCCGGTTTTCTACACCCACCACACTCACCACTCAACACAGCAGCATAAAGCTACTAATTTACGCTGGTATTCTGCGAGAGCGTGGTCCTTCCCCGGTCAAGCCGACCCATTCGTGCTACAACTATAGTACTAATATAACTGCATCATGGCTCTATCACGTATAAATGCTGATATAATCCTGCCTATAGGGCAATCTGTTCAGCTGTGGACTTTTATAGACTGTATTAGTTAGATCACATTATCTCACTCCACCCAGGGTTAACAGGGAGGAAATGCACGAATGGAATAAGTACTATGTGGTAACTGTTAGCCTTTTTATACAGGTTGCGGTATAAAGAATTAATAAATAAATAATTCATGATTCACTCAAAATAATTAACAGAATCAAAACGTTCGATTTACAAATATTGTGCTTAGAATTATAGACAAAGTTGAAAAGCTCAGCCTATTTAGGAGTTACTAACCATAGTAACTCCTAAATATGGTCACGAATAACGGAATTATGCGTGTGCTTGACGCAGTATTCAAACAATGTTCAGCTACTCTCTTTTATATAAGCACATATTGAGAAGTTTTGATTTAAAGATGGACCTTTTAATTCCCTGAGGCTAAGATCGTTACGACAACGGCCAGATTGAGTATAAAATAAATAAGGTTTTAACTTTCAATGAACACGCATGTAAGGTTGAAATACTTGGCAAAGACAATTTAATTTTTTACTTTTTAACAGAATTTTTGTTGAGTCGGAGACAAATGCGATGTCGTTATGAAAAAAATATTTATCCCTAGCATCTTAATCTTATTATTCATGTTAAATTGAGTAAACTAGACTAGATTATTCATGAAGTGAAATGAGAAATTATACTTTAATGAACAGCCGAATTTATACTTAGATACTGGCAGACGTCTCTTTAACTAAACTTTGTAATTAAATTAAATTTGTTCAAAATGAATACCTACAAAATGTAATAATCATTCAATTAAGAGAAAGCTCGGTAATACAAGTAAATGGTGGGTGTTAGTCGAAGAAACCATATTTTGTTTGGAAATTTTGGAAATGTTACACTTAAATTATACTAAAGTGGAAAATGTATTTAAAATACGCGCTTTGAAATGAAATAGAAAAATTGCCCATTAAGTAGCGGGCAGTAGCAGCACACACACACACACACACACACACACACACACACACACACACACACACACATAAAATTATTTTCAGCTCTAGTGTCTGTAGGGTGCGACTGGTAGGTTTCTGCAAAAGCACGGTAATATTATCTATACAGTATTGTAACTCGGCCGTATCTTTCAAATAAATGCCTACAACCGTGCGGCACGTAAACATGTGATAGGGCTGCCTGCCTCCAGCATTTTTACATTTGCCTACTTTGTGTTTCCATTTAGTTTTATGATTGTAAATATACTTTTTATATAAACAAATAAAATAGGTACTTTGTGAATTGAATAGGAAGTGTTCAATAAAAATGCGTGTCGTTTTTTGATTTGATCGGTTAACGAAAAATATTTGAACCTCGGCTGAGACTTACGAAATGCTTTATTATTAGATTTTTAAATATAAAAAATCCGCTTTCTAATATAAAACTAAAAATAATATAAATTAAAAATTGTTTTGGGAAACATGGACAACGTGGAGAAAAGGAATATCTTTTAATTGGTTATAGATACCTGCAGCTACTTTACAATTTATATGTTTGTTTTTAAATGAAGTTCAGATTTATTATTTCTTTATTTCTATTCTATTATTTATTTCCTCCATTTTTTATATATTTCACAAAATCATCACAGTCTCGACTGTCTGCAGGTCGAGCGCATGCCGAGATCGAGGCGCGTAGGCATAGCTCTCGCTTCGTCCGTTTGTATGAAGTTGGGATACTGTATAGATAATATTACCGTGGCAAAAGTATACTATATACAAAGAAGGGTCACTGCATACTATACACGTGTTTTTATCGACCATTGATAAGTCGGGTGAGGCTCCTAGCGCTAACATTAAGCAGTTAGAGTTAGACAATCGGACGGATGCTCCCGAACAATTTGCTAGTTGGTACAGATTATCCACTAGCAAATTGTTCGGGAACAAAGGAGCGTAGCGAAATACGTTTCTTGTTTTATTTTATCCATGGTCATTTAGCCAATTCCAATTAGGGACAATTGCTTCACAGACTTTCTTCTACTGTTATTTTCCTGCTACGCATCAGGGTACATATTTAAGTTTTTTTGACAGTGTGCGACATTTTTTGAACTTCATTTACCAATAAACCTACGATATAAGTTTCGAAAATCAGCGCCGTCATCAAGCGTATTGCGATAAAGCACGGAGCTATCGACCGAACCAACTAACTAAGCCCGGCCGCACACGGGCCACCGACCATAACCACAAAATGCCGCCAACGACGTATTTCCTGTAGTTTTCGTACATTTTATATGGACTCGCCGCATACGGTTGACGCCGGTGGTCGCAACACGCTACAAATTGTCGCTGCTTGCTTCTTGTGACCGGCACCCACAATTTAGCGTCGAAAATCCAATAACGGCGATATTTTCGTCTTATACGACGCCGTTTTTTAATAAGCATGATACTGCACGCAATGTGTTAAAACAAATAGTGGCTACCGACCGCAAGTGTCTACACAAGTGGATGTCGTCCCACTCAGCTGCCTTTGTAGTCACTTCTAGCTTCAGATAGTGGCTTTTGTAGCTGTCGCGTATGGCCCGTGTACGGCCACCCTAAGCAATCGTCAAGTATGCGCAAGTAGAAGAACGCTATAATGATTGAACAGTCGGCCGATAGTTAAAGGCAATATGCGTTGAGAGGCTATCAAAGTTACATATGGCAATATAAAACATTTACATTTGCGGGAATAAACATATAAATAGCTTTTAAATCTTATAAAATGTTATAAGCACTGCTGAGCTTTTTTAAATAATACTTAGGAGCAAAAAATATTTTATTTCAACCCTCACTGTCCGATTTTAAGACACAATAGTAAGACAGTATCAATGAACTATATAGTACACGGGACAGCGAAATGGGTAATCTGGGAAACATGAAGTTGTATTGATAAGTTTTTATAAAAGCAGTTTCGAAGAAAGAGGCAGGTTCCAGGAGGAAACACATCGAGAAAGGAATTGTAATTATATGACAATAATTATTTATTTATTTGTCAGAATAGTGTTACAATGAAGTTTGTTTCATCTCTCCAAAAATCTGTAAAATAATTCGTACTGAATACTTGCGATTTAAGTGTGGAACAAACACTATTTCATTGAAAGTTTTGAAAATAGAGGCAATCTGAACACACATGTTTGCCAAGGAAAGGGATAAGTATAAAAATTTTACTCGTATATTGCTAAGCAACATCAATTTTTAAAGTTCAAAAAGGTTCGAGGCTATACGTACCGATTTTAGGAACCACAGGAAATCAGTCTATCGAAATATTGTGACAAAAGCCTAGAATGAATGGCCCGTTATTGTGTTTCGTTTCATTGTGTCATATGTTATATCTCAGGCATCATGCGTGATTGGATTTCTGTTTTTCACTACATAGAAGGGTATTATATGTTAGATACAAAAGTTTATGATTGATATAAGAACAATTATAACATAATACGTTTTTAAAATAAATTTTGAAGATCTATTTATTTTAAGTATGAAAGGTCTTATTACTTAAATCTTAAACACTCGTAGCAAAAACCATTACTTATTTAATCACTTTTAGGACTTCACAAAAAAGGTCTTTATGCTTTCGGATCAATAGCTTAGATTACTGAATGAATTTAAAAAGACGATTGGCATTGCTCTCTATAATATGTTCGTAAAGTTGCATCACAATCATGTGAAAATGAAGTTTCATCGATCAGCCATTCTGAGGATAGGCCCGCACAGACAGACACGCAGATCTTTTTTACTAATGGTTCTTAACCCGCAGAACGCTGTTATTTCAGTATCAGAGATAGGCATAGGATAGGGAAAAATGAGCATTTAGTTCGTTTCTAAACATCTTGTTTGGAAATACCTCATGAGGAAATGCAGATGCTCAGTCTTTACATAAAGTGATATCTCAGCTGTATAAGGATCATTTTATAAAGATCGTAATCAAACAAGACACTAATTGATGAAGCTCCTCTGCCGTTGCTTGCGGTTATTAGCCGTTTGCTTGTAGTCGCCGCATTTGTGTGCCCGGTATTTGTTTTTTTCCCTCGTAAATTAATTTATTTTTATTTAATGAAAAGTGGCGGTGCGTGCACTGTTGTGTTCCAGTGGCGTATATTGAAAGTATACAACAACAGTACGCACCGGTCGGGACTGATCGCGTGTAGTTTCAATTTGCTATGAGCATAACCATTTTTAGAAACTATACATGGTTATTACGCTTTTATCGCGTATACTTTCCAATAAGGTGCGCTTAAACTTTGAGCGAAAAACATACTGCACTAGTTCAAAACATACATCGAGCATTAACGCGGCAAAGTGACTAGAACATTAACTACCGCGCTTCCAACTACGCACCTGCTAGAAATCAGCCAGTTTCCAACAGCAAGTTGCGGGTTGAATTCGACAACGAGACCCAGCTTAAAGACACCCTCACGCGGCCTCAGGGGAAAAGTGAGCTCAAAGCCGACCAGTGCGGAAAATAAGACCTATGGTCATTCTTAAGGGAATATCTAAGGATGTTCCAGCCGATGACTTAATTCAGTCAATCAGTCGCCAAAATACAGAATTAACTGAACTGATTAACAGTGGTGGCGGTGACAACCTCAAGTTGAGGTTCAAACGTGAAAATAGAAACGCCAATTTGTACAACGCGGTATTGTTAGTAGAACCCACATCATACAATAAAATGCTCGACATGGGTCGAATCAGCGTCGAATATTAGCCAGTCCACGTAGCTAGCTTCTCGCCGTTCCTACAGTGCCAGAAGCGCCTGCAGTTTGGCCATACTAAATTAAGGTGCACTGCCGACCAAGACCTCGGCTCACATTGTGCGAGCACGGAGCATGATGTGGGCAAATGTCCCAATAAAGATAAACATGCGCTTCAATACAAAAACTGATACCAAACACACGGCCCACTCGAACACCTGCCCACGATTGCGAGCCATGAGGGAGAAGATTAATAACCGTGTCGTTATTAATGTGTGTAGATAGTATTTGTATGTTATACAAAATAACACCAATATTGTAGGTAATTAAACTTATAACTACTTCCTGTTCGCCTGTCAATTCCGTGATAAAAATAAAAATAAAAGAAAATATACTATGTAGGTTATATAACATATATTGACTAATATTGACCCTTGAAGTTACTTCTGTAACAGCTTCGGCGCTGCGGGAGGTGCAGCCTCTTTACCCTTGACGGGCGGTGGCTGCTCTCCCCCGCGCCTACGGATTTACAAAAACACTCTAGGGGCAGGGCAGACAAGACTACGTGAAGTCGGGGCGTGCTGATTCAGTTTTAGAATCTGTCGAAATGATTCGACCAATCATCTAATTAGCCGTGTTTTCGCGATCACCATAGATTTTTTCCGAAAATTCGGTTTATCTTTGTTTAACGTATGGTAGTGAAAGTTGGGTGTGGCAGAAGAAGCACGAGAGTAGAATAAACGCAGTAGAAATGCGGTCGTCAAGGAGTATGTTAGGGCTGAATCTGAATGACAGGGTAAGAAATTGTGTAATAAGAGAAGAGTGTGGTTTGCAAGCTGATGTGGTGACCAGGATTAAGAAAGGAATGCTTCGGTGGTTTGGTCACGTGGAAAGAATGAATGAGGAAAGACTGACAAAGAAAATTTATGTTGCAGAAGTGAATGGCAGAGCGGAAAGGGACGTCCTAGGCGAAAATTTATCGACCAAATGGCGAAATGACCAAATGGCCAAAATGGCGATTTATTGAAAACGGGCCGAATTAAGAGTACCCTTAACCGACGAGCATGTATGCGTAGGTGTATGGATATGAAGGAGGCAAGAGAGGTGTGTCAGGATCGTGCCAAATGGAAGTCTGTAGTCTCTGCCTACCCCTCTGGGTGACAGGCGTGAGTGTTTATGTTATGTTATATGTTAAGTTATGCTTGATGTTCGTGACAATAAAAAATGCCGATAAAATTACCTAAATTAACACTTTAATTTACTTTACACAAATTAAAACTTAAAACTCTAATAATTAAACACACTAATTCACTTAATTCCGCTCCGAAGCTTCGCTCGTATCGCCGAGTTCAACTCTGCCTAGATCGCATCTTGCAGCGCCTATTTATATAAATTAGCAAAATATCCAGAATGTTCAAGTAAACACGCGCAAGGTACCGAGAGTTCGAGTTTTAAACTTCAAGAAGTTTAGTTCTTCGGTTCGAGACCAGATGGCGCTATTTGAGCGCGTAACACTGCCCCCTCCTAAGACATGCTCGTCCCGAGCATTATCGGCCTCATAATAACGCGCTAGGCGATCCACATGGACGATCCTAGGAGTCCCTCTTGCGCCTTTCTGTATCCGGTAGGTTACATCGTTGATCCTGGTCACAATCCGGTACGGGCCGTCCCATTTAGCTTGAAACTTAGGAGATTTCCCTTTGCTGCGGACTGGATTGTGCAACCACACAAGTGAACCTTCGTCGAACCCTTTGTTGTTCATTTTGCGATCATACCGGGTTTTCATCTTTTCAGACATTTGCTGGCCCGATTGTCTGACGTGCTCATAAACGTCAATCATTTTGTTCCGCAAGTCATTTGCATAATCGGTTATACTGCGTGGAGCATCAGGTGGTATCCCGGTGATCAGGTCTGCAGGCAGCCGTAATTCTCTTACAAAGTTTGCGAAAGCTGGTGTCACTGCTGTACTTTCGTGAACAGCGCTTCGATATGACAACAAAAACGGTTGTATGTGTTTGTCCCAATCTCGTTGCCGATTGTCTACAACTTTTGCTAGGTACCTCTCCAATGTCTGATTAAATCGTTCTACCATTCCATCAGATTGCGGGTGATAAGAAGTCGTTCTTGTTTTATGAGTACCCATAACTCGGCAAGTTTCCTGGAATATTTGAGACTCAAAATTCCTTCCTTGATCGCTGTGAATCTCTAAAGGTACACCAAAACGACAGAAGACTTCATGAACTAGCTTATCAGCAACTGTTGAAGCTTCTTGATTTGGAATGGCGAAGACTTCTGGCCACTTAGTGAAGTAATCCATCACAACCATGAAATACTTGTTACCGCTTTCACTCTCTGGAAACGGCCCCGCCACGTCAATGGCTATTCTCTCCCATGGTGCACCAACATTGTACAACTTCAATGCACCTCTACTACGAGTCTGAGGTCCCTTTACAGCCACACAACTTGTACATTTGCGACACCAGTCTTCGACATCGTTTCGACAGTGGACCCAGTAAAACCGTTCTCGGATCTTCAGTAGAGTTCGTTTTACTCCCAGATGGCCTCCTGAATAATCATTATGGTACATCTGTAGAACATCCGGTACTTTAGCTTTAGGGACAACCATTTGTAAATGACAGCTGTCTCCCCGAACATTTTCCCATTTACGGCACAGAACTCCATCCTGAAGCAGCAAGCTGTCCCACTGGGCCCAATAGCTTTTAGTGGTCGAACTCATCGCTGAGACGTCGCTCCACTTGGGCTTGGGAGCACTGATCTTCATCCATTCCAGGATCGGCTTGATGTCCGGATCTTCCTGCTGTGCACGTTGTAAGCTGTCCTTCCACTCGTTGCTGAGGTGGTCTGTCCTGAGCATCCTCACGGATACCACTTCCTTACTCTCTGGCCTACTACAATGGTTGCAATCTTCAGGACAAGGTCTTCTTGACAATGCATCTGCGTTGCCGTGAGATTTTCCGCTGCGATGTTCGATCTCAAAGTCGTATTCCTGCTGCTGTTGGGCGGTGCTGTTAGCTGCACTTCCTTTATGAGACCGTTCGCCTTTCCTTCCTAGGGTGTGCTTAGGGCAGCTGGACTGAAGATGGCCCCTTTCCCACCGCCATAGCACCTCGGGCTGTATTTTATGTTGCGGTCGCGAACTGTAGCTGCTGCAACCTCCCTGACGCGATGGGAACGATGATCCTGCCGCACGGCTTCCACTTCCAGTGCATGGGCCAAGGCGTCCTTAAGCGTCTCGTGGTGCCCGAGCCTCACAGCAGCTCTGACTTCCAGGTCGCGGATGCCGTCGATGAACGTCTGCACCAGGTTCCCTTCAATGAGCGCAGGTATAGACCGGTATGCTTTTCGAACCATCTTCTCCACCTCAAGGGCCCACTGCTGCAGGTTTTCGTTGCTGCGCTGCACGCGATCTTTAAGCTGCGCGCGAAAGACGTGTTCCAGATGAGCGTCACCATATCTCGCTTCCAAGGCCTCAAGAAGCTGCTCGTAGGTCACTTTCTTAACGAGAGCTTCCAACATAGTTAAGGCTTGGTCGCGCCGGCCTAGGGTGAGTGCAGTCATGGCTTGGCTTTTATTCCAGCCGTTCGCCTCCATGACGGCCTCGAACTGGATTTTGTAGGCCGACCAGGAAGAGGTCCCGTCGAACGGCGGCACTTTGAATCCACGTAGCGAAGGTGTTGTAGCTACTACGGGAGCTGTTGTTCCATCCCCAAGTTTGAGGTCGTCCAGCGTTTTCTTCACGTCAGCCATTACGTTGTCAACCCGATTGTTCACTTGGTCGATTTGGGTTTTAGCTTCCTTGATTTGGGTTTCGGCTTCCAACAGGCGGTTGTCATGTTGAGCAACCCTATCCTTCACCTCCCTTATCTCTTTCCCGAAGTTAGCGTGAATGTCCTTCACGAGGAGCGTCTGCTCTTCCTGTCGGCGGGCCTGTTCCTCCTGCTGCTCTTTCAACCAACGGGCCTGCTCCTCCTGTCGGCGAGCCTGCTCCTGCAGCATCACCATCAGAGCACCTAAGTCAGGTGCTGCAGATGTAGGAGCTACTGACGGGCCTGCAGCCGGCGGCTGGCCCTCCGACGTCTGCGGCGTTGCACCACCAAATCTCCTTTGGTCCGTCTCCTGCTGGCGTTGACTTCGGGTACGGGCACCCTCCGTTTCCTCCTTAGGTAAAATCGGCATGATTTTGTCCGACTTCTGACATCAATTGTTACGAGCTTGATGTTACTTTACACAAATTAAAACTTAAAACACTAATAATTAAACACACTAATTCACTTAATTCCGCTCCGAAGCTTCGCTCGTATCGCCGAGTTCAACTCTGCCTCGATCGCATCTTGCAGCGCCTATTTATATAAATTAGCAAAATATCCAGAATGTTCAAGTAAACACGCGCAAGGTAGCGAGAGTTCGAGTTTTAAACTTCAAGAAGTTTAGTTCTTCGGTTCGAGACTAGATGGCGCTAGTACGCCGATTTGAGCGCGTAACATTATTATCCCAAAACATGTTTATAGGACCTACACATAATTATATTTAATTATGACAATAAATGCCGTAAAAAGTACGTGTCAGTGTGTTATGAAGATAAATAAGATTTAAGTGCCTTTATAATAAAACTGCTACTTTTCTTTTATAATAAAAATAATTTTGTCTCTCACAAAGGACTTCATTATTTTAACAGTTACCTTTAAATTCCCATAAAGTAATAACTACGTGATTGGTTGATAACTAATTGTTGCATATATTTTTTAACACATTTACTTAGTAAATTTCTGAGCTTGTTTATTTTACCAATACTTTTTACGCGTTTACATCCTAAATATATACAATATCAGAACATGTCGGTTCTAGCCTTGTATAATCTCTTAACTAATTTACTGGATCAGCGTTAGAAAGTATACGTGACTAGTACGCAGAAATCGTGTATATTTCTGAAAATTTTATTTGCTACACATTCTAAAAACATACAGTGTAAGAAAACTATAAATGCGTGCTGTCCTTGTATACTTTCAATATACGCGTTCCAGTGTGAAGGCTGTAGCGAGTTAGTATAATTATTAGCTACGAGGCATTACATCTTAGTCCTTAGAGGTGACAACGCAACTGTAGACTTTAGAAGTTCTCTTTAGCTGATTTCAAATAAGGAGGAGGTTTACATTGCGACTGTATGTTTTCGTGTGCATGTTACACCATACCTTCATTGTGAACCAACTTCGATGATTCTTTTGTTAGTTTTTTTTTTGTAAGAGATTGTATGGTGAAAAAATTCAACCCTTAAGGGTGACAAAATGGTAAATGAAGTTATTAGTGTAACTATTTGGACAACATTGATATTCCTCAGTCCACTCGAAAGGGTTAAAACAACTTTTTAGTAAAATATAATAAAAGAAGATGTTGGTATATAAGAAATTGTTTGACTTCGCATCTATTTGATCGATCATCATGAAAATCGGTATATACAACATATAACATAATTAACGCACTTTGAGAAAGCAGTTTGTTCAGAATCGTTTACTGAATCGATTCCTATCATTTTTAATATAGGTAATTTTTTATCCCAAAAATAATTAAAACTCCGTAAATTACAGTCACACTAATTCTGTACAGTCAAAACAAACTGAAATGGGCCGTAACTTAAGGCAATAAGACTTTTAAGAGTGCAGTTTTATTTGTATTATTACTAATTCTGTCATTCAATAAAAATAAAGAAAAATGAACTTTATTTCAAGCACGTTAAAGTCTTTGCGTTCGTTGATTTGAACTGTGACCACAACATTCTTCCGGAATTAGTATAACTAAATTGATAAATAATCAGTGCATAAAAATGTTTAACTAAAAATCAGTGTATGTATTATGATTATAACATAATATACTAATTGGTGTGTTTGAGGGTGTGCGTTAATTACGTTGCATATTGCATATATATATATATATATATATGTTTCAATGGAGAAGGTTTGTATTCATAAACAAAAAAAAATTGAAACAACATTTAAAATTTTTGATTTTATTTCCATTTTTTCAATTTAGTGCGACAATTCATAAATTAAATTTCATGCGCTGAAATAAAAAACGTTGCTGAACACAAGCTATGATTCCGCCAGTAAAACATAAAAGCCGGCTTCAAAGACCTAAAAAACATTCACATTAAAAAACGCGACTTTAATTCTTTTGAGTACGTTTTATTTTACATTCCCGTCGTTTCGAATGGTTTACAACACCCGTGGTCACGAGGATGTTTACGTAAAGTACTCGAAACGTCATAAGATCGAATATAATATATAAATTTCTAATTCGTCTATACCACTTTGTCTTTACACCGACCTTAGAATGTGAAATTATTTTTTGGTTTTTAGTTTTTTTAAGTTTGCTTCTACTTTTTAAAGTCAATGTTAAAGTTATAGCTTATAATACGACCCATTGCTGGGCACAGGCCTCCTCTCAAATCTGAAAGTTTTAGGGCAAGAAAATGTCCGCCACGTTACCTCAACGCGTGTTGACGAACTTCAAATGTTTTCGAAATATTTTTTCTTATTTCTCAGACATGCAGGTATAAAGTATATTTTTGAATACCTTTTAAATCTAGTTTTCTTTGATATTTCACTGTGGCAAAAACATACATCACACGCATTTTTGTAACATATGAGACATATTTTATAAATACGTCTCATATGTTACCTTAGCCGCCGAGCACATGGTGCATCACTACTTAAAATTGCAATTAACAATTTCATTGGTGCCAACAGGGATCGAACCCGGGTTGCTCGCGTGCTGTGAAATTTACAGCGATCGTTTAGCCACTAAGCTACCACGGCTCTCCTTCTCTCTTTTTATTGTAAATTGATTTTTGTCAATTCAGTTTTAGTACCCGGTTGACCGAGCTTTGCTCGGTATTTGTCGCTCGGTTTTTTTTTTAATTCGTGTGTTTTGGAAATTATATTTAGATACAAATTACATACTGATGAAATACGTATAAATAATATTTTTTGATCTTAGCGACATAACAGAAAAAACGGAACTGGTTATTTGAATAAAAATCATGAGTGCAATTATTTTAATTTAAATTTTCGTGTTTTTAAAAAATACTGAAAAAATTAAAAAAAGTCGGTCGGTTGGTCTGGGCTCGAACCGGGGTTTTACGATTCTGTGATCGCCCACTATACCAATTAAGCTATTTATAATCATTAACAATTTGTCAAAATTTACCTTCTTATTCTAACGATATTGTAGCAGTTTTTCATTGTCTAAAAACACGGACAAAAAGACATTTTCTAAAAATAAATCCTAGCTAGATCGATTTATTGCCCCCGAAACTCTCTGGACACTAAATTTTATGAAAATCGTTGGAGCCGTTTCCGAGATTCCGATTATGTATATACATATATACAAGAATTGCTCGTTTAAAGGTATAGGATATAAAAATGATTATATGTTATATAGAATCGAACATCACTCATAACTTTGAGGAATTTCCGTTATCGTAAATCTTGTAGGCGCATCAAGGTTCACTGTTTGAGATGGCTTACTTTTTGAAGTTTATTCCCGTCCATGGTTTACGGCGCCTCTACACGTTGGCCAACACAGTGGCGAATGGAGTGGCGAATATATTTTGTTGGTGACGGCGTCCATACTTTGGAAGGTCGTTCAGTTTACTTCGGTTCGGGCCAATGTGGTGTGCGGACGAATTTATAAGCGTGGCGCAGTGGTTCATGAGTGGCTGCGCCGGGCGCCGCGGGTTTGATCCCGCACGGAACAAGTATTTGTATGTCCTACAAATAATTGTTTCGGGTCTGGATGTGTGTTCTTGTGCAATTTATGTTTGTAAACTGCCTGCGCGATACGGAAGAAAATCCTAGTGTGGGGTTAACATTTTATAAAAGAATTATAAAATAATAGTGGATATTAATGGGGCTGTAAATAGATATACGATTTACGATTAGCTTTATTTATTCTTTACATGCATCATAAACTGGAATAAATACCATTAATAAGAACTTTACTTATTTTAAAGTTAAAGGAGTTATAATCGATTAGTCTATGTTTTAAAATTGGGTTTTGAAATTGGGTTTAAACTTTAGCAAAATATGTACTTGCATTTCTGTCAGACATTTGATGTATATAAAAAACACCTTATAATTTATTTGGTAATTTAATTATTTTTTGAGAAAGACAAAAACAATAGCAATAAATATAATTAACACTGACTTAATAATAGGTACTAATTATAACTTAGAACATAAATGAAAAACTCATGTTAGTACTTACAAGGAAAGTGGCTCAGGAGCATGCTTTGCGGCATTATTTGGAGGAGGATTTTCAGTAGTGGACTAGTGAAGAGCTGTAATGATGATGATGATGATTCGAAAACTTGCACGGTTAAATTATAAAAAATCGACGCTTTTTATATAGGATAGGGTGACAAACGAGCACACCGTTCACCTGATGGTAAGTGGTTGCCGTGGCCCACAGACATCTACATCTATCCTCGATTACGAATCAAAATGCAGATGTGTTGTCACCCGTGAGGACTAAGATGAAATGCCTCGTTTCCTTTAAAAAGTGTCTCTGGTTCTCTACACTCACTATACGAAAAACAGCAGCATTAAGCTACTATTTTACATTGATATTCTGTGAGAGCGTGGTCCTTCCCCGGTCGAACCGACCCATTCGTGCTACAACTATACTACTAATATAACTGCATGGTTCTACCACGTATAAACGACGTGCTTCATTTTTTTTCATTTTAAAATTGTTCCCGTAATAATCTGATTGTTAATAAATGTTCATTATTTTTTTTTATAAATAGCTTATCGATTAAAATGTTTGAAAATAATTAAATCGCGCTAATTAAAATAGTAGGAATGTTTAAAGTTGAAATTGGCACTAAAAGACTGGTAATTGGGTCATCCACCCTACAAAGCGTGAATATAAATTTTTTATCAGATGCGTGTAATCACTCTGGGAGCTTGTAGCAAACTAAACTCGCGGCCAACGTGTGGACGTGGCGACCAAACTCTGCCAACAATCCTTTGATCTTTTGTGAAAAACCGACACCACACGGATCTCGCGCCAACTTGCGGACCTTCGTTCCAATACATACCAATGAAGCCCAAACACCCGTCTACACGTTGGCCAATGCTATTGGCCACTACATTCGCCACTGTGTTGGCCAACGTGTAGAGGCGCCGTTAGATTATTTACGTCTTTTAAAACACAAAGAACGTGATTCATCATTTTTACTTTGTTAATGATATACTTAGTTAATGATATACTTAGTTTTTAAATTTCAAAACAGCATAATAAAGAAAAATTTCGCGTAGTGGCGGTGTAAAAACGTTTTTAATTAAAAGATTTCATCATAAAGAGGTCACATTTTTGATAATGGACAAAATCCAATATGTTTATGATAGGTATTCCGAGGGAACAGAAATTCCTTTTGATCCCTTTTAGAGAGTTCAAATATTAATAATGCTGCTAACGTTGTCAAAATATGTTTTGTATATATCTACTGAAAATATTGACTTCAGATATTTTACTGTTCTGGTCTTCAATCTTTCAATTTTGTTTTCTAGTTCATTGTTTTATCGTAGTGATGGAGTTGCTATTTTGTTTCTTTCTTATTTTCGTCTCATAACTTGAATAGTTGTTCGCAATGGAATGGAAGAATTGAATTTAAAAGCTGAGTCCAGAGACTAGAAGGCTTTTCAATTCACTGAGTGGTGAACGACACAACAATGAATTCTTATTACATTGAAATTTAATTGAGCCGATCTTTAAGAAAAGCTTTGCAAATTAAATTCTCCCAAGAAACCGAAGATTTGTTTACAAAATATAATTGTACTCAAGTCATGTATTAGAAATTGAACCCACGCTATTAAAATTGAAGAACACTTTAAGTTTCAACAAAGGCATCAGAAAGACTGCACTTAGAAAAATGTCTGGCAGAAATGTTTCAAAATTAAATCACTTTGAGACATTTCTGATAACAGTATTAAGAGACCAGCTTGTGTATAGTATAGGGTCTCAAAAGACCTTAGAGATGCTTTTAGAATCTTGTGTTTCAGAAAAGTTCTTGTTTCCTTCCGATAACGAAACGTGTTTTATATTATACTACTTATATTGGAAACTTCGAAACGTACAAAAAATGAACGATTGGTCTAGCAGATTTTACTATTAAATTGATTAAACACAATTTTACTTGTTTCACGGATGATTGTCATTACATCCGAGCTTTGTGTTATTTGTTATATTCATTAAAATATAATTAAATAAACAATTGCAATTTAGGCAACTTAACAGAAAAATAGCAGTGCCCTGAAATTTAGTTTTATTGTTTTCTTGTCTAATAATTTATTTAATACGCTTGAAGTGCGTTACGTTCAAACTAATAGTACTTGGATGACCAAGCTTTGCTCGGTATTTTTTTGAAATCGTGTGTTTTGGAAATTATATTTAGATACAAATTACATACTGATGAATTATAAATAAATTTTTTGATCTCACGGATATAATAGAAAAAACTGAACTGTTATTTGAATAAAAAATCATGAGTGCAATAAGTCAAATTTAAATTTTCGTGTTTTTAAAAATATACTAAAACAAGGGCTCGAAATATTAGATTTACTCAAAAAAGAAGGGAACTTGACTCTCAAAAAAAAAGGAATAAAAGTCGGATTGAAGACAGGACTCGAACCAGGGTGCTACGATTTCGGAACCGCCCGGTACCCCATTTGAGCTATTACAATCGTTTCCGCACTGTGAAAATTTACCTTCTTATTCTAACGATACTGTAGCAGTTTTACAGGATTAGATACGAAACATAAGTGACGTGGATGACATAAATCTTTAGCGTTGTAGGCTGATATCAAAAAGTTATCACGATCACGTAAACTCTCTAACGAGGCACTGAAACACATAACTTGCGAAATATTACTGTCCTCATAAAAATAAATTAAGTATTTTCATACATTTGCCGTGTGGCTGCGGTGAAATCGAAATGTGGGTATACAGGATAATGTTAAGGATATCATGGAGAGACAAAATAAAAAACGTAACAGTGCTAAGTCGCATAAAAAAAAACCAGAAATTGTATATTTAGTAAAGAAAAGAAAGCTTGAATATCGGCCACATAATGAGAAACAGAAAATACGATCTACTGCAACTTATCATACAGGGCAAGATCCAAGGAAAACGAAGTGTGGGTCGTAGAAGAACATCTTGGCTGAAAGACCTACGCCAATGGTTGGGAAAGAGCACCCGTTCCTTATTCAGAGCCGCGGCATCAAAGATCTAAGTTGCCTTAATGATCGCCGACCTTCGAAAGAAGATGGCACTTTAAGAAGAAGAAGAATACACTTGCCGTGTGGCTGCAGTGTAAAAGAATTCACTATCCCGTATTATCCCGTGGGTGTCGTAATAGGCAACAGAAGAAAACTAAAATAGGCGATAAGGAGTAGCATCTTCCTGATAACACCTCAATATATTTAAAAAAAAACTATGATGTAACGAATAAACGAAAAATACACTGGTGTACACTTTTTAGATATCGGTAACGTTTTACTCGATTTACGGAGTCACGCTTGCGACAACTTTCGAATTCAATCGAGACTACTCCTAAAACGTTTTCAGTGCATTTTTCACATTCTGTATTTACGTTAAACATGGAGTGTGTTTTTATCGCATAATAGACAACTTGCAATATCAATGATGTGTTTGGAGAGGATACGACTAACTCAAACTGTGAGTTTTTAGTTTAATCGATTTTGTAGTGGTGACACACATCAAAGTAACACATCACCCAAGTAAGTATCGATAAATTAAAAGCAATGATAGAAGCAAAACCTTATCAAACAATCAAGGAATTAGCATCATAGTTTGATGTTCACTTACCCACAAATCAATACATAATAATGATGGTTTTCTTCCAATAAGTAAGATAATAAAAGCTTAAGAAATAGGTGCCTCGTGAATTGACTGATGTGCATAGAAGAACACACGTTGAAGCTTGCCTTGGTTTGATGAGTAGGTACAAAAAGAAGAGATCTTGGACAGAATTGTGACGTGTTATGAAAAGTGGATACTTTACAACAATCGCAAGTGGAAAATGCAATGGTTTAAGCCAGGTCAAACATAGGAAAAATGCCTTAAAGCAGAGCTCACCAATAGAAAATTTATTGTTTGGTGGTCACTTCATGGTGTTATTCACTATATTTTTATGATTCTATATGGTGTATTGTACTGCAAATATTTGTTGTGAACAACTTTGGAAAATAACGGCAATGCTCTCAGAGAAAAACCACCGAAAAACCGTTTTACCTTACAAGACCTGCAGTTGGAAACCATATTTCATTTTCATACTCTTCAGACTCTTCATTCTTTAGATTTGATTTATGAAAGTGTTACAATATACCTATGCACTTTGTAATGTATAGATCGCTAAGGTCTCGGCGCAAAAGCGTAAATGATGTTCTCTCGAGATACTATTACTTACTATACTTATACTATTTTGGGCAAGCCAAATTCCTTTAACAATCTTATGTCCAGTTTTTTCCTATTGATACAAAATACTATCAAAAACTTTAAAAACTTTGCGGTTGGTTAAGTGAGTAAACTTGACATCATTTCCTTATCAAAATAAATAGACAAAATTCAATATATATCAAGTGTAAATAATAATTATCAATACAAATTACAGTAACAAATTATATTTCGATTAAATTAAATTTCTTAGGTAATTTAAACTTTTAAATGTAAAACCCATTGAAGGAAAATTTACCTTATTATTTTAATGTATAAAAAGTCAATTTTGTACTTTAACCTCTTATATTTATATATACCAGTTTGCTTGCAGATGACCAGTATCAACCTCAACTAGTAATGCCAACACAGAATTTATATATCACGATTGTAAATTATTATTAGTTTTAGAAAAATATATCTTTTTAATATTTTGTTGAGTACTATAGTTGCTTAGTGGATAACCGCTCGCTGCGGATATTTTTTCCCCAGTGAAATTTTTAAGCGTATTCTGACCTGGTCCAAACGCTCTCAAATACAAGAGGAGGCCTATGCCCAGCGTAATGTTTAGTGGTTGTTACTTTGGTCGTCGTTATGAAATGTTTAATATTAAATTATACTTATTCCTGTTCCATCAACAGCATATAAGAGGATTAACGCTGCGAAGATAAAACTAGTTTGAAATAAATCCCAGAAGATTGCCTCCATGTTTACGGCACTCTGCGTGCACTCAAATGAAATAAGGTCACATTATCGGGTACGAACCGTCGACCCGAATAGAGTGCCGTGTAATCCCTGTCTTAATGCTGGAATTGTCTTTAATGACCTTGAAGCTTACAATTACTCTCACAATCTTGTTATTGAGTTGTGATTGTTGTGAATAATTGATATAGAAATAAATGGCGGTCTGCGCAAGGTGACTAGTGAGCAACCTTATACATACGTGAAACCGAAGACCGTGCTAAGTGACTCATCTTAGCATAGCCCTATGGCCTGTAGTGACTTTCGCAGACTAATGATGATTATAACGTTGCATCGATATAAAGTTATAGAGAATAACACTATATAGGAGAGGTAGTAGGGTAGTAGGGTAAAACTCATTTGTCAACAAGTACACAGTCCACCTGATGGAAGGGGTTGCTGGGGTCTATAAACATCTTCATCTATCCTCGATAACGAATCAAAATGCAGATGAGAGAGAATGTGTCAAACAGTAGTGGTGCATAGTTGCTAATAAATGGCCGAGAAGTAATTAAAACAAACCGAGGATTCCAAATTATTTACAGTGTTATTATTTCTTAAGGCACACCTATCATTACTGATAATTTTATGGAGCGATTGATCCACCATGCAATTCTAGTGCGTTTTAGACGTGTCCTTGAAACATTATATTTCTCAGTTATAGGTTTAGGTTATTTTAACAGGCAAGTTACCATAACAAAGGATGTAAAGTCCCTTCATCGCCATCACACAGTTTATCAGCAATCAACAATTTGGTCGAAGTGTTTAATTTAAAATTACCTATAAATTGGACGAATAAACTTGCAAATCGGTTAAATACCTTGCTTTCGCTGTGTTCGACATTGTGTAAAATTTTTCTTTGTAAATTTAGTCAACTAGTTGTTAGGCTAGGTTAGTTGACTTAAAACTGTATAGAAAATATGGTTAAAACGGAAATCCTAATAGGCTATTATTACATTTTATAAGTTTTTAAACGAAAACGTCTTGATTAAATATTGTAATGATAGTTAAATCGAATTAAATAAAAATAGTCTATTTGTGTATGTAAACGATTGTTTTAGAGAAGAGCGAAACTTGTTAAATTGAAGTTGCTCAAATTTCTCATTTTAGAATTTAATTATCCAGGTCGTGTGTTCACTGACAGATAGAAGGAGATATGGTAAATTTGATAAATTGAGTTATAATGTTAGGAAATTAGATAAGAGCAATATCCTGTATTTTGAATACAATTTTCTGTGTCTTTAGCAGACATCGGCTTAAAGTATTTTTTTTTAACTAAAAGTAACATTTTTGTGAAAGTTCATTTTGTTTTATTTGTAAGTAAATTCATATATAATATGCTAATTGTTTTTTAAAGCTAAGACACTATTGAAAGTCATAACATATTATATTTTAACCATAGAGTTTTAAACAAATGAAAGTTTCTTTCTTTGATGATATTTTAGTCTTGTGTTCAAAACCTCAATCAAAGAGTACCGTATAATTACAACGTTTTTACCACAACAAGTCAAAGTAGCAACTAAGATTTATATCCAGTTTTGTCACTAAAAAAAAGGGAGACAGAGTTTCTACTTCCATTTTGGGAAGGTATTATAAGGCTAGCGTTCAAATAACTTTAGGTATGTCATTATCAGTTTTGCCGCAGCGACTTTGACGAGTTTGGTCTTCATGGACTTTCATGGAGTTTAGTATTTTAACATGTTGTAATGGAATATTTATGTGAATAACATAAAAATATACATATTTATTATAACAATAAAAACCACATACAGGCTTTTCATACAGCCCTATTTGTGCAGTGCAACTTATAGGTAACATTGAATATTATTCGTTTGTTTTTTTTGTAGCAGAAAAGTCAAAAACGAGCACACAGTCCACCTGATGGTATGTAGTTGCTGTGGCCATGGACATCTACATCTATCCTTAATTACGAATCAAAATCCACATGTGTTGTCACCCTTGAGGACTAAGATTAAATGCCTCGTTTCCAGTAAAAAGTGTCTCTGGTTCTCTTCATTCACCACACAAACACAGTAGTGTCAAGCTGCTATTTTACGCGGGTATTCTGTGAGAGCGTGGTTCTTCCCCAGTCGACCAGTCTCATTCGTGCTGCAACTATACCTATTACCACACAGAATAAATAATAGATACTTGTTTCCAGTAAAAAGAGTATCCAGTTCTCTACATTCACCATACAAACACAGCAGTGTCAAGCTGCTATTCTACGCTGGTATTCTATGAGAGCGTGATCCTTCCCCGGTCGAGCAGACCCATTCGTGCTACAACTCTACTACTAATATAGCTTTGCAGTAAAGAAAATGGTTAATATTTTACCATAAATATTGCAGACAGAGCAATGAAAATATTTTTCAAAGCAAAATAAATAATATAAGAAAAAGTTTAAAAATAAATCTTAACGGAACCATTATTTACATCGGTGAAATATGGGGAATAAATGTGTTCTTTTTCTCAAGTTAGTTCAAAGCAAACTTTATAAAATAAACGCTTCTCAAGCTTCAAGATTACCTAGATCAAATCCTTCCAACTTGGGAGGATGCGATGTTCAGTGTTTTATATACTTTATACTTTCGTGATCGTAATATTTTAAGATTATAATAACATGATAGCGTCTACTTTCACGTAATAAATTTCACAAACATACATATACTTCACGAACATATGCGTCTCATGGACTAGCAGCAGCATCTTCCTGGTAACGACTCAAAGTGGTAAAAAAAAACTGCGGTTGTCAACCAATGTGCCAAGCGTGCCAACTTTGGCAAATATTAAAGTTGTCAGTATTGTCTATGAGACAGTTTGTGGAGAAGGGCTTATGTCTAGCAGTGGACATTTATAGGCTGTAATTGATGAATGGATAAATGTTTGTATGTTTGAACTTCGATACAAAGTTCTAATGTTATTTAAAAGGCAAAAAATTGTTTTTGTATAAATAAAATAAGAAAAGAAAAATATTAGATGATTTTTTTAAATTACATACTCAACGGACACTAGCCATCGGCCCTGGACAGGATTGTAATGCCCATGTGTATGCGCAAGCACAGGTGCACTCTCTATTCCCTCACTCTCGTAATCCGATAGGACGGTAAACCGACACGACCGGAGAGAGATCAGGCGCAGGACCAACTGCTTTACGTGCTTTCCGAGGCACGGGGGTGAGACACCGCCAACTTCCAGACTTCGGGCACATACTGAGAATTTCTTGACGAAAACTCAATAAACTGATTTTTTATTGGCTCGACCCAGGATTTGAACTCTCGACCCCATGATCAGCAGTCGCACGATTACAACCACTAGATCAACGAGCCAGTCAAAATGATCTTTTCTAAGACATGTAATTTGTAGAGGATATTTTGGTATCTAGGAGTAAGTAAGTAAGTCTAGCTTTGTATCTCTTCTCCAGACAAATAGCAGTGCACTCACTGCTGCGTTCTAGTTACCTAGAGAGCTAGCATAATTAGACTCTGGGGGGCATTCTATCTCAGTTCCAACTCTACGGTTTTCTTAATTTGAAAAATGACTTTCTTTGATTTTATTACAATACATTGAATATATACATAGACAGTAGCCGTTTACTATCAGAGGACTGTTAGACCGTTTGTCACTATTATAAGATAAATAAAGTAAGTCAATCACCCACAAGTACATAGGCAAGCCAATATAAGTTGTACGAATGCATAAAAATGTTGATGGATCATTCCAAAAGAGAAAAAAAAAAACATATGATGGAATAATGGCGTCATAAACTTATTCAATTGTGCTTCTTTTTCTTCTTCATCAGTCCTTTAAAGTTCTCTGTTGAATATGGAACTCTCCCATTAAAGGGAGGGTTTGCTTAATACGTCGGTTGGCAGACGTACCGATGACTCCCAAGAGACGAACTGGGGTGATGGATTCTCCTACGCTACTTACCACACGGCAACGCCGCTTATTGTTACTCTTAGATAACATCACGGATTTGTAATACAACCTGCATTGTTTTAACATAGTAGAGCCGCGCTGCTGCTACATTATGGTGTAGCACGATTGGGTCCGGGTCGGGTCTGCACTGCTGGGCACGGGCCTCCCCTCATTTCTGAGAGGGTTTTAGGGCAAGGAAGTGTCCGCCGCGCTGCCGCAATGCGTGTTGGCGAACTTCACATGTCTTCGAAATATTTTTTTTTCTTAATCCTCAGACATGCAGGTTTTCTCACGATGTTTTCCTTCACCGCCGAGCATGTGGTAAATGAGCACTCAAAATTGCAATTAACAATTTCATTGGTGTCGGCGTGGATCGAACCCGGGTTACTCGCGTTCTGTTATATTTACAGCGAGCGTTAACCATCTGAGGTACCACAGCTCTGTCTGTCTGTCATACCCTCGTATAATAGCCGCTTAATGCTGTTGTGTTTTGTATGTTGAGTGTAGAGAACCTGACATACCTTTAATAGGAAACGAGGCATTCCATCTTAGTCCTCAGGGGTGACAATGCATCTGCATTTTGGATCTTAATCGAGAATAAATGTGATCTACATATCTATGGACCTTTGCATCCACTTACCATCAGGTGGACTGTGTCCTCGTTTGTTTACCATATTCTATGAAAAAAAATTTACGATTTGTTTCGAAGTACATTGTTGATCTAAGCAGGTAACATGATCAATATCAAGATGTTAATTTTATAGCATGTCAAATTTTGTATATTAATGTATCGCAGTTTGTCACCACTTATATTTATAACTAGCATTACGCCCTTGCTTCACCTGAATAGGGTCTATTAATGTTGTGTTATTTAAACGAAGGATTTTATCTATTTTTATTTTAATAATGAAGACAGACATTTCAATTTTATTCATATATGTATATTATATAGTTTAATTTCCTTCTATCTTTTTCAGGTTGTTTTTCTTTATAGCCGGATTCCGAATTTAAAATCATAATTTTGGTGGCGTGGCGCCGGCATTGTTTATTTTGTTACGCTGGTAAGGGTGGAACTCTGCATAACTATTGTGAAAATTTGAAGCCGTAGCCGGTAAAGCTCGAGGGATTATTTTGTGTACTTATTAGACATCATTTTCTTCTAATAAAATAATAGTGAAAGAAGAAACACGTCTCCTGTATGGGGACCCCTTTAATTTTATAAATATTATTTTATTTCATTATATATTTTTTTTGCGATTATAGCAATACAAACTCTGTGTGCAATTCAAGCGTTTACGTATTGCCATTACTAAGATCGACCCAAAAAAAAAGAAACACACAATAAGAAATAAAGGGGCTCCCCTACTAGAAAGGGCAGCCCCCTCTATTTCTAATTTATTTTTATTTTATTAATTGTTGTTATAGCGGCAACAGTAATACACATTTTGTGAAAATTTCCACTTTCTACCTATTACGCATCATGAGCTACAGCCCGCTGACAGAAAGACGAAGGTACGGACGGATCAACGGAGGGACGGACAGGCGGAAGGTCGCAAGGACGGATCGACAGCGGAGGTTTTGTAATAGGGTCCCGTTGCTTACTCTTCGGGTACGGAACCCTAAAAAACTTCTTAATCTCTCTCAAGCTGAATGCACATTTGTCAACACCGTTTGCGCCGCATTTTAGAATTCATATGATCATCATCTAATAAGTCTTAAAATAAAGTATAATATTCGCCATACAACTGCCTTTTTATATTAATGTTATGAATCCGGAATATTCTTTTCTTCGAATTTTAATTTCTTCTTCCTCTGCCAATAAGCAGGCTAATACAACAAATTTTCAATAGCGATCCATGCGACCAATGTCACTGTACCGTTTCACACCAGTGGTTGGAAAAAACCTGTACAAGTTGTGTGCAATACAAAAGAATTGCGTGCGGCGCTTTTGTACGAATGTGCGAGGCCATCTGAAAATGCGGATGGTGCGGACAAATGTGCGTTCAGCTTATAAAAATGAACCTATTTGCGGAATTGTTATACCAACTTAGTAATATATAAGGTAATTATATCACAAGCGTTCCAAAACAAATGAAGACAAAGCTTGACATCTGAAGTTAAGAAAACTTGTAAGAGGATTGTGTAGTGTCGATTCGCGGCGCGAGTAGGTATTTTCAAAAATGCTATTTTGTTTCATACTGCTTGCTCCGTATCGCTGTATCGTGCGATAGAGACAGTTGCAAGTCTTGAAGGATGTAGGCAATACATTTCCGTTGAAAATTTTCAAATATTGTTGTCTAATTAAAGACCAAAGGTATATTTTAAGTCAAAAATATAGATATTAATTATATAGCTAATAACTTACATCGTACGCAATATATCTTTAAAATAAAAAAGTACGAAGTACGAAGTTTTTCGTTATTTCTACAATATTTCCAAAAACTATGATAATTAGACTATGTTTACGGGGGGAAAACGTTATTGCTTTTTGTATGAACATTTACAGCTTCAGAGTCTTCTTAAGGGCTCAATGGAAATACAGGTCATGTAGGATTGGTTAATTCGAATAAAGATGATTATTATACTGTAGTAACGAACCCTCATAGTTTTTAGGGTCCGTTGTGTTGTAAGACATAATTTTGTTAGTGGGATGTACTTCTACATGTTCTTTTTAAATACCATATCATGGGATTTTTATCTAGTAAGCGAGTTGAGCGAATATGAGTAAATTTTTATCCAAATAGTGTACGGTGGTAATGTTAGGAATAAAATAAAAGTTACAACTCATATATTTCCGTTTGTCAAATGGTTAGTTTTTTTTCAGATCTACTATCGTTTTGGAAAGAGGTGTCTCTGTTTTTGATCATTTTTAATGCACGTGCGTAATCATTTATTTCAGAAATAATTTAATACAGAAACATTTTCAAGTATTCGTTTATTTACAACACTAAACAATGTCAATTTTATTATTTCGAACATAGACATCCATTTAAAATGCTCTCTGGTTGTTTATTGTTTTAATTGAAACACCTATAAAAAGTTCAGTTTCGTAATTTATAGTCAACGACATAAAATACAAGAAGTGTAAAAATTAAAAAAGAGCAAATGAGGTAAACCAACTCCAGCATTCAAAATTGAATCCCGAGTAACCTAAATATATTAAAACTTTGCGAATACTTATAGTGTTTGTTCGTATATTTTATTTATTTACAATTTAAGCAATAAACAACCCTTAGATCAGTAAAATATTTCAATGCAAAACTACAGATTAAAGTACCTAACTCATCGCTTTAAGTCGAAGTTGTTGGCGCAATAAAAGTGAATCTTGAATACATTTGTCGAAACTCCATTATTAGGGGGCGTGTACAGTGATTAGTAATAAAATGCTAAAAAATAGTTACTAAAATTAATAATGGAATCAATTTAACTATGGCGGAACACATACATTGTAAATAAAATATTGATTGCCACGTGGCTTACTGACTAACGTCTAAAGTTTTTTTTTATTAAATTGTAGTAGTACACGTTATCTTTATTATTTTACGTTATGATTCGGTGCCACTGGCATACAATCAAAATTTTCCTTTAATCGTATTTTATTGCTAACGATTACATTGGATACGGGATGATAAAATAAACAAAAATGTCTGAGGCCTGCCTATTGTTACTTTTTATTTTCAACTATTTTTGGAGACTTAAAGCGATAATTATTAATGAATTTTCTCACATACGTGTGAACATTATGTTTTAATACAACATGAATTAATTGATAAGTATATAACGCATATAACTGTTGCGTACAAAATACATAACAACGTATCCTATAGTTACACAGTTAAATATGGGGACCAGCCCCCGTCACATTATCTCAAACTATCATCATATATAACATAATAAAATAGTAATTTAGAACTGGGTTAGGTAATAAAGTTATTTCGCCAACACTATGGAAGCCACTTATATTTGTGCTTTTAATCGCAACTAATAAACAAAAACCTTATAAACAAAGTTGGCTAAGTAAATCCGGAGTAAATTAGAAATAAATTAACTAACAAAAATTGAGCTATGAAGCAACGTTATAATATTATATTCTATTAAATATTGGCATAATAACTTAAGAGGCTTAAGGTGCGTATATGTTATGCTCATTAAAAATACCAATTATATATATATATGAGATTGAACACACTGATCTACAATAAGATATTCTTAATATTAAATTTACCACACATCAAAAAACATTGGTAGACACATATTGTATAGTAGAATGTAAGTAAAAAGTTTACAAATATCAAAGTATTCTTTTTTAATTTTTAGACCGTTAACGTATCGACTTTGAGCACGAGGAAGCGTATTCATAAAATTGTTATAACCATTTATATTTTATGAACTACACAATATACCTTACTTATCATACCAGCGTCATAAAGACGAATCCATATACTCGTATTATACCAACTTTACTAAGAAAATCTTCCATAGACAATCAATATATCTTATTCGAATACAATAATTTATTAATAGGTACATGAAACAGTGAAGCGACAGTACAAAGAATATTTATTTACAATAAAATATAAAAAGTTGATAGTATTTATTTTAAGTACAAAATATATATTATAAATACACATCCAAAGGAACGTAGTAAAGTGAATGTTGTAGGTCAACAACATTGTCCAAGGAGTGAAGATTTAAATTGTTCAAAAATTTGAATTTTGATATGACTCGGTCGAAACATTCGGTAAATAGTCACTATAAAAGTTATTATAAAAATAGGAATTCTTTGAAAGCTCAAGTATAAAAGTGGACCAATTTATGTAGTTTTGAGTAAAATGAACGACACTTTATTTGTTGTATCACATAAGGAAAAATATCTGTAGTATAGTCTATTAAATAGTACTGTCATGGAGTGCGGTGAAAGACGAAAATGTCTTCGGTTGGCTTCTTCAATTGCCCATTAATTTTCGATATGGCACTCTTATCACGGATTCTAAAGAACAATATTACGAGTTTACCTACACAATGAAATAAATACCCGTCTTTATGGCATCTGTATTAATACTTTTGCCTTCATTTCTTTAATATTTCCCTTCAAGGGATATATTTATCGTTTTAATATGTGATTAGGTACAGTTAAAAGCCGAAGTGTGGGTAAACCACAAATAAGCGTAACTGATTGCGGTTGACTAAACTTGGGTGTACTGTTATTATTTGTCAAAAATACGAAAACGCGTATCAAGTAATCAGCGAGAATAGGTACGGCTGAGCTGGCCCTTCGGCTTAACTTACTGTACCAGCACCACTTAAATTTAACCAGTTGGAAGGTAAATATAGGTGTATCCTCACGTTGGCTTTTACCAATAACAATTACATTATAAATATCTATGAAAACCTTGGAATAATTACGAAACAATGTTACAATGAAAATATAAATAGTTAAATAGTCTCTAACGCTATGAATAAGTAGATACCAACAATGATAAAGTGTAATGTTAACTAAGCTAACACGGTTATAATTACTATAAAATAAGCGTATTATCGGACATGTCCGCTAGGCACCGTCTGTGCCTATGATCCATTTCAGACTTTTATCGTTGACACTCAAGTGCATACCATGCCTTATACTTTATTCAAACCTTTGCCCACCAATTCATATGCATTACAATGAATTCGTACGAAACGAATTTGAAAACGGGTAAAGTGAAAGTGTGATATACGTGCGACAAGTTTGAGGATCGTCTTGTTTTGGAATGCTATTTTAAGCAAACATAATCAATAAAAAAAATGATATTTAACATAATGTTAATAGGAGAGCGGAAGCTTTGTACAAGCGTCACGCAAAGCACGCACACAAGCGTAGGTTTTACCTACAGCAGTAAACAGAGAAAGTAACCAGATATTTAGTACTACGACCGCGAAATGGCGGTGATCTATTCTCTAGCATCGACCCACGGGTGACGTAATAGGCGATAAAGGGCGACACAAATAAAAAAACTACGGTTGCCAAGCAACTATGGGGATGTCCCCTATGAGGAAACCTATGTTTAGCCGTGGACTTATAGTTATTATAGTCCCATCGAACTATAAGAGTGAGGAAATAGACATAACACATGTGCTTGCGCATATACTTGGGCACTATAATCCTGTCCTGCGCCAATGGCTAGTCTCACTTGAGGCAGGCCGCCGTGGTCGAAATTCGGTCTGAAGGACATATTATTATTACCTACTATCAATTTAGAAAATGTTAGACTGTGTGCGTGAGATAGGAGACGCTTGTATGAAAATCCCATACTCTCGTTCTCTCTGGTGTTACTATGTAAACTTGTCACTTTACTTCGTTTTCAATTAACATGCATTTCTTTGAAATAATTTCAAAACAAACTAGGTACATATGCATAAATTTTATACATTTATTAGGCGTATCGCTCAGTTGTGTTGGGTTCTCAGGCTGTGGGCAGTTTATCGGCGGCTCACTCTTCGGCAGTGGGCTCAGTAGTAGAAGTGGGCGGCGCTTGTATGGCTTGCTGCCGCTGAGCTCGCTTCACATCTGCGAGCGAACTCACGCCGGCCTCGTCAAGTTCACGCCAACGGGTATGATTGTTGCGGGCGTGGTTCACCAGTTCCGGCATGTCGATGAATGCTGTGAAAATTAAAATAATTTTTTTTCGAGGAGCACCACATGATGCGAGATCTAGACAGTGTGCGAAATGGGACGCACGCTCCATCCTTTTGCCTTCGAATACCTATACAGAAGACTGTGGTTTTCTTTCCGAAATGTAAAAATATAATCTCCTCTCCCAATGTCATATACAGCATTTAAACATCCGTTATCATAGCTACATAATAATAACATCTCGAGTCCGTTCTTGTTCTGGGGTAAGTACATGAGAAATCTAGTGGCAATAATGTTATCTAACTTTTAACACAAATGCCCCTGAATCTCCTCATAGGTGATGAATTAGTCGCCTCACAGTAACATATTTTTTTCAATGATCGCATTTGAGGGTCGAGCTACACGAATTTTATCATGGAGAGAAACACGGACACGATATTTTGCGTACCAACGCCTTGCTCAAATAAGGTACTTCCTCCCCAAAAAGATTTGAATACGAGCAGTGCAATCATGAGGTGAGAGTGAACTTTAAAGTTTATAAAAACTCATTGCCCTATAATCCCGCCAAAAGTTATTTGAAATATTATAAGAGTTTCTTGTTTTTTTAAATATATAACATTTAATTTCAAACATTTATGAGAGGCCAGAAGCGCAGAGCTTTCAATGTGCTCTATTTAATAGCATTTCAAGTAGTCCTATTTAAAAAATGTATGTCGTGGACCATGTTATTAATGATTACAATGGCCGGATACTAGAATTATGTATACAATGACCGGGTAGCATGAAAAATGCCCAACATGACAATAACCGTTAAAATAATAAATTAATTAGGCCTTAGAAAAATACTATGAAAATGTTTTTTTTTTATTTATTCTAGGGCAAAGTCATGTCCACACAAGTGCGATGATGAGTGCAGCGAAGAATTTCAGGTTACTAGTGCCCACCAGAAGTAGGATTTTTAGGCATTTATTAGTGTTCTGTCATTCTGTCAACTCCTATATAAAATGACATCAAAAACGAGTAAATAAAAGTAAGTTTTATTATTTACTTAATAATTCCTTGAAATCACATGACTCGATTTGACTTCTTTTTATTCATAATGCTCGACCAATGTGCATAATACCCTCATTAGATGAGAAAGATTAGATGAAGCGTGGTGTACAAAAATAAGCCTTGTTAAGTTTTTGCGACACCATGTTTATATATTTTAAGCTGTTTGTATTTGATTTATGTTAATAATAATAATAATTAATCATTATTTTGCTGAGCTGGAGCCATCTTTAACTGTCTCAGAGCAAAACCTGGCAGACCGGGTTCGGTATATCTTGTAAAAAGTAAAAAGTACTTTTATATATCTTGTGCTCAAATATATTTGATGTCGCCGAACTCGAACGACTACGACGTGAGGCTGTTCCCTCATCGGATGAAAATGCTACGGCTGAGGGTGCGGCGCCACAAATTGCAGAGCAACCCGCAAACGTGAATGCCGCCGTGAATGCCAGTTGTGGTTGATTCAAACGATGATGGAACAGTCGCCCAGGAACTGGAATTAGAACATATGAGGAGTACATTGGAAGAGGCGATTGTGGAAACGCGCAGTACGCCTCACGAAAATCGACCGCGACTTCCCCGCATAGCCCTGAGCAAGCGGAATCGGGCTGTCGTGAGGGCTCTGAACCCAATGCTGGTGACCTATTTGGAAGCCAGCCGGGACCGTTGCGAGACGCACTCAATTATTTTTGGCGCCACACTGGCAGTGTGCCGTATTATAGGCGCCAAACTTTCCACGGCTGGACGCGCTACTGGACAAAGTAGCGCTATCCCAGCCTGGAGAATAAGAATTGAAGAACGTATCGCAAAGGCTAGGGCCCTCATCGGCAGACTGATATGCTTCAGGTCAGGCAACAACAGGCCAAGGATTGTGCGCACCGTCAGGATGGCGTTTGCTGGGACAAATGTTAGTTTGTCCCAGCCGAATATAATGCAAAAACTGACGGAGCGCACAGACGACCTGAAGCAGAGAATCGCTGCTTGGGAAAAGCGGATTCGGCGGTATACCGAGAGGTCGACACGGTTTAAACAGAATCGTCTCTTCCAGAGTGATCAGAAGAGGATCTATAAATCGTTGGAGCGACCAAAGGTAAGTGGAACGGGCCCAGCACCGAATCAGGCCGACACTGTAGCATTCTGGCGCGGCCTGTGGTCAGAGCCCATAAACCACAGCGAGGACCCTTGGACGGAAGTTGTGGCGAGTCAGTGTGCGAGTATAACGCCCATGGACCCCGTCATTATAACGCCAGATGACGTAGCTGAGGCGGTCCGTAGGGCCCCGAACTGGAAAAGTCCGGGACTCGACGGGCTGCATCACTACTGGCTTTGTGGTGTGTCACACTGTGCTCGCCCGACAGCTCCAAGAGGCTCTCAACCAGGAGTCGCTCCCGAGCCTCTTCACTACTGGGATCACCCATTTGGTTCCTAAAGACCAGGTTACCACAGACCCGAGCAAATACCGCCCCATCACGTGACGACCATATACAAGACACTAACATCCATTTTGAGCGCGAGAATCACTCGTCACCTGGAATCAAATCAGGTGATGTCGCGCGCTCAAAATGGATGTCGGGGCGGCGGTCGTGGAACCTCCTTGGAACTCCTCATTGACGCGGTCATTGGCAAAGTGGTGAAACGCAACCGTCGGAACTTCTCCGCCGCCTGGATAGACTACAGAAAGGCATTTGACTCGGTGCCCCATACATGGATAAAGAGGATCCTCGAGCTGTACAAGATTGACTGTACAGTTCGAGACTTCCTCGAGCGGTGTATGGGGCAGTGGAGTACGATCCTCTGTCATCTAGGCGAGCGGATGACGGCTGCGGAAAGCCGCATAAGGATAAGAAGGGGCATTCCAGGGCGACTGTCTGAGTCCAATCTGGTTCTGCCTCTCTTTGAAACCTCTCAGTACTTTTCTGGAGGGTTCTGGGAGGGGATTTCAGCTTCAGAGAGGAGGTACAAAAGTGACTCACTTCTTCTATATGGATGACCTCAAATTATTCGCCTCCAGTCGCTCCCATCCTGTGGAATTGCTAAACATCACTTGTGAATTTAGCAATTCTATTGGAATGGAGCTGGGGACGGATAAGTGTGCGGTCCTCTATGTTGAGAGGGGCAGGGTTGCTAACTCTGAGGGCATAGACTTATTTATGCCCGTCAACTTAAGGACCCTTTCCGAGGCTGAAACATACCGATACCTGGGTATGTCATAGAACATCGGTATCGATGAGGCTGGTATGAAACAGTCAGTTTGCGACACGTTTTATGCACGCTTGACCAAAGTGCTTAACAGCCTTTTGTGCGGTGTGAATAAGGCACACGCATATAACGGCTGGGTCATGCCTGTCCTCATACCTTTACATACATACATACCTTTATATACCTTTGGCATACTCAGGTGGACTCAGACCGAACTTAACGCCCTGGATAGAAAAGTCCGCACTACCATGACGTCCCATAGGATGCATCATCCGAGATCGTCGGTAATGAGGCTGTACTTGCCGCGAAAGCATGGTGGGCGTGGCTTCCTGAGCGCGCTCACCATGCATAATCGCGAAGTGTGCAGCCTCCGTAATTACTTCCTGGTGAGATCGGATGATCCATTCTATAATGACGTCATTTCTAGTGATAAAGGACTTACCCCTCTATCCTTAGCCAACGAGCAATGGCAGGACCCAGCAGTACTAAGCATTTCCGACCGGGAGACCGTATGGAAGGAGAAGGAGCTCCACGGGAGGTACTACAGGGCTCTACATGAGCCCTTCGTAGATACAGCCGCCTCCCTCAACTGGCTACGTTTCGGTGACCTTTTCGGGGAAACCGAGGGTTTTGTCTGTGCAATACAGGATCAGGTTGTTCCAACAACTATCGGAGATACATCCTAAAGGATGGCACCGTGGACATCTGTCGAGCTTGTCGCCATCCCGGTGAGTCACTTAGGCATGTCATCTCCGGTTGTTCGGCGCTTTCTAACTCTGAGTACTTGCACAGGCACAACCTAGTAGCCAGAATTCTACACCAGGAGCTCGCTCTGAAATACGGTCTCGTGGACCGGAAATTGCCGTATACCAAGTACTTGCCGGAAGCCGTGCTCGAAAATGACCGCGCCAGGCTCTACTGGGACCGGGCCATCATCACAGACAGGACTATTCTTGCGAATAAGCCTGATATTGTGCTGATGGACCGGGCACAGTCAAGGATATTTTTGGTCGACATTACCATTCCGTGTGACGAGAACCTCGTGAAAGCCGAAACAGATAAACGAACAAAATATCTGGACCTGGCTCACGAGGTGACCGATATGTGGGGTGGTCTGCCGGCTGAAATTATTCCTGTAGTCGTTTCTGCGAATGGGTTAATCCCAGTCAGCCTCTCGGGTCATCTGAGGCGACTGGGACTCCGTGACGGACCGCTCCGGGCTCAAATGCAAAGGGCGGTGCTCCTCGATACCGCCCGCATCGTCCGCCCGTTTCTTTCCCTTTCCTCCTAACCCTCGGTCTTTATCTTGTCCAGGCTTTACCGTACATAAATTAAAACTTATAATTTTCCATACTGGTCTTTTCCTTATACTCTTATTTAATTTATTAAGGTTTTTAGCAATTTTAAAGCCTAAGGACTTTCTTTTTTTTATCCTTTAGAAACAGTTTATAAGTAACAAAGGAACGTTTGGTCTCCCCTACCGAGGGCTTCCATCTGGTTGGGCTTTTATTTATTTATGTATTTTTGTACTTATTTTATTTTATTGATATTTATGTATATTTATCGTTTCATTTTAATTTATAATTATATATTTATATAACCCAACCAGATGAGAAAACTATACAGATACCCCAATAATAAGAATTAAAAAAATATAAAAAATTGTTAGTTGGTCTAGGATACTAACCAGCCCAGGCCTCCATCATGTCTATAATGATGTAGTCAATAAAGCCGATCTGCGAGCGCGGCACGGAGCACGTGGCGCGGTCGAACATCGGCATCACCACCGGGAGCTCGCGCGCCTTCTCTTCATCCGTTTGGAGGAAATATTCCTCCGCGATCCTGCACACAGTTAAATAATTAGGTATTATAGCCACATATTATATATGTACATGTTAAGAATACTGGTTATGGTGCTAGATTTCTTCTTAAGTTGCATAGGATGCGAATAATTCCAGTTCTGCCATGTGGTTTCGGCATAAAAAAATCGATCATTCTTTTCGTTCCATGGCTTACGTAAGAGGCGACTAAGCAAAAGGCCAGAATTACCTCATGGCTTCCAATAGATGATGAAATTACGGGGTCGAGTCACGCTCCAGCTATATTACGGTTGTAGCACGAATAGGTCGGTTAGACCGGGGTAAAGCCACGCTCACACAGAATACCAGCTTAAAGAAGCAACTCAATGCATCATATGAGTGTAGAGAACCGGAAACCCTTTTCACCGGAAACGAGGCATTCCATCTCAGTTCTCAGGGGTGACAACGCATCTGCATTTTACTTCTTAATTGACGATAAATGTAGATGTCTATGGATCTCAGCATCCACTTACCATCTGGTGGACTGTGTGCTCGTGTGTGCTCGAGTGTCGCTGTGTGAATCTTTTATCTAGATGTGTGAAAAAAATCTGATATTTTATACGAACATTTCTACGTCCAATTATTGAGACGCAGTGATGAAGTGGACGCAGAATAGGCAAGTTGTAAGAGTTAAATACCAGAATTGTAGATTCTTTTAAGACCAATCACAAGGAGATTATAAATTTCTTTTAATAAAACTTTGGTACGTTGATTTTTAATAAATAAAATCTTACTTGTCTAGTAAATAATGGAAATCTATTCAATTAACATTGTGTTACCTTCTTGCCCATTCAAAAGCGAACTTCTGTGGCCGGGAAGCGTTGGAAACATCTGCACATTTGATCATCATCCTTTTAACGAGAATCACATTTTCTGGTAGCGACAATGCCGTAGTGTCTAATGATAATGGTTCCTGTGGGAAAAATGGTAAATGAATTTGAAGATATCATTTTTATTTAATTTATTAATCATTAGAGTAACAGACGAGCTCGTAGACCTCCAGAGAGTATTTACTGTAGACCACAGATATCTTTACTATCAGGCAAGAAATCCTTACAGATTCTTTCTCACGACGACTGGGATTGAATGGCTCACGGCTTGTAATAATTATACTGGTCGTCCATACCATTCAAATCAAACACCAAACAGTGGATGCACTATTGCTTACCAGGAAAAGTCCTTACCCAGACGGGCTCCTGGTTAGAAACACGAAATCAGTTTTAGTACTATTAAAATTCCAACACCTATTAGCAGACAAAAATATAGCTAACTTTATATGCGCAGGAGCAGGTGAGAAAATCTCTTTCAAGATAAAGTTATTGTTAAAACATTTAATACACCAGGTTATTTCATTATCGGCGTTGGTGATCAGCCCTTTATAAGTCTATTGCTAATTTAACATACACCCTAGCACTAGCATCCACCTAGGAATGCCGAAAAACATAGTCCTGAACCACCTACACTCATCGACTTCCTACATATCTTACTAGGCCCCACTCCATCCAGTGGGGAGCTCCCCTACATTTCGCATAGCGGTTTAATGTCGGATATATCTATGGTTAATTCAAGATTAATATTTTTTTAAAGAACGGTATTTTTATTTACTACAATATAATAGAAGGATACCAAAAATATAAAATATTGAACACCGTACTTACATCAATTTGCATACCGTCCTCTTTGCTGCCATTACCCTTAGCATAGAAGACGTTGACGAACTTAGCGAGATGCTCAAAGTGTTTGGTCATCTCGGTGGCGAGGATCATGTCGATTACGTTGTGTCGAACTGTCTTGTACGTTTCGCGGTCGAGATTCTTGAAAATGTTTACACGGTCGTCATCTGTGGTAAATTACATTTGTTTAAATTAAAGATACTGAATATCTAGGAGACGGCCTAAAAATATAACAATGTTTGGATTAGCTTAATTTTAACATAATACAGATAATACAGTACATCAGCACGTAAAGTATGAAAAAAAAAACATTCTTTGTTGGAGATAACTGATGATCAAATCGTTTGAATGTTTCCATATTCCGGTACTCACAAAAAGAGAATGTTATCAATTTGAATGTATTATCTTTTTAAACGTAAAGTTTCGCTTATTTGTTACGGATAGAGCATTATAGTATATAGTATACTTTTACAGTGGCCCTGTATAAATATCAACTAGAACTAATAATTGAAGTCGTTAATATTTTATTTATTCCTAATAACTTTTTTACAACCGTGTAGTGGCGGTGTTAAAATATCCACTGTCCCACGTCGTCCCTTGAGCGTCGTGAGATGCGATAGAGGACTACTGAAACCATCTCACAGAATACCAGCGTGAAATAGTAGCTTAATGCTGCTGTATTTTGTATGGTGAGCGTAGAGAACCGGAGACCCTTTTTACTGGAAACGAGGCATTACATCTTAGTCCTCACGGGTGACAACGCATCTGCATTTTGATTCGTAATCGAGGATAGATGTAGATGTCTATGAGCCGCAGCAACCACTTACCATCAGGTGGACTGTGTGCTCGTTTGTCACCCAATCCTATAAAAAAATGGAAGATGATCAGCAACATCTTATATTTATACACATATACACACATAATATATACACATATATATGTATGTATGTATTTAATACTTAAATGAATTTTCTACAAATATTTAAATTTATTATCGGCTTCATTCCATAATTTGTTATTATTCACCCGAAAATTCACAAAACATGTACTTTAAAATGAATTTACAATTATATTCTCTTTAAATGTAGAATATTCAATTTATTGAACTCATATAATATGCAACGTAACTTGCTATGAGAAAGAGAGAAAGAAAATGTGCGCGCGCATTGCTCTCTCTTGCTTATATCCCCCACTCAACTCCCGATCACACTTTTCGTAACGCTTTCGTCACGCGTTCGCCAGCTTACACCCTGAAGTTTTACTTCAAAAAGCTGCCCATGCCCATCCGCCTGCCTAGCGTGGCTGTGGTGGCGGTAACTATGGAAAAATCCCACCTATAAAGCAAACTGTGGGGAGGTATATGAGGTATACCCGTACGTTCGTTATGTCAATGGACTTTAATAGACTCTAATGAATGGTAGGATGATATGCTTTTTTTAAAGAGAGGGCAACGAATATTACTTAAAGATTGATTTATCTTTTATACTTTAATTAGAGTTATAAAAGTGATAAAGCTACGCTACAGCTACTGACATACATTGATCTCTCAACAGGGGAAGGATCACGCTCTCACTGAATAGGTAAAAAAGTTAAATTCACTGTTAGTCCCACTGCTGGGAACAGGCCTCCTCTCATTTGTTAGAGGGTTTTAGGACAAAAAAGTGTCCGCTACGCGAACTTCACATGTCTTCGAAATATTTTTTATTTATTTCTCAGACATGCATGCCTCACGATGTTTTCTTTCACCGCCGAGCACGTGGGAAATCAGTTTCATTGGTGCCGGTGGGGATCGAACCAGGGTTGCTCGCCGTTGCTCTCGAAGAATACCAGCGTAAAGTAAATAATAAAAAAATACTGCTGTATTTCGTGCGGTTAGTGTAGTAGACCATCAGAGACCCTTCGTAATGATAATGTGGCATTCCATCTTAGTCTTCAGGGGATTTTGATTCTTAATCAAGGATGAATGTAGGTGTGTAGGCCACATTAGCGTTTGTCACTAATTTCTATAATAAAGAGTTAGTCTGGTAAGGTCAAAGGAGCTGAAGAATAGTTAAATGTCTTGATACCTAAATTAAAAATGTGTAAAAATATCTACTATGTAGTTTTATTTCTTAACAATATAGCAATGGATAAAGCTTTCGAGGTATGCTCGATTTCGTTCAATTCATGACGAATATTATATTCTAAAAACTATATCTTCGGCAAACCTTCGATATGCGGTTTATACACGCAAACACAGCTTACGCTTTTTACGATTTTGCGACGCTTTTTACGACTCTTGACGATTTTTTTTACCGATTCTTACCGATTATACGATTGGACAAAAATAGGTTATGGGAATAAGGACAATCGGAACACAATTAGACTAGGAAACCACAAGCCTGTGTTAATACACAAAATGGTGTACTTACTGAGTGTCAGTTTGAAGGTGAGAGCGGCGTGGTGAGACTCAAGAACGCAGACGTCGTTGTAGAGGATTGCGAGAGGATGTCGCGCGTTACAGAGGAAGGCAGATGACGTCCCAGGGTGGTCGATGTCGTGCGCAGCCGCCGCGATCAGAGCCGCGGCCGCCTCCAGTGGTTCCAGTAGCGTTTTCAGACGGTCTTTTTCAAGGAAGTAAGCTACCGCCTGTATAAAAATGAAAATTTTCAGGCTATGGAAGCTTTTGATAGTTGAGTGACTGAAAGGGTTATTTGATTCTTGAAATAAATTACTAACCCACTTGAACTACAAATTTAATATAACTTAAATACACACTGTATTTAAGTTGTATTATAGTAATTAAATTTAGAAATACATTAGTTTAGTCATTAGCACTAGTTGTACCCGCATTTTTTGTTGTAAACGTTACCTCCACACACTGGGTTTTTCTCGTGTATCGTGAGGGTAGTTTACATATATAAATTTCACAAGGACAAACACCCAGACCCGGAACAATTATTACATATATATACAAATACGTGGTCCATGCGGGATTCGAACCCACGGCCCTTAGCACTGCAATTCTTTGCTGAGGCATTGCGCCACGGAGCCGGTTAATTGTACAGCAACAGCGCCTGATTGCAAACTGTATCGGCTTTATTACATAAAGTAGTTTATAATTATGCTCATGTAACTAAAACCTATTTTATGAAAGAAGTTCCACGGAAATATGCGAATAAAAATTTAAAATATGGAATTTGGATATCTAATGTCAAATTTCGCGAAAACTAACGACACAAAGGTCGTGTAGTGGTGGCGGAAGAATATCACTACCCCCATATCATGCCGTGGGTGTAGTAAGAGGCGACAGAGAGAAACAAATTAGGTGGCGGATGTCTTTCCTGTTGGGAACCGCAGTTTTTTGTAAGTCGTTATTACAACTTAAAATAAACAACTGTACCGACTTAAAATAAAAAAACTGCGGTCGCCTACCCGTTTGTTAAGCGTGGCAACTATGGAAAATATCCCTCTATGATGCAATGTATGGGGGAGGCCTATATTTATAGGTTGTATTTAATCGAGACATAAGGGGACGTTTGTAATAAGACGGTATCCGTTTTGTACAAAACATGGCACATTGATAGTCTCGGTCTTCGTAACTAAAGAAGTACCTTTGTCTCGGCACCATACGATTTGAGTTCCATATACAAATTACATTTTTTTAGTTCGTATATTTCCGCGGTTCTTCTTACGTGAAACGGATTTTACTTAAGGGGATATAGTAACTCAGCTCAAATTCCGATTTCGCCCCCACTTCCCCGCACGTCGCATGCTATGTACCGACATGTTTGTAATCACTAATACTGTAAGTAGATAGCTCGTTACATACTTAGTTCATCAGGTTTGCCATATTTATGCCTGTTTACGCCAACACAGTCGCTTCTTATTTCTATGTCAGTTTGGAGGTAACTTGGATTTCTTTACTATCGAGAAAATATTACGGAATCGTGTTTTAATATAAACTACATTTTGTGACGTGAAAACTTCTTCAGAACTGTATAGATTTGGAACTCGATGAATCAAAAAAGTGACACTAAAAAGAGACAAACATACATATATAGCATTTAGACTGCGAGAGAACGAGATAGAATACAGTATAGACAGCGAACTCAAAAAGTTGTGGGTTTGAATTTTCCATGCCACAAAAAGCAGCCAGTAGTCGCTTCTTTTTGTCTTTTTTCTTAAATCAATTAAGACCACTCAAATAAGAAACAAAATGCAGATACATTGTCATCCTGAGGACTGAGATGGATTGCCTCGTTTCTAGTGAAAAGGGCCTCAGGTTCTCTACACTCACTATACGAAGCACATCAGCATTACGCTGCTATTTACGCTGGTATTCTGTAAGAACGTGGTCCTTTTCCGGTTAAACCGACTCATTTGTGCCACCACTGGAATGTAGTTGTTGCATGGCCCTAACACGTTTGTCATAAGGCCATAAATATTATACGGACCATTTGAATGTGGAATAAGGGAATTAGGAAATATTGTAAACAAGTGCAAGTCACCTGTACCACGTTAAGTAAAAAGCTAAATATTTGTTAGGGATTTGTGACATAATCGGATGCGGTAGCACAACTTTTAAGTCAGACCGACGTCGCTTAATCTGTGTGTGTACACTTACGGTCGGAGCACCTTTTTATCTGACTACGTTTTTTTATTTATTATTAAATAATATCCAATACAGTTTTACAAGCCGTGGTAGCTCAGATGGTTAACGCTCGCTGTAAATATAACAGAACGCGAGTAACCCGGGTTCGATCTCTGCCGGCACCAATGTAATTGTTAATTGCAATTTTAAGTGCTGATTTACCACGTGCTCGGCGGTGAAGGAAAACATCGTGAGGGAACCTGCATGTCTGAGGAATAAAAAATATTTCGAAGACATGTGAAGTTCGCCAACACGCATTGGGGCAGCGCTGCGGACACTTCCTTGCCCTAAAACCGTCTCAGAAATGTAAGGAGGCCTGTGCCCAGCAGTGGAACGTATATAGGCTGTAACTTTACTTTTACTTTTACAGTTTTACAATAATAAGATGCCGCTTAACTCAATTGTTTATTGCAACACTGTCTTCTTCACTCGCTAAAATCGATCTCACTTTTGCATGGGTGCAGGGAACCACAAAGTTATGTTCATAATCGGGCTAAAACTTTTTACCTGAAGCACATCAGCAGCGTGGGTGGAATTGTGGTAGGTGTTGACGGCGTGGTAGTTGGTCTCGATGATGGTGAGCCAGTGCAGCAGCGTGCGCTCGTCGCATTCGAGCGCGGCGCACACGTCGAAGCGACCGCCCATCAGCGCCAGCCCCAAGTGGGCCAACGGACGGCCTCGTGTTAACTCCTCTAGGCGGAAGATTTCGAACTCCCAGCTCAGAGCCGTGTCCAGAAGCTCTCTGAGCTGACCTGATGTCTATAAAAAATTTAAATCAGTGCATTGCGCTTCAAAACACTTTAAAAGAGCCGCTTTATTACTTGAAAAATGTTGAATTCGAATCATCATTTGGGTGATTGTAAGGTATAATTTTGCCAAATTTCAATAACCTACGTGAAAGTCTCGGAAGAAAAAAAGAAACGAGGAGGTGATTCCATAAGTGTAACGTTTTTGGGCACAAAACCTTAAAGCTTAGCTTCACGCCTATTATCTCTAAGTGTTAGGCAGAGTCCAAAGATCAAGGAGCTTTTCAGATCGCGCTTAGCCAAATAATATAGGTTAGGTGGACAATTGCGAATGAAGTACCAGGTACTAAGATAGCCTACACAATCACAATCTCAATTTAGTCGTCTTTTACGACTTGCTAGACAAGTAACAGCATCGGCACATTATTTTTGTTATGTCCCTTAAAAACCTAGGATTTATACAATACTGAAAATAGTCTATTAAAATGCTCAATTTTTTTTATAAACTGGCTTGTTTATAAATGAATCCTATATATACAATTACTTCAATAACAACCCATACACTCATGAAGTAATTTGTTGTCAATTGTAAAATATATATAAATTATGTGGCTACAACAATTAAATTAAATAAAGTACAGTATATACTTAATAGCTTCTTAGGTTATTAAAGGACTTACTTAGCTTACTTAATAATTAGCTGCAAGTAAAAAATTAATGAATTTTTGATTGTATTGACCGAAGACCATGGAAATCGTTAATTCGAGATATTGAAATGTTATGAGTTCATATGTAATTGTAATCTTAAAGATTTACGTACTAGGGGCGTTTAATAAAAAGTGAGAATAAGTAGGTATGTTACCGTTACCGTTACACCCTATGGGAATGTCACTGTTACTGCTGAACATAGGACTCATCTATAGATTGCCTCATAGGGAGGATCTTTCCCATAGCTGCTACGTTTAGCAGATGGAAAACGCTGCTGCCAATTTCCAGACTTGTTTCACTTTGTCGCCTATTACAATATCTACGGTACGATATGGCATAGTGGATATTCTTACACTGCCTACACAGTGGGGTTTATGATAACTACAGGTAACTTTAACTAAGTTATGTTATTTTTTTAATTGTTTCCACCTTAATGCTATACGCTTGGAATATCTTATTGAGCCTAAAGTTCCCATCCTAAAGAACTCTTCACCTTAAAATTCTTATAATATACTATAGCGACAGTTGCTCATTACCTTTTTATTAACCAGTTTATATATCTTATTCCTTAAATTTGGAAATAGACATTAATTATCGGATGCTTGCTATAGACATCAGTAATACAGTACACAAAATCGTATAAATATAAGTATTAGGTATATTTAGAAAAAAATAGCAAACCAGCTTTGGCAATAATTAGGAACACTGAAAAATCAACTTAAAGAAAACCAACTACATTACACAATACTAAAATCGACTTAAATAGTTACTACCCGTGTGGTTAAAGAATGGGATTGAAAATGGCGGCGCCTCTATCACCTTTTACTCGCACACTGTTGCTATCTACACTTACACCCGCCAGTATAGGCCGTATTTTTTCGTACGTTCTGTAACTTATGTCCAACTTGATGTTGTTTAAGAATACCAAAACATGTTATTAGAATTAATAATAACAAAATGCTATAAACCGCAAAAAAACTCAGTGCAGTTTTGCTAATTTGTGAGCTAGGATGTGTTCTGAGTTTTCTTCTTATTTTTATGATATTTAAAATACATGCCATTGAGAAACAAGAAACCATGTTTAAAATTTTCGTTTGCCTGTTTGTCCGAGCTAATCTTCAGAATGGCTCAACCGATTGCTATAAAACATCACGAACAAATAGAGCTTAATACCAGGAGTGATGTAGACTTAAATTTTTCAATATTTATAAATTGATAAGATAAAATAAATGGACTTTAATGATTATCTTAAGTCTAAATAACGCCACATTATTAGAAACCACCCAGGCGAAGCCAGAGTGGGTCGCTAGTTATAAATTTAATTTGAAATTAATGTACCTACTTGCGTGTACGGTAATTTTCAAATATTTTCTAATTAATAGAAAATTTTCAATTAACGGAATAATATAACGTTATAACAATAAAAAGTTATTAGCGGGTTTTCGCCATTGGTACTGTACATGTTGATGGTACGGGCTCTATGAGCCGCCGTATCTAATCCCATTCTTTATCCGTACGCGCTATACTATGTCAATTACTGTCTAAGTGGCGTCGATAAAGCAGCATCTGATAATTTATGTCTATAGCAAGATCTGTATCTGGTGAATATGGAGGATGCAAAAGGATTTTAAGCCCTGAATCTTAACAGATTCCCTGTATGCGATATAGATATAATAGTTAAATAATTGAAATATTCATATATAATTCATGAGACAGGGAAAGGGTTTAAGACGACACATCGAAAAGGCTATCGCCATACTGATCCGAGTGAATACATAATTTCTATAAAAACTTGAAAAAACGCCAGCATAAGGTCTAAAATAGCGTCACGCCAGCGACGATTAAAAGCGCTTAGAAATTGTCAGAATCATAAAATATTTTTTTTTTAAATTAATGATTTAAGTAATCAAAATAATGAACAAGTAAATTATGAATATTGATGTTATGAATATATTTGAGTGATTCACAAGCATATAGATTAATTAATTTCGTTGTAATTTCAACTATAGTGATTTTTAAAGGTGTTTTCGCAAATAACTATGATCGAGTCAAAATTATACAATCGTGTTTTTGAACAATCAAATTCAAGATAAAGACATAAATTTACCTATATCAAAATTCCACTTTCGTTAGTGGTGTCATAGTCCTATACTAGTCGATGAAAGGAGGTGCATTTTTTCACGGTGTCGCCTTAACAGTAGCCCTCGCAATGGCAAACTTGTAGCATTAGCATTAACAAACAAAACAATCTTTGCAATTATGAATAATAGAATAATAATGAATATATAAACTTTGACAAAAGATAATCAGTTGTTTTTTTAGTACTCTAAAGATATTTCAGCAAGTATTACTTTTTTAAATTCCAAATGTTTGTACCGCATTCTCACTTTTTTCTGAATGTCCCTCGTACATTTTTGATTACGTAATTATAACTAAAGCTTACCTTATGCTTGATATTACTCCTATTTGTTTGAGATCTGACAATGGTTGAGTCGTTGCTGCTCCTCCGAGATGAGAGCACGTTAGTTGGCCCTTGCTAAAGAAATAAATATTAATTAGTCAATAAAAAGGGATAAAATAATATAATGATGATAAACAAAACTTGTAATTTTATTGTAATGTCTGTTCGCTAAGATAGTGTTATTTTGTTTTTATTTTGTTATTTTTTACTGTGTTTGTTAAATAAATGTTTTTCTTTTCTAAGAATATAATAGAATACTATATTATTATTACGATTATTGCAATAAAATATGAATAAAAAGATAAATACAAGTACGGCGCTTAGTTATAAAATGCCGAATTTCCCAGCCGGTGTACACCACACGCGGCGACCTATGATGTCGCGGCGGCCCCTTTGACAAGATGCGGCACGTGCTAAGGCGGCGCGACACCATGACGACCTTATCTAAGCGAATAGACTCAGACATAAAAGTGAATTTAGGATTAATGATAGCGTTAGAAAATTTTGACTTTAGTTTGTTGCTTAGGTTTGTTAATAATAAAAATTACGTCGAGTTGAAAAACGTAGTTATATGAAAAAAAAAAATAAAACAACATTCACCATATTCATTTCGAAAGAAATAAATACATGTAGTTCTACAGTAGGTGGAGAAAGGTCTTCTTTTTTAGGCAGAGACCATTTTGTCGTGTGTGTTAAAATGTGTTAATACATACCTAATCTATTCGATTAGATAATAGTAAGAAAATAGAGATTTAGGGTAAATATCTTATTTTATTGAACGACAAATTAGATAGTTATAAATTAATTGACATAAATAGCCCATTACTGTGTGTATTACTGATATTTAATTAAAATGACCTCTGCTTAAAGGAGTAAGCATAAGATGCTATAGTGTGTAAAGAATAACTTAATATATAAATAAAATCTAATTAGACAGCACGAGAAGAATGCACAAGGACAGGCTGTGGTAATTTCAAACATCCTACCATAAAGAACAAGTTTGTGTTCACTTGCTCCCGCTATCCCCAAGAGACCGGGAACATAAACAAATAAATATCAATGTTAGTTGACATTTTGCGACTGTTTTTAAATATATATAAAAACGAATGCATAGTAATATGTAAATAAATACACAACATTACTTGATAATATTCTATACATGCATAATATTTATTTAATAAGCAACAAAAAACTTTTTGTAACTTTTAAAGCTTTTATATTTGTATAAATTAATAAAACTCTATTGCATTATGTTCTTAAACTATTTCAAATACATTATTGTTTTTGTTTACTATTGTTTTCTCGTTCTAGTATAATTATACAAACTATGTAAATCGTATTTAATCGTCTATTAAAAGTTGAAATGCAAAATATCGAAAAACAAGATCATCATCGAAGAATGATATTCGATGTTAATTTTCCCAAAGTAATTTATTTACACTATTCCAAAAAAAAAAACTTGTTCACGTAATGCATAGAAAAAAAGAGACTCACCGAAAGCAATGCTCCAATTAGGTCAGTGGCTATTGGATCTTCGGCTCTAAGCCTAGGGTCTTCTTTCATCTGCGGCGAGTACAGCTCGGATGTCCTTAGCATGTCGACTGCCCTCTCGATGCAAGCGACGGTAGACGGTGGAGCACCCTCCGTAGCAGCGGACAGCAGAGATATCACCTTACAATTTATTAATTTGGATTAGAATATTTTTTTTAGATTTGATGATCACAATAAACCTTTTATAGATAGTGGAATAACCATTCAAATTTTGATGTAATAATGGTCAGCAGTGACGATAATGGCGAATTTTATTTGGATATAAAAGCTGCTTATACGTGGTAAAGCCATGCTGCAGCTATATTAGTAGTGTAGTTGTAGCACGAATGGGTCGGCTCGGCCGGGGAGGATCACGCTCTCACAGAATATTAGCGTGAACTAGCTTAACGCTGCTGTTTTGTATGGTGAGTATAGAGAACCCGAGACCTTTTTTGCTGGAAACGAGGCATTCCATCTTAGTCCTCAGGAGTGACAACGCATCTACATTTTGATTCGTTACTGAGGATAGATGTAGGATGTGTCTATGGGCCATAGCAACCACTTACCATGAGGTGGACTGTGTGCTCGTTTGTCTCCCTATCTTATAAACAATCCTCGCTTTTCATACCATAATAAAAGTTGGACGCATTGGAGTCAGAGTTTCAATACCCAGAATTAAGCAGTCCGCGTCGCTGATAGTAGCAGTACGTTATGATACGAAATTGTATGTGATTTAAGAACAACAACGTTTTTGTCTACCGATCGACCCTTACGAATGTGTGCGTGCGCAATAAAATCAGTTAAAATAATGCTTTATCACGCATTTTGAATTAATTTTTCCACACCATTTGCCTATATTACTTATTCTGAACCTTCTCTGTAATTTATACAAAATATATTTATAAGTTATTGCAAAATAACCCTGTATATAAAAAGCAAAACAAAGCATTTTGAATAATCCCAAGACGGACATAAGGTTCTCATAGAAAAATGATTGAATACATTCTTTGAAAAATCACCGACTAAAGGTAGTAAGTAACGAAACATAAACATAAAAATGTTTTAAAAGGGTTGATTTGTCGCGAGGTCTCTCATAATAAACAATTAATGATGACTTTTCTTAGTCCTTCTTACCTTTTCATTTTCTTCCTTCCTTTTTTTAATTTTGATTTAAGATGCAAATAATGAGATAAGAAGCTTTTAGTAGTATTTTTCTTCCAATGCGTTGAACTTTATTTTAATCTCCCTTACTTCATTACCAAACGTATTAATAAAAGAGAAATGTGATCAATTACCTTAGTGATGGGCGCTTCAAGTGGTAAGCCTTGCAGTTTAGCGAGCGAGGTCCGCCGTAGTCCGTCAGAGGCAACGGAGCGCACGTCCAGAGAACCTCGCCTGATGGAATGGAGCGAGCCACGACCTCGTTCTCCGTCTCCTGCGGTCCCGGGTTCACATACAAACACGACGTGCGAAGCGCTCCTATGAAATATAATACGGAACGATTGTATATGTTTTTGATAAAATACGTTGAAAAAAACAAACGGTAGCCCAGGGCCTGGGCGATCGCCGGAAATTATACAGTACGCGAGCACCGGGTCTGATCCTGCTGGCAACACTCAATTTTAAATTGCAATTTTAAGTGCTGATTTACCACGTGCTCGGTGATGAAGGCCAATATCCTGAAGAAACCTGCATGTTTGATGAATAGGATATTTTGAGAGTCCTCAAATGAAAATCTGCAGTCCGCCTACTCGCACTTTTATTAATGTAGGTATACTATCCCTTTTTGGCATTCCAATCATAATTTTTAAATACAGTTAATATACGGTCATTTCCGCAACAAAGACGAATCTAACGACACCTGTTGCCGTTTAGGCTTCATAGCGGGTCAAAATAAAAGACAATTTACCTACATATATACACTTGATAAACTTTACCCTCCTTCGTTCCTTTTTCTTTACAGTCGGGTAAAAAGTAAGCTTTGATAAAACGTCAAGAGCGAAAGATAGGATTATAAAACGGGTTTAGATTAAGCTTTAAAAGCGTACTTATGACTTAATTAGTAAATTGGTAATTACTACATTGTTTGAATTGAAGTAGCTTTTGACTTTTATCGCGTTAATTGTTTCCTAAATTAAGTGTTAGATTTATTTTATAAGTTGGATTTAATTTAATAAAAAAATTATTTAATAATTATATATACACAAATTCTCAAATTAGCACAAAATAAACAAAAGTATATTATATATAAATAATAGCACATTAATTAGTTACGCAAATACAGAAACTCTTACGCCGGTCATCAAGAGGGACAGGCAGATACTACGGACTTACATTTGGCACGATCTTGACACACCTCTCTCTCTTTCCTTTTACAATCATATATGTATATTAATCATATATGCGTACATGCTCGTCAGATAAGGTCCATTTTAAATATATCGTCAAATACGTTAAAAATTTTTCGTCTTTTGCGTTCTTTACCGACTCTGTTACTCAATTCTTCTGCATATAACATAGAATATCAATAAAAACAACTAGACAGTCGCACGTATAAGATTTTAGGTTATAGTGAGATTGCCGTTTGATTGATAATTTCTCAGTATTCGTAACGAGGCTTTGCTTTCACGACATTGTCTTGCAAACCACACTTTTTCTCATCACACAATTTCTCACTCTATCATTCAGAGAACACGCCTAACATACTACTTAATGACCGCATATTATATACAGTATTAATTTCACTCTCACGATTTTTGCAATACTTATTTTTCACTGACACGTGGGGACTAACACATCATTGAAAATTGCTATACTCGTACGTCTTATTTATTTAACACATTTTGAAAATTAAATTACAAAAATAACAAATTAAAGTAATTTAAAAACTTCTGGATTTTTGTTTCTGTTTCTCTGTTTTATTTCTGGTTAAAATTAATAAACACTTTTTTATTTTTTTAATTCACAATAGAGCGTAGGGCCACATTCGTTGTGTGTTCGGTATTCACTCTTCTTTCCAAATCTTTGTCATGTTTGCCATCCATGCTAAATTTACAGCCTAAATAAACAAAGTCGCTTAACTAATTCCCCTTCTTTTCTTATTTCACATGATTTATACATTTCGTTATACTTTCTTCTCTTTCAAAAACATCTCTTTAACCGTTAACATTCACTTTCAACAGTGTGGGTGATATAGAAATTATGACTATTTGATCACCCGCATTTACGTTTGAACATGTACAAAATGTATAAACCTTGCAAGAGCGATAGTGGAGCCCCGGCAAGGTAATAGAATAGGATCAGGCGCTGCTCGCCGACGCAACAGTACTGGCGCCTCCCAGTCTCGGGCTCCGCTTGCTGCTAATCGAAGAGCTTCGCCTCCAACTGTCTCGGTAAGGGATCGCGGTCCTTCATCTGTACGCCAGCCGAGCATGCGACTCCAGGACTTGTTGGTAAACTGAAAAAATTGTTTCATTAAAGAACCCAAAATATATCAAGTTTTCTTATTAGGTACTTATTTTATTTTCTTACAAAAAGGTAACCTAAGTATTTCTCCAGTGAGCTGCCGAGCCGTCAAAGTTATGGTTTTTTTTCTTTAACAATATTTTTTCAGCCATTAGTGGCCATAGTCCTTTTTAAAAATGTGCCATTGTATAACATGACAGACTTGCTCAATACGAGGGGCACACTAAAATGATCGGGAATAGAATATTTCGGATTGAGTTAAAATAAAACCTTTTTTAGAATTTGAATACTGGCCTCTTAGAATCTTAATGAGATTCCAACAATTAAAAAATGTTTAAAAACTAAAACTATGTTGGTTTAAGGTTGACACGTTCTTAACAGAAATGGAGCTCACGCGTGAACATTTCCGTGCCATAATTTATCACAATTTTCGTCGCGGGTTATCTCCAGATAAATGTCTCAGCGAACTTGTTTCGATTTATGATGTTGAAGCACCGAGTCAAACGACAATATACCGCTGGTATGCCGAGCTCCAACGCGGTCGTGTGTCGCTCAGCACTGTTTCTTCTGCAGGCCGAACAAGAACAGCGGTCACGCCGGAAAACATCGCAGCTGTGCGAAGTATTATATTAGATGACCGTCATGTGACATACGAGCAGATTTGGGCTGTTATCAGTATCGGAATGACTGTAATTCAGTCGATATAACATAATGAGCTGTGTGTAAGAAAGCTAGTTTCCCGCTGGGTTCCCCACAATTTGTCCGAAGAGCAAAAGGCGGCTCGTGTAGATTGGTGCCGGAATACTCTGCAACGCTTCAACAGAGGGAAGTCAAATGCCGTTTATAATATCGTCTCAGGAGACGAATCATGGATTTATTCATACGAACCTGAAAGAAAACATCAGTCAGCAGTTTGGGTCTTCGAAGACGAGGTTAAACCAACGAAAGTGGTTCGCTCCCGCAGCGTGTCAAAGAAAATGGTCGCTACGTTTGTCTCGAAAAAGGGGCACGTTGCTACAATTCCTTTACAGGAACGCATAACCGTTACCGCTGAGTGGTATATCACGGTTTGTTAGCCAGAAATGATTGCCGAACTCCGAAATAATGACCCTAAACGTCGCATCATCTTACATCACGATAATGCGAGCTTCCATACGGCTCGGAAGACAAATGATTTTTTGAAGCAGGAAAACGTTGAGCTGATGAGCCATCCTCCATACAGTCCTGATCTGAGCCCAAAAGATTTCTTTACATTCCCTAGAATGAAGGATTTATTACGCGGTCAACGGCTTGAAGACCCCGAAGCAGCTGTGGAAGCGTACAAATTAGCCATTTTGTCAACATCAACTTCAGACTGGAATTACTGTTTTAATGATTGGTTCGCACGAATGGAAAAGTGCATTAAGTTGAACGGAGAATACTTCGAAAAACAATAAAATACAATTTTGCTATACCGTGCATGTGGTTTTTCTTATTCCCGATCATTTCCGTATGCCCCTCCGTACTCATAAGCTCATAACGATTATCATGACCAGGCGATTCGGTAATCGAATATTGCCCGTTGGTTGGTGAGATTGTGGTAGACATTAAAGGAAGTTGTTACATCACTACTACAATATATTTGTTTTATTTTATCATATTGGAAAACTTACGGCTGAAAACATCAAGTGACACATGAAAATAAATTTGAGGGAGAAGGCCTACATATACTATAGGCCTACATTTACTATTATCTCTATTACATATAAACAATTACGCGAAGCGAGCGACCAATGATTGGTTTATTTGTGTATTAAATTCAATAACGAATACATTCGCGATAGAACCAGAGTAACCGTCATAGCCCAGAAGATCAAAAAGCTGAATCGGTAATGTCTTTAAGGCCCAACTAACTGTTTAGGGAAGGAAGTTTTCCTCCTTACCTACTTATCTACAAATATATGTACCTACTTAGTTTTAAAATTTAATAGAAGTTTAGCTCGTATTAGTTGAAAGTGACGGCGTCTTTGCGGTAGCGGCATCGTCCCATTTCGTCCCGTAGTTATAAAACTTTACTTTATGGATGTCGTAAGGTGACAATGAGAAATGCCGGAAAATTCTGACTTCCAAGAGATGACGGTATACAATCTTGATTACGCTAGATGTAATTTTTAAAGTGCCGACGGTCAGCATCGTCAAAGGTGCCAGACTTCTAACGATAAAAGTAAATCCTATGTTAACGGGGTGATGATAAATGATAACGAGGAACAAGAACCAGCATAAAGTGTTCTTACCAGAATCCTTTGTTGGTCGTCGGTGACAACAACCAGGTCGCGGCAGCGATCGGCAGCGGCGGACAGCGCAGCGACAGCCCCAACCTGCGCACGTGCCGAGGCGGCTGCAGCGCGCGCTTGAAGGATCTCGGCACACCACGCCGTTGCACTCACTGTCTCCACCATTATCTGCAATTTACCGTAATGTGACTAGATGCAATTCGAAGTGGTCTAACACAAAAACAGTGTGTTGACATGATGATTTCTGCATTTGGTGATGAAGCCCCATCCAAAACCACAATTTATCGCTGGTTTGCTGAATTTCAACGTGGACGTGTCAAGCTCAGTGATGATTCCCGTCAAGGTCGTCCAAAAACTGCAGTCACCCAAGAAAACGTTCATGCTGTGCGTAAGCTGGTTGAGGAAGGTCGACATGTGACATACCGCAAAATTCAGGCAACTTTAGACATTGGCATGAGTCAAATACAAATAATCTTGCATGAACAATTAGGTGTAAAAAAGTTGTTTTCCCGATGGATACCGCATTCGCTCTGTGAAGAACAAAAAGCGGCTCGCGTTACTTGGTGCATCAGAACTCTCGAAAGATTCCACGCAGGATACTCAAATGCTGTATACAACATCGTATCAGGTGACGAATCCTGGATATACGCGTACGAACCCGAAAAAAAAATCAGTCACGAGTTAAGGTGTTCGAAAATGAGTTAAAGCCAACAAATATTGTTCGTTCACGGAGTGTTGCAAAAAAAAAATGGTGGCCACGTTTGTCTCCGAAACCGGCCATGTTACGACTATTCCTCTTGAGGGACAAAGAACGGTTAATGCAGAATGGTATGCTAGTATTTTGTTTGCCAGAGGTCGTTTCTGAACTCCGTAAAGAGAACTGCAACCGCCGCATTATCCTCCATCACGACAGTGTTCTCACACCGCACACAGAACAAAAGACTTTTTAGAGCAAGAAAACATAGAATTATTAGACCATCCGCCGTACAGCTCCGACCTAAGTCCTAATGATTTCTATATTTTCCCTAAAATAAAGAATAAATTGCGTGGACAGAGATTTTCATCACCTGAAGAAGCTGTGGACGCCTACAAAACGGCCATTTTGAAGACCCCAACTGCCGAATGAAATGGTTACTTCAATGATTGGTTCCATCGTAAGGAAAAATGTGTCAAATTTCGCGGAGAATACTTCGAAAAGCAATAAACACATTTTTAAATAGTAATATTGTGTTACTTCCTTTGTACTTTGTGAAATTTTCAGTGCCGCCCTCGTATGTCGCAGCACGAGTGGGTCGACTCGACGGGGGAAGGTCAACGCTCATACAGAACTTTCGTACAGTAAATTTGTAGAGAAGTGGTAACTCTATTTACTGGTAACGAGGCATTCTATTTTAGTCTGCAGGGCTGCCAACGCAACCATATTTTGATGCTTAATGAAGGTTAGTCCAGGTGTCTATCAGCCGCAGCATCCACTTACCATCAAGGACTTTGTTGACGTTTGCCACCCTTATTCTATAAAAAATGTGAATGCGTCAAACTTTTGAACAGATGTTGCTTGTGGGGGAATATTGATTTGACTTTAGAATAGTTTGGCAGTAGTTTAGGGTAGTAAGATGTTGCATTTGGTAGAGGTCTGGTCCCCGATTATAACAATACCATTCGCATTACAAGTGGTAAAATTAAAAAATTTGTACTACCGACTTCAATATAAAAATAAAATCATCGTCAATCGTAGTCGAAGTCAATTAAATACGTAATATTAAAGATAACTTAAAAAATACGGGTCAGATCTGGATCAAATTTATATGGGACCACCTGAGAAGCACCAGGTATCAAATTATAAAAAAGAATTGTTAAAATCGATTCACCTAGACTAAACAATTAAAAAGTTCTGAGGTAACTTACACACAAAAAGATACAGTCGAATTGAGAATTCCTCTTTTTCTTGAAGTCGGTTAAAAAGTATAGTATTAAGTATTGTACACTGTTTTCGAGAAAATAAAAAGAAACTATTAGAAACTATAAATGTGTAAACATGGAAAAACGAATGCAATATTACTGTGAAAGCTGGATAGCATACATAATTTTGGGTAAGTGCGACATGGACATAAGACCATATCAAAGACTAGTGTCTCATTATTATACTTCTATGGCTATTTTGTTCTTCTGTGGTCTATAATTTCATAATAAATTATGTTTACAAACGTTAAAGACATGATTATTATTTACTTTACACCCAGAAATCCTTTCAGGTAAGTTAGGTTAGAAGTTAGGTTTTTTCGAGAAATTGAATATTTTTCAAAATAAACGGTCTTTGATGATTATCTTAAATTTAATGAACGCAGCATTAATAGATGCCACCCGGACAAAGCCGGGTTATAATGTTAAACTGCTTAATTTTTTTAATAATCTACATATATACAACAAAACAAACTTTTTGCATTCAAACTATAATCAGTATAAAGCTCTTTCATATGCAAGCTTTGAAATCGGATCGCACGCCGCCGCTGCATTTTGATTATTATTCGGTTCACTAGTTATTCTTAGAATTAGATACTAAAATACATTTGCAGTCAGCTTTGCGATAAAATATTTATAAAATACCATTTATATAATAACTAGCTTGCCAGGCAGACGTTGTTCTGCCCTTTTCGACGACAATTTGTCATGTCCTATTAAAAATCCTTAAATTCGCAAAAAAATATTGTGGGCAAAAAACTATTCTATCTTTCAAGTTGGGCCAAACTGCACACGGTATGCAAATTTGATTAAAATCGGTTAAGTGGTTTAGGAGTCAATCGCGGACAAACAGCGTGACACGTAATTTATATATATTAAGATATATATATTATTTATAAATTAGCTACGCTGCGCCTCAGCTTTCGCCACAGCCTTCGTAGTTATTTTTTTACTGTCCAGAAATATTTGAGCACCCAGAAATGTATCCAGTTGATTTAGGATAGAAGACTATGGCGGGAGTGAAGCACAGCGCAGCTCTCGCTGCAGCCTTCTTGGTTATTTTTTACCACCTAGAAATACTAGAGCCTTCAGATATCGTTACAGTTGTGATAGGGGATACCCCCGCTCGCTTTTCCTGCCGGAGACAGATAAATGCTATCATTTTGAGGTTAGGTCTATGTGATTTTCTTTTAAATTTTTCTAAGAACGGTGTATTTACTTTTCATGCGAGTGGTGTCGGGGTGTAGAATACACTCTCCTCTCCGCTCTCCACCACTCTGTCTCCCACATCCTGACAAACGATTCTTAGCGCTTGTCATTTGTCAGTTGCACATGCCACTCGCACTTGAACCTGAACACTCAAAATGTAAACCGGGCCTTAATTTTTACCGGAATGTTTGCACGGGTTTACTTACGAGGAGGATCTATTCCTTTTTTCTATGACTATTATTGTGCGAAATGAATGTGCGAAATGACGTAAGTTATAGTCAATTCATAACGGCGCGTTACATTAAAAGGTTGTGTTCAAGTCAGTGTTTGTCGCGTTATAGTGTACATTGGAAAATGTTAAATAAAACTAGTTTTTACAAAATTAAATCCCAACCCAAGCATACAACTGCAAGACTTAACTTTATTGTAACTTCATACTGCGAACTAGTTTTCGTAAGAAATAATTGGAAAATGTTTTTTGTTCGTGGGAAGATTGAATTAGATCAGGAGAAGATTCTTAGTTTTAATGTACTGAATGAAAAAGATTCAAATTTTGCAAAATTTGTAAACAAATAATAGGTTATTTCCATCGTCATTGTTTTTGAATTCAGTATTAATTTTATTGTTAGTAAAATAAAATCTGCGACCTATTTTATTGTATTTAATGCCTGTATGCCCTTTGGGTGTACCGTAACTATTTGAACGAAAAAAACATAGTAACATATACAGTAACATAGTAAGGCGTTTTTCAATATTATGTGTCTGTATATTCCACTAAGATTTAATAATGTTTAGTAGTTCGTATTTAACATTATTGCAATGATTTTATTTACTTGTTATGTTTTGCACCTGCCATGATATTTTAATGCGCCCAGAGTTCACTTGGAGATAATACCAAACTCTTTGTATCCCCTTTTAATTAAGGCGATAATAACAGCACAAAGAAAGAAACAATTCTTTTTTGTTTTGTATTTTATCTTTCGTTTTTGCTTAGTTCAGAGAAGCCTCATTAAAAAATGAAACCTTTAGAAGACTTTTTTAAAATCTTGCACAGAGAGATAAAAAATTAGCTTTGAAACAATAAATTTTAATTTCTTAGGGATTTTTAAACTTAATATTTCATTTCATTTCATTAGATAGTTTTGTTTACTAGTCTCGGCAGAGAGTAGTAAACTCCTTGAATGTCCGTGCACTTGTTAGAAAAGACGAAATGTATTAAAATTATAACTAATTCAATATAAGTCAACTGAATTTGTGGAAGAATATAATAATTTTTATTCAATATAGATAACAAAAATACTTATTGAAAATATGCGGGACTTAACTACTACTGTTTACTAAGCATAAATTGTTTATAAGGGGTTACTAAGTTACTAACAATCATGTTATAATCTTTAGTATTGTAGCACATTTATCAAAAACAAGCGCAAATTCATATGCAACTTATTAGAACAAGTTTATTTTAATTAGCAAGTGGGTTAATACCAAGTACCTACAAGTCCGGGGAAAATAAGGCTCTTTCAATATTTTAAATTACAAGAGTAACGTCTGAAAACATGTCGAAAAGACTGTTGACAGTTCTGACATTTGAATAAGGCCCGCTTAAATGTTGTAATAAGGTTATTTACAGTATATATTCACTTCCATTAAAATGTAATTTTAGTTGCGGTTAATCACTTAAAAAACTTTTATGGAAATCTAACAATTATTATTATATATATAATAATGTATTTTACTAAATATATTTTATTATGTCTTAAACTTTTCTTGATTTAGTTGGTGAATATACTAAATAACTAATAAGTAATAACATATTTACTTATCATAATATAATAATTATGTTCTATTATAAATGTATATGATTGTCGTATCATCTTATATTCTTATATTGTATATATATATATATATATATATATATATATATATATATATATATATATATATATATATATATATATATATATATATATATAGCTTATAAACTCTTCATGCATTGGAAGACGTTTTTAAGCTACCAGACTGGAAAGGATACGGTATTTACATCAATGGCGAGTACATTACTCACCTTCGATTTGTCGACGATATAGTCCTTATGGCAGAATCGCTGGAGGACCTAAGCACTATGCTCAATGACCTCAATAGTGCCTCCCAACGGATAGGTCTTAAGATGAACATGGACAAAACAAAGACCATGTGTAACGTTCATGTCACACCTAAGCTGGTGGTTGTTGGGAGCACTAAGCTCGAAGTTCTTGACGAGTGTGTGTTGTTTACCTAAGTAAGTCCAATTTTGGCCGAGAGGTCAATCAAAGGATTCAACTCGGCTGGGCCGCGTTCGGGAAATTACGACACATCTTCTCGTCAGGTATACCTCAAAACCTGAAAACGAGACTGTGCGTGCTGCCAGTGATAACCTATGGAATTGAGACGTGGTTCTTCACTGCTGGCCGTATGAGGACGATCAAGGTCGCTCAGCAGTCTTTGGAGAGGACTATGGTCGAGGTTCTCTGCGTGATAAATTTAAAAATGAGGATATCCGCAGTAGAAACAAAGTGACCGTCATAGCTTAATGGATCAGTAAGCTGAAATGGCAATCGGCCGGTCATATAGCTCGAAGAACCGACAACCGATGGGAAAAAAGATTTTCGAGTGGCAGCCTTGTTGGATGGATGTTAAATGAATGTTTTTGTTGTTTAGCGATAGGGCCACCTAATTGTACACATATTAAATTGAAATTTGATAAGTATGTGTTTATGTTATATGTGTGCAATAAAGAGTGTAAATAAATAAAAAACCTGCCATTGGCCGTGTGATGGTAACATGAGAGAATTTACCACCCCACTCATCCTATAGTTACAGAAAACGCTTTATAGACCTACTAAGTCTGTGACGGATGGTTGTTTAAACGTTTCGTAATTTATTATCATCAATAACAACTCAAAGTTCACAGCTGGACATGACTGGCGGAATGGTGATCCTGTACCAGACTCTCACACTGGGTATTTTACGTCTGACGTTAACTAGAATAATGGTTGTATCGATATCCACCGTAAAGCCTAAGGCGTTTTTCACTTTTATTTAAAATATCTTTTCACCTTTCTGCATTAAAAAGTTGTTTTTAATGCAGACTTTTTTGTTTTTACGATTTACTTATTTACTTTATTGCACAGGGGGAGACATTAAAATCGAAAGGCTATACGTTGTTCTACAAGTCACTAACTATTATTTATTCTGTGACGCTACTTTTAAAACCGCTGGCACAATACAGGGATTATAGCAACGAGGTCGTGAACGGGCCGTAAAATAAGACTTTCCTTGAATAGACAATCTGCGAAACACACAGCGGTCTCAACGCTCAACGCGAGGCACAATACAATATAAATAGGCCATGAATCCATGCGATGCGATAGCAATCAATACAGTTACAATAATCCAAACAGTTCTGAGAATACTTCCAGTGGTAAATGCGATAAAAAATGCAAAGGGATGCAACATCTCTTCGTAACGCAAATGAGTCAAGCCAATCATAAAGAGGGGCCCAGAGTTGGGAACCATACTCCATGTGAGCATGTGCTATGACGTGAACTACGGCATGTATTCACCTCAAGACTGAAAAATAAATGGATCCTAGTTCCCGCCGGCCCTGGAGTTACAGACTCTGGAACACATGTATATCATCATTACTAATAAGACCCAGGTACCTTACATAGCATATTTTTTAGAAACTTAAATTAGTCTAGATAAACTTTCTTTTAGGCGGTTAAAGAAACTATTTTCTGAAAATAAATATATTATTTAACTTGATAAGAAACTTAAAAGATTCATGTTTAACAAGGACTATAAGGTCGATGAACACAAACATAAGTGACAAAATGATATACACCATAATAACTAAATCGAGGATACACTATACAATGCGACAGCTAATGTCGTTGCAAAGAAACAAGAAACAAAAAAGAAAAAAAAATGAGGCATTATTACATAAAAATTTAGTTTTCATGAAGATCAGAATACTTTTAGCAAAAATGAAAGGATTTTGAATAAAGCCATATCATATTATGGTTAATATTCTTTTGTAGACTTTGCTGCCTTTGTAATCCAAACCCGGTATTAAATTTCAAATTGAAAAACGAATATTGCTCAGACGGAAAATCTATTGTAGGTGAATTAGAATATCGTTAGCGTTAGTTACATAAAATTAATTATTTAACAAGGCATATTACTCTACATTATTTAAAATTACCTTTTATGACATTCAAGGATGAATTAGAGGAACATAAGAAGGATATAATGTACCCATTATGATATTTACAATCTGCCATTAATTATATTAAATTTGTATAAATTAATGTTATAATAATGTTTACCGTGTAATGACGGTGAAAGGATATCCATTACACTATGTACGCACACATGTGTGTCGTAAGATGAGATGGATACGTTAATTAAATATTCTTGATTGAGAATCAAAACGTAGATACGGTGTTACTCCTGAGGACTAAGATAGAATGCCTCATTAAGAGGATAATAGTAAGTCAGCTCAAATTCTAATTTCACCCCCACTTCCCCGCGCGTCGTATGCTATGTACCGACATGTTTGTAATCACTAATACTGTAAGTAAATAGGTCGTTAGATACTTATTTCAATAGGTTTATCATATTTATGCCTGTTTCTTTACGCTAACCCAGTCGCTTCTTATTTTTATGACGGTTATTTCCCATTTTAATTTTACGTCGTGCTGTTGCGTAATGTATATTCTGATCGTAAGCGACACAACTTCTCCCTTCAAAAGCCAGGGCGATACTAACGGGTAGGCATGTCGATTTAAAATCGATTAATCGAAAAATCGATTCTTTGGAGTAAAATTATCGATTTTTAGATCGATTCGAAGCACCGCATCGATTCACTGAATCGATCCAAAAACCTCTTGAATCGGACTGATTCATTTGATACAAGAACTAGCTAAAATTCCCAAACTGGATGGGGTAAGATACCACAGTTTTTTAATTTTTTGCTGTTGGGTGACGCAAAAACAACCAGTCGTACTTGGTTGATAATTTGAACGCAATATATATTTGAATAAAATAAATGTTTATGAACGCATCCAACAATATCGAAAAGTTGTCATTTCATTTTCATTTCTAAAATTCTTAAGCCCACTTTCCCCTAAAGGATGTAATGTAATTTATATTACATCTCGAGATATAAATTAATAGCGCTCACCGTACTTTTAAATGGAACCGTTTCCACTGAGATGTAATATATATTACATCCCAAACTATCAATATTTTTTCGATCGACCGAGCGATATTTTCATATATTATATTTCACCTCCTGTGCTATAATATAATATAATATTATAGCTGTGAACCTGTTTGAACTGTGAACTTGTGAATTTACATTATTTATTATCAAAAATATACATACTGTGAACTGTAAGTACAGACAGAGTACTTTTTAAATACCTAGATACTGTAAAAAAATATTATACCGTACGTTTAAGTTTATAGAGGTTTATAGTAAGGAAATAACCAGTATTGTGTTCGTGTAGCATTCATTTCGATATGATAATAGTGAGTTATTGGATTGAAACAGATTTATCGAAAATCTACGTTGAAGTTTGCACTTCTGTTAAAGTATTGTTGTTGTATTTAGCCTAAAATGTCAAATAAAAGTGTTACGTGGAATCACTTTGTAAAAAAAGGGATCGAGTGGAGTATGTGCGAACCACTCCTAACACAAGCGTTTCAAGCTTACTTAGAGTGGTTAAAAGAAATATTAGTAATATTAATCAATAAGACTACTAACATTTTATTTAAAAAAATTAAAAAAATAAACAGTTAAGAAGTTAAAGAATAAAAATCAAAAATTCTTGAAATTTCATGTATGAAAATGTCGCGATTAATCGAAAATCGATCTTTTAATCCTCGATTTAATCGATAATCGATTCAAGTACCTTCGATTCAAATCGATTCAGAGATCGATTTTTTTAAGAGTGAATCGACATGCCTACTAACGGGGCGATAGGAATCAAGCTTACGCACCGATAGTTTAGGTAATTTCCTTTTACAGTGAAAATAATGGTATTTTAAAAAAAGTAAATAACATAAGCACTGCTTTATAGATAGTTCAGTTAGTATGCAAAGTTTCATGATCTTATTTAAAGTATTTTATGAATAACAGCGGTTTATTTTTCAGTTTGGAGGTAACTTTGGATTTTTTTTCTGTCGAGAAAATTTTACGGAATTGTGTTTTCGTCTAACATAGTCCTTAACATTATCCTCAACTTTACTATATTTTATTTCAAAATTAATGCTGCAATACTTTCGGCATAACGGAGGATCTTGCTAAGCCATTTGAGGTTATATTTCCCCTTAATGTAAAAAAGGGTCTCCGGATCTCTACACTAAACATACTGCAGTATTAAGGGGATATAGTAAGTCAGCTCAAATTCTAATTTCGCCCCCACTTCCCCGCGCGTCGTATGTTATGTACCGACATGTTTGTAATCACTAATACTGTAAGTAAATAGGTCGTTAGATACTTATTTAATTAGGTTTAAGTATTAGGTTAAAGTATATTCATGTGCTTACTATGAGTATTGTTGACTGGAACAACTCACGCCGTAAAGTAACTCAAGGTACATTAAAAAGTACGAGAATTCCTCAGAATAATGTTATAACGTCATTTTATACTAAATATATGGTTATATAGCTAGAGGCGGATGAAATGCTAGGCTGCTAGCCCTTTTCGGCGCTCCTCTGGTGGCTATATCATTATAAAATATAATTACTTTTTTTTACAAATAAACTACACTATAATTTATAATATAGTTAACTAGCTAAATAATTAGGACACGTAACAGGTGTGCGTGGATGGAAAATGTAATGAGAGAGTGAGGGCGATGTACGAGTAGAAGTGACCGTATAGAAAGTATAATTCTTTATTTTATGTAAGTAATTTTTTTCTCGCTTAAAAACTTCCGCGCGCACCCCTTTGTAACCTTGCCATAAGGATAATTAGTCACTGCATTTGGCTTAGGCAGAGCTACTGCTACGGGCAGGCTTCGGGAAATCCTTTTATTTTCCACAAAGAAGATTAAATGTGCATATTACATTATGCTCACTTTTAAATGCAACGTAGGTGCTACTATTTTTACTATACAATGATGGTGACAAAGGAGCACACCGTCCACATGATGGTAAGTGGATGCTGTGGCCCATAGACATCTACATTTAACCTCGATTAAGAATCAAAATACAGATAGATGCGTTGTCATCCTTGAGGACTACGATGGATTGCATCGATTCTAGTAAAACGGGTCTCCAGTTCTATACACTCACCATACAAAATACAGCAGCATTAAGCTGCTATTTTACGCTGGTATTTCTTAGTTATTTTAGTTAAATGATGGAACATATATTTTTGGGTTATTAGTCTTTATTATCTTTACTTCTTATGTTAAAAATGTAGGTAATATGTTCAACAGTAAAAGTTCAAATTTCAACATAATACATAAGACTACAGTTTCAGAAAGATTTTTGTATGTATGCACGTGAGTGTGTGTAAGTTTGTACGTTTGTGTGATGGTATTAATGAGTTCTTCATCTATTACCTCGAGAATTAATGACGATATCGTTTTAATACCAATTTCTTTTGAATATTAACCGCCTAAAATTACCATTAAGTAACTTTTAATAAAATATTTTCCGTACTATCATTTGTCAGATAGGCAGTTGATAGTGAAAGTCGCAAATAAATGCGAAACTTGAAATGTTGGAGTAGGTACCTACGTAGTATTCTGTGGAAGTGTTACAGTTGCTCACTTATACCGAGTATATAATACCTTACTTCGTCAGTATAAGAATACAAAAAGCAATTTGTAATGTTGTAAATCTTTAGTACGCCACGTTTGAAATTTTGAAAAAACGTTTCAATTATCCGTAGAAATATTATTTAAATTAATACGGCCCCTCCCCCGTGATTAAGTTATTGTACTTCACGAACGGTTGTGTTTTTTACTACTCGTGGTTAATTCTTTTCATTTCTGATCACCCTATTAAAATCCATTCCTACTACATATATATTATTGACATTCTCCATAGATTATAGATTGCCGAAAAGTGATATTTGGTATAATTTCCTCGCATGGTATCCGGTTTGGCGACATTTAATACGAAAATCCTTAAATATTGTTTCATATTAAAATTAAATGACAGTTTTCATTGTATGTCACGTGATAACTTGATAGAGTTTTGTTTATTTTTATAAATATTGGATATTTATTTTACGACTCGTAAGGAGCTTATCGTTAGACTCACCCTGTTAAAGCCTGCTTCCAAATATGGTAGTACTGCGAAGTCATCTTTGAGATACGCACTGAAAAAAAGGAAAATATGTTAATTTTTATTTTTAACTATATTACGCAGCGATGCGCTGCAAGCCGCAATGCCTTTTTATCATAAACCGTCGCGGGCGCATACACTAACTCCCCAAAATTTCATCGCAATCGCATTGTAAAGAAATGCATAAAAGATTAGTTTTTATATAATATAAGGGACCAATGCTAAATATTTTAAAATATGTAACCATTTTAAAGTAATTTACTTAAAACAGAACGGAAAAAAACCTTTTATAGAATAATGCAAGCAAGCAACACAGTGTTATGAGTTATGTTACATCTGAGAACTAAGATGGAATGCCTCGTTTCAAGTAAAAAGGCTCTCCGGTTCTTTACACTCACCATACAGAATACAGCAGTATCAAGAGGATTGTGACGTGCCGATATGGATCTCGAGTAGGTATGTTCAAAAATGCTATGTGCCTCATATCGCTCGCTCCGTATCGTGCGATAGAGTTGCAAGTCTTGGTAGCAATTGCCCAGATTTCTTATTTGAAATATTGCTTCGGGTGGTGACGTTTTCACCCCCCTAAACCCTTATAAAATGGGAATTTTGGTCTCATTAGAATCAGTACTCCTTAATCTTGGTCTGTAAGTTTTCTTTTTAAGAATTTCAATTTAGCTCAATTTAAACAAAAACGCTTGAGGAAGCATTTAAGTTTAAAATATAGATAATTAGAAGCTAATTGTAGATAAATATTGCGTACATAAATGCTATTGTATGCAATATTTCTTTAATATAATATATTAAATCTACATTTCCAAATATGATGAAAATTAGACTATGTTTACGTGGGAGAAAACGTTATCGCTTTTTGTATGAAAATTTACAGCTTCACAATCCTCTTAAGGTCTTTTGCATATTTTCATACTATGGTATTCTGTAAGAGCATGGTTTTTCCCCAGTAGAGCCGATTCATTCGTGCCAAAACCATAATAAAGCTGCAGCATGGCTCTACTACGTATCAAAATCGGTGTAAAACATTTCAGGTAGAAGCTCCTGTAAAGTTATGTAAGTTGATGTATAAAATTCGACACAATTACAATCTTACGCTGTACTCAAATTCAAAGCTGAGGTTGAAAATTTCGATTGAAGAGATGTTTCGTGGAATAAATTCGAAGGTGAAAAGTAAAAAATTATGAGGACATCGTGTGGGAAGTTCTAGCTCCTTGAAGCGCCATTTTAAAAATGTATGCTATTACTTGTTATTTCGCGTTGAGTTCTGTTTAAAATTTTCTCGAAATATATTACTCAAAATTGCTGTCCCTATTTATATTTCAGAAGAAAGATTGTAAGAAATCAAGAATATTGATTAATTTTCCGGTACACCGTAAAGTTTCTATAAACTTATGATTGTACCGTAACGTAATGTGTAATTAATGAATGTAATAATATATTAAAAAATAAATAAAATAAATAATAGTCCTATTTTAAGCAAGATAAATTATATATTTTCAATTCCATTTAATATATACATGAGGAAAAATTTTCAACGCCATCATTCACCTGTAACATTTCAATTCATTCACAATTCATTCATTGTTCCAACCCTCATCCGTCATTGTATTATAACCCACTTTCACATAATATAAGGACTTTCAGAATAGAACTACTAAATGGAATATTGTAAAGACTTTTGAAATAGAAACGTATAACATGTTATTCGTATACAGAAAGGTAATGTTTTTTGATGGGCGCAAACATTGAGCTGAATAATATGAGTAAAAAAAAAACAATAATATTAGAGTAAAAAAACTTAAACAACACGCATTGATCATGAGTAGTGATCTTGATCAGGATACAGGGATCAAATTATTAAATTATAGTATTTTAATCGGTCGTTGATACGTAAGCTTGCCCTGTAAGCATGTACCTACTTATGGCACTTACGGTATGGCTTAATGATTACGTATCTTTTGCCATATCATTAGTACAAACCCAAACCCTAGGCGAAATTCATTTGTACAGAATTTTTTGTTGATTTTCGGGTCTGGTGTGTTTTAATATAACCTTTTATTATAGAATCAAGGTGACAAACGGGCACACTGTTCACTTGATGGTAAGTGGATGCTGTGGCCTACAGAAATCTGCATTTATCTTCAATTAAGAATCATAATGCAGATGCGTTGTCACCTCTATGGAATGAGATGAAATGCCTCGTTTCCAGTAAAAAGGGTCTCGGGTCCTCTACTCTCATCATACGAAACACAGCAGTATTGAGCTGCTTTAAGCTGGTATTCTGTGAGAGCGTGGTCCTTCCCAGGTCGAGCCGACCCATTCGTGCTACAACCATAATATGGCTGGAGCGTGGCTCTACCACGTATTTATTGGCTTCTTCCATAGATTACCTCGCAGGAATATTTATCATAGTTACCATGATTTTAAGTTGGAGTAGCAGCTTCAGTTTTTTTAACTATTTTGAGTCGTATCAGAAGTATGCTGCTGCCTAAATCTATGTCAGTGCTGATGCCTTATGTCTGTGCTGCTACTCATCTACTGTTTCATTTCTTTTATCGCCACTTACCACACCCACGGTGAGGTGGTTGGTAGATCCCAATAAGTAGAGACAAACGAATCTACTACGCCATGTCAAGTTACTAATTAATGTTTAATCTTTCTAAAAAATAAATTAACTAATGAACATATTATAGGTGTTTCGTAATGAGTATATATTGTATAGTAATAATTTAGGAAAATATAATAATAAGAAGGGAAAAGTTCGTGTTTTGTTTGTATAAAAGTGAAGAAAAATCTCTTTGTTTGTAATGATTGTACTCGTATCTGGCTGGTTTTAATATCAATGTAAAAAGGACATTAAGAAAAAGAAAAAGTAAAAGTAAAAAACACTTTCCCGCCACTTTTCAATTATTTTTCTGTCCGCCAAAGGAGTGAATGTAATAAAATAAATAAATTTGATATATTCTGAAGTTTTATTACAAAAAAGGTAAAAATGCGATTTAAACTGCGAAAAAAAATTTGTGACGTTTATGTGGACGTTTGTGACGTTTACGGACCTAATGAGGTGTCCGTAAGAGTAGCACAAAATGTTCAAGCGTTTTCAGTCCGGGTATTTCTTCAGCTTGCTCTGATCGCCCTCATACGGAGAAATTTGATGCCATTTTTCTAAAAGTGAAGCAAGATTGGCATATTGATAGATACGACGACCGAGGAATTGAGGGTTGACCACAAAACAATTTTGACATTTGAAAAAGTCCTAAAAAAGTTCGATTTTTGAGTACCACACGAGCTCACTAAAAGAAACCTAATGAATTGCATTGCGATTCTCTATTGAAACGTAATGAAACCGAACCAATTTTGAAAAAATGGATTACTGGTAATGAAAAGATGGATCACTAGTGATAAAAAGTAGATCACCTACAACAAGAACGTGCGAATAATATCATAGTCGAAGGGTAGTGAAGCTCCACAGTCTGTTAGGAATCCCGGATTAACACGCAATAAGGTGATGCTAGGTAAGTCCAACTTCGACCGAGAGGTCAATCGACGGATTCAACTCGGCTGGGCAGCGTTCGGGAAATTACGACATATCTTCTCGTCAGGTACACCTCAATCTCTAAAAACTAAAGTGTACAGCCAGTGCGTGTTGCCAGTGATGACTTACGGATCTGAGACGTGGTCCTTTACTGCTGGCCGTATGAGGACGCTCAAGGTCGCTCAGCGAGCTATGGAGAGGGCTATGCTCGGAGTTTCTCTGCGTGATAGACTCAGAAATGAGGATATCCGCAGTAAAACCAGAGTGACCGACATAGCCCAACGGATTAGTAAGCTGAAGTGGCAATGGACCGGCCATATAGCTCGAAGAACCGATAACCGATGGGGAAGAAAGGTTCTCGAGTGGCAGCCTCGTACCGGTAGGCGTAGTGTAGGGCGACCCCCCACTAGATGGAGTGACGACCTGGTAAGACATGCAGGAAGTCGATGGATGCAGGTGGCTCAGGACCGTGCTTTGTGGCATACCTTGGGGGAGGTGGGATTATAAGGTCATCGTTTGTAATGAGATTTTATCCCCGGACAAAACCATTGATTCGGATCTATACTTCCAGCAACTAATGAGACTCGAGACAAGAAAAGGAGAAAAAATCGATCAACAGAAAAGGAGTGGTTTTTCATCACGAAAACGCCAGACCACGTACATCTTAGGCAATTCAGCAAAAGTTGAGAGCGCTTGGTTGGGAAATGTTAATGTATCTACCATTTAGTCCTGACCTTACACCCTGAGATTTTCACCTCTTTCGGTCTCTTCAGAATTCTTTGTGTAGTATTAGATCAACATCACATCAAGAGAGGACTGTCAAAATTACTTGTCGCATTTTTTTATCAAAAATCCTAGGATTTCCATAGCAACGGGATTATGTCACTACCTACAAAATGGTAACAAGTTATCGAACAAAACGGCACATATATATTATAATTAAATGTGATTAAACTTGTATGTGGATTTGAGTGGATCAAACATAATATACAAACACCGTGATATCATAGAATGATAAGTGACAAAAAACTCATACAGCATGTTCAGGGTTAAACTGAACATGCTGTATGAGTTTTACAAACTGTTCTTTTTGCAGTTTGATTGATCCATCAACTGCAGTAGTCAGTTACCATCAAATGGACTGTGAACTCGTTTGTGTCTTCAATAAAATTTTAGGAAAGTAGTGTCCAGTTGTAGAATTGAAAAGACTATACCTGCCACAAAATCTTATCACTCCACGGGTGGATTGGTAGAGAATGCCGAAAAGCATTAAGTCCGCTTTTTGTTATCATATTTAATAAGATGTTACCATAAAGATTTTAAAAAAACTTAGTTTACTCTCTATAACAGAATCATTAGGTTGTTAATTGTTATCATCAATAACATCATCATCATCATTCATCATTACAGCCCTTTACAAGTCCACTGCTGAACATAGGCCTCCCCCAAGGTATGCCACAAAGCACGGTCCTGAGCCACCTGCATCCATCGACTTCCTGCATGTCTTACCAGGTCGTCACTCCATCTAGTGGGGGGTCGCCCTACACTTCGTCTACCGGTACGAGGCTGCCACTCGAGAACCTTTTTTCCCCAACGGTTGTCGGTTCTTCGAGCTATATGGTCGGCCCATTGCCACTTCAGCTTACTAATCCGTTGGGCTATGTCGGTCACTCCGGTTCTACTGCGGATATCCTCATTTCTAAGTTTATCACGCAGAGAAACTCCGAGCATAGCCCTCTCCATAGCTCGCTGAGCGACTTTGAGCGTCCTCATACGGCCAGCAGTGAAGGACCACGTCTCAGTTCCATATGTCATCACTGGCAACACGCACTGGTTGTACAACTTAGTTTTCAGGTTTTGAGGTATACCTGACGAGAAGATATGTCGTAATTTCCCGAACGCTGCCCAGCCGAGTTGAATCCGTCGATTGACCTCTCGGTCGAAGTTGGACTTACATAGCCGGACTATTTGTCCCAGGTAAACGTACTCGTCAACAACTTCGAGCTTAGTGCTCCCAACAACTACCGGCATAGGTGTGACATGGACATTAAACACGATCTTTGTTTTGTCCATGTTCATCTTAAGACCTATCCGTTGGGAGGCACTATTGAGGTCATTGAGCATAGTGCTTAAGTCCTCCAGCGATTCTGCCATAAGTACTATATCGTCGGCAAATCGAAGGTGAGTGATGTACTAGCCATTGATGTTAATACCGTATCCTTTCCAGTCCAGTAGCTTGAAAACGTCTTCCAATGCAGCGGTGAAGAGTTTCGGGGAAATAACGTCACCCTGTCTTACACCTCTCTGCAGTTGGATAGGTTTCGTACTCTGGTTCTGTACTCGGATAGCCATCGTAGCCCTACTGTACAAGCACTTCAGCACTTCGATATACCGACAGTCAACTTGGAACCGCTGAAGAGACTGCACCGCCCGAATTTCGACGGAATCAAAGGCTTTCTCATGTGGACTACATACGCCAGGCAAAGTGGCAGATTGTACTCTTCGGACTTCTGTACAATTTGCCGAAGGGTATGTATGTGGTTTATGGTACTAAAGCCTTTTCGGAAACCGACTTGTTCGGGAGGCTGGAAGTCGTCGAGTCTGCGTGCGAGACGATTTTTTTTTTTTTTTTTTTTTTATAGAAGAGGGGGCAAACGAGCATGCGGCTCACCTGATGTTAAGTGACTACCGCCGCCCATGATCAACCGCAACACCAGGAGAATTGCGGGTGCGTTGCCGGCCCTTTAGAAAGGAGTAAGCTCTTTTCTTGAAGGTCCCCAGGTCGTATCGGTCCGGAAAAATCGCCGGTGATAAACTATTCCACAGAGAGGTTGTACGTGGAAGAAAGCTCCTTGTGAAACGTACAGTGGTGGACCGCCAAGCATCCAGATGGTGTGGATGGTATCGGGACGTTTGCCGTGTCGTGCGTTCACGAAATTTGGCGGCTGGGATTAATCCGAACAATTCCTCAGAGCACTCCCCGTGATAGATGCGATAAAATACGCAAAGAGATGCAACATCTCTTCGCAACGCCAGTGAATCGAGCCGATCGGAAAGCACTCGGTCGTCGACGATTCGAGCCGCTCTGCGCTGGATGCGGTCAAGTGGAAGGAGCTGGTACTGGGGAGCCCCAGCCCAGAGATGGGAACAGTATTCCATGTGCGGTCGAACCTGCGCCTTGTAAAGTTGCAGGCGGTGTGCCGGCATGAAATACTGCCCCGCTCTGCTGAGCACGCCAAGCTTTTTAGAGGCCAATTTGGCCTTCCCTTCCAAGTGACCACGAAACTGCACGTCACTCGATATGTCGACGCCGAGGATTCCGATACTGGCTGAGGCAACAAGGGGAGTGCCTTGAAACTGAGGGGATACGACAAAGGGGTTCTTTTTAGCGGTTAACGCGCAAACTTGTGTCTTCTGGGGGTTAAACTGGACTAGATTTAGTCGTCCCCAATCCGAGACTCTGTTCAGCAAAGACTCGACTTCAGACACAAGTTTGTCCCGGCACTCGGAGACGTTTTCCCGAGAAATATTGGCTCGGCCGGTGTAAAGAGCATCACCAGTGCTGTCATCTGCATAGCAATGAATGTTACGGGTATGCAACATATCATTGATATGCAGAAGAAACAGCGTTGGCGATAGCACGCAGCCCTGTGGAACACCAGCATTAATAGGCTTGCAATCGGAGCTTGCACCGTCTACAACGACCTTGATGCTCCGATCTGCAAGAAAGCTGGTGATCCAATCGCACAATTTCTCGGGAAGCCCATAGGAAGGGAGCTTCGAAAGAAGCGCTTTGTGCCAAACCCGATCGAAGGCCTTCGCAATGTCCAAACTAACGGCCAATGCCTCCCCCTTGAACTCTACTGCCTCCGCCCATCTGTGAGTGAGGTAGACCAGAATATCACCAGCTGACCGACCACGGCGAAAACCGTATTGGCGGTCACTAATCAGCTGGTGATCCTCAAGGTACCTCATGAGCTGGCAGTTTACAATGGACTCCATTGTTTTGGAGAACAAGGAGGTGATGGCGATTGGCCGGTAGTTGGACGGGTCTGAGCGGTCGCCTTTTTTAGGGATCGGGTGGACGAAAGCAGTCTTCCATGATTTTGGGACTACGCCTAGGGAGTAGGAGTACCGGAAAAGACGCGTTAAAACCGGTGCCAACTCTGGAGCACACGTCCTCAGCACAATTGGGGGGATTCCGTCAGGCCCACTCGACTTGTGGATGTCCAGGGAGAGGAGTGCTTTGCGAACCGAGCGCTGTGTGAACTGCACTTCCGGCATGGAGCACTCACACCGCGGGATGGTCGGCGGCGTACTCCCCCCGTCATCGAGAGTCGAGTTAGACGCAAAGAAGGAGCCTAGAAGATCGGCTTTCTCCTTTGCAGTATGGGCCAGTGAGTCGTCCTCCCTGTGCAGAGATGGAAGAGATGGCTGACAGAAATTCCCCTGGACAGCCTTGGCGAGAGACCAGAATGCACGGGTTCCAGAAGGAAGGCGAACTAGTCTCTCGCCAATTCTGCCTATGTGCTCTGACTTTGCCTTGGCAATGACTCTTTTGAAGGACCTAGAGGCGGAATTATACTTCTTTTTTAGAGCGCTGGTGTTTACATCCCGGGACGCTGATGCATCAACCCGGGCTTGGTAGCACTCCTGCTTATAGCATGATGCTATTTTACAGGAGCGACCAAACCATGGCTGAGATTTGCCTCCAATGGGCACCACAGAGGAAGGAATAAAAAGTTCCATACCCTGAAGTACCACATCAGTAACAGAATCCGCAACAACGTTGGGATCATCCGGCGAGAAGCAAACCCGCCCCCAAGGGTAGGATGCAAAGAAAGACCGCATCCCATCCCAATCGGCTGACCTATAGTGCCAAACACGGCGGCAGCCTGCAGAATGCAACCGCGATTTCAGCGTGAGTGGCACAACACTCCGGACCAGACAATGGTCCGAGGAGCCTAAAGGGGCGTCGACGGAAATCTGATATCCGTCCGGGTGAGAGGTCAGCAGAAGGTCCAACAGGGAAGGTGCATGATCCTCCACATCTGGAATCCGCGTAGGCGAAGTAACCAGTTGTGTCAGACCATATGCCAAGGCAAAATCATGAACAGATCTCCCCGCATGATCGGTTAAACGTGAACCGAGCCATTCGGCGTGATGGGCGTTAAAGTCGCCGAGGATCACGATCTCTGCAGAGGGGATCTGCTGTAGCAACGAATCTGCAGCCATTTGGACGTGGTCGAAGAGTCGGTCTGTTTCGGCATTACCGCTGTGGGACCTATAGAGGCACCCGTAGACGCGCGGATGGTCGTCGCTGTCTACGCGTAGCCAAAGGATGGACAGGTCCGAACCTTCAAGTCTGCCGAGGCGTCGAGAACAGATGTCCTCTCTGACGTAAACGCAAACTCCAGCCCGAGGCACAAAGGAGTGTTCCAGTTTGTACCCCGGGTAGGAGAGATACGAAACATCAGCCGGAGAGGACACCTGCGTCTCGGTCAGAAAGAGCAGAGCCGGCCTCGCCGTCTCGAGATGGTAGTGGACGGCGTTTAGGTTAGAGTGAAGTCCCCTGATATTGCAGAAATTCACGGACAGCGTGGCAGGGGTCGCCTTGGTCTTGTTGCTCCGTTTGCCCCGAGCAGTTGTAGTCTTGAGCGGAATTTCGCCCCCCCCCAGAATACGCGGGGCAGCCTGAGCACCCACGCTCAGAAGTGGAGAAACATGGTCGTGGATGCTCAGCGAGGGATTCTCCAGGGGTGCTGGTACCCTCCTGGGGTAGTCTATCTTTATTTAATTCCGCTACCATGTTGATGGGGGGGGGGGGGGATTTGGGCCTCGTATTCGCGATTCGGCGATTCGTAATGACTCTCGAAAACAACACGTAGACGCGGCTCAGAAGGGATATCGATCTGTAGTTCTTCAAAAGGGCGTTGTCACCTTTCTTGAAGAACAAGACCACCGCACTTCTGCTCCACGCCTCCGGAGTAGTGCCACCATGGAGGACGGAATTAAAGAGCCTCTGAAGGACTTCAAGTACCGGTTTTCCACCCGCTTTCAGAAGCTCCGCTGTAATTCCATCCTCGCCTGGGACTTGCCGTTTTTAAGGTGCTGGAGAGCCATTCTAATCTCGCTCAGACTGACGTCCGAGATATCATCGGAATAGTGTCGGAAAAGACCCGCTCTTGGATCGTTACTCACACTTGCGTGTGGGTCCAACGATGATGTGTACAGCTGTCCATAGAACCTCTCAATCTCACTCAGAATCTCAGGTGTCCCGGAAACGATGCTGCCACACTCAGTCTTCAGTTTTGACAGTTGGCTCTTACTGGCAGACAGATCTCTGGGAAAGACTTTGGAGCCCTGGTTCCGCGCAATCGCTTCTTCAATACGAGCAGTATTAAATTTGCGTAAGTCTCGCCGCATGCATTTGGAGATCTGTCTGTTCAGTTGCCTGTATGCTGTCAAATCTGTCGACGATTGCAGCCTCATCTCCCGTCTAACAGCCATGAGATTAAGAGTGTGATCGGAGAGCTTTTGTGTTCTTCTGCGGCAGGTCTTGCAGAACTTAGCTCCGACCGCATGGACAGTTTCCACGAGCTTGTCATACATATCGTCCACTGCATTGCAATCTTCTAGGCACTGAAAGCGGTTACGTAACTCGAGCTGAAAGGTTTCAGGATTCTGGATTAGAGCACGAGGGGGACGGAGCGTTGACTTCATTAGACGAGACCTCTCCAACTTAACGTTTAGGTTCAGTGTGCCTCTAACCATTCGGTGATCCCTGCCAGTTTTCACCCTTGCGATCACTGAGACATCACTGAACAGTTGGCGTCTGGTCGTTATAATGAAGTCAATCTCTTTTTTGTCGAACCGTCGGGGCTCGACCAGGTCCATTTCCTGTGGGGCCGCTTCTGGAAGAAAGAGTTCATCATAAAGAGTCCCTCTTTCTCCATAAAGTCGGCCAGCTGCTGGCCCCTACGGTTCCGTTGCCCTACTCCAAATTTCCCTACCTTCAGCTCACCGCTTTCTCTTGTGCCTAGTTTTGCATTGAAGTCTCCCATCAACACCGTGTAGTGGGTTGTGGAGGAATGTATGGCTCTGGAAATATCCTCATACATTTCCTCCACCTCCTCATCGGGATGTGCCGAGGTTGGTGCGTAAACCTGTATGAATTTCAGCGAATACCGTTTGGTGATTCTGAGTATCAGGTACGCGACCCTCGTCGACACACTCCCAATCTTTACAACGTTGTTGACGAGAGACTTGTGGACGATAAATCCGACACCTCCTTGGGACAGATGGTCGCCCTTCCGGTGATAGAACAAGTTGCCGGACTCGAGGATTACCGTGTCTTCCCCCTCTCTTCGGACCTCGGATAACCCAATAATATGCCAGCGCAACTTGTCTACCTCTTCTTCCAACTCTAGTATCTTCTCGTCAGTCCTCAGGGTGCGTGCGTTATATGTTGCCAGGACGAGTCGTCGTAGGTGGCAACCGAACCTCCACCGGAGATTCTTAGCACCCCCTGCCCCGCCGTTACCATGGTCGCCACCGTAGCCAGGAATAGCGGGGCCGCCGGGGACTGGGGGCCGTTTGTTTGCTTCGTTACCCATGGGGGATATTTGCCATAGTTGCCACGCTTGGCGAGCGGGTTGGCAACCGCAGTTTTTTATTATCTCACAGTTGTTATCAGGAAGATGCTGCTGCCCATCTCCTGCCTGTCTCCCTCTGTCGCCTCTTACGACACTCACGGGAAGATATGGGGTAGTGGATGTTCTCAACCGCCACTACACGGCAATAATAACAACAGATTAATAATTAATACAATCCCGTGTCGACACTTAATAAAAATATGCTTGCATCTTAATATGATGTCCCTACATCGTTGTACGAAAACCTTATGTAAAACGATATAGGGACGCCAGGGGACTTTAACTGCCACTCGAATACTTTCATCCCCATGGTATGGAAATTTGAGTGGCCGTAAGGGAGATAACATATATATTTGCTTGTGAGATTATTCGTTTTGACTATCGAAAACAGCATGTAGACACAGTTAAGAATGGGTAGTGTTCTATAAGTCTTTAATTGATACGCAATTTTATACTATATCACTTTCCACGACACGTACATACGAGTATTCGATAACATTATAAAATAAATAATAGAAACATTTTACTGTTAGTTCTTTGAGTTCAAATACAACTGAATAGGGTCAGATTAGACTTGTGTACTTGGGTCGTTATATACATCAGCGTTCGGTTCTTATGAGGCTGTGTACGAAGACCTAATATCTGGGGCTTCGTCACTCCTTACCACCACCACCACCAGGTGAGATTATAGTCAAAGACGGCTTATAATGAGTAAGATAAACCTCTTTAACCCACTTAAAATTCTGCCTTGTTGACATTCTTTCCTCAAGACGTTACCTACTATCCTAAACCAACACAAATTGTAATTAATAATTTGATAAGTGTCGGCGGTGATCGAATCCGGGTTGCGCGCGAACTGTGAAAATTACGGTGAGCACTTGACCCTGAATTTTCACGGCCATACCGAGAATTTTAATATTAATTTTAATTCTCTCTTTAGAGAATACAGTATGAAAATTCAATGAAACGGAAATTTCGTTGCCAAATAATGTTTCGGCGAGTAACCTTGATAGGTTAACACGAGTGAAAAGTCCTAAAGCTTTTTAGAGTCCATTGGCAAGGGATCACTTTGTTGGCTCTTTAAGGGCCGTAAAAGGGATTGCTTCATTAAATGGATTGTGGAACACGGGATATTGTGACGCCGTTTTTTCTATAGTAGTAAGTACAACATATTGAATGTAATTAGTTTTTTAGGGATTTTATTGCGTTTACTTTAGTTATTTTTATATATTCCCGACGCTATAAGTGACTGAAGTGTTCAACGTCCTTATATCTTAGGTAAGTTCATTTTAAAAGGCCGACAACGCTCCTGCATTAGCTCTGGCGTTGCAGTTGATCATGGGCGGTGGTAGTCACTTAGTATCAGCCACTCTGCGCTGAGTGTAATCAAGTGGAGGGACCTGGTGCCAGGTGGACCCTGCCCAGAGATGAGAACATTATTCTATGTGAGGCAGAACTAGTGCGTAAATGCGTGACCTTTAAGGACTAAGCTGGAATGCCCCCCCCCCCCCACATACTCATAAGCAGATATGGACTCCTAACACTTATTATAGGTAAAAATTTAACCTGGCCATAAGTGAACTAACTTACGAAAATGTTTGAAAATTTTGTAATATTTTCGAGATATGGCTTCTCAACTAAGATAAAATAGTCACATCATATACACATCAATCTATATATACATCAGCTTTTATATAAATTGGCTTTTGTAAGTGATCGCCAACGTTTTTGATGTGTGTACAATCTACCAACATAGCGTGCTGAATAAAGAAAATCTAGAAGCTATTCTATCGGTAGACATACCAGTTTGATATTTGTAATATCCCTATAATTTATTTTAACTCTGTAGTTTTAACACAACATTTGACAGTACTACGTTCAGAATGGCCACCCTCATCCCTCTCAAGCACGAATACTGAAACAATGTGCAGGGGCACATTATTTCAGTATTCGTTTTATGCAAGCGATGAAAGTTCTAAACTTTAGTACACAATATAATATTTTAAATTCCGTTGAGAACGAAAATTTTAAAACAAATAAAATTTATTCAATGATTGATGACTACGGTTTCAATATTCGCTATTTGAAAAAGTTTTTTATTAGATTTGGTATATTCAATGATATTATGCGACCTAAAAATTTACTTTTTAGAGACATTAAAATTTAAATAATTTAGTGTATATGAGTAAGTAAATGTGATTCTTATTACGCCCTCTTTATTCTTCCTAGTAAATGATCGCATAAAGTGGCAACATCGAGGCTCGCTACATGTCACTCACACATTTGCGCGTCTACAAGTCACCTATTTAGTAAAGTAGTAGCAGACAAATGATTTGCTATAGTTGTATGGAGGGTGCAGCATCTGGTTTTAGTATGCTTAAAAATATACTAAGTATATAACGGGTATAACATTATAATTAAGTAATATCGGAAATTATTCGGATATAATGCAAAATTTATGAAATGGACCTGACAGCAAAATAATATTAGTCTTGCATTAATAATGACGTTAAAAATTTGAATGTTTAAAAAATGTTGTTACGTGATATCACTCGAATCCGCTAAACGGCCTGAATTTTAAAATATGCAAAACGATACTTATCGATCGCTCATGCTACATGCAACATTTCAATAAGTGTGAATCGATAAAAGAGAAACATGGCGCCTCAGTAATATAGTGCTTCTTTGTTTTGCGGTGTCTCTAAATCTATACATATTATTAAAAACCGAATTATTATCGAATAATTTATTTGGAGCCATGGCAGCTCAGAGGCAAGCACTCGTCTTAAATTTCACAATACGATAGCAATCCGGGTTTGATTCCCATCGCCACCAATTAGAGGCGGCTTGCGTTACGGAGAAATTTTCACGACCGTAACAACGCATTCACTCAAATCTTAGTATCGCTGAGCATTAGACCTGGGTCGTTACGTGATTTTGCAAAACGTAACGTGACTATCGACGAGAAGACGTCGCTTGTTTTTAAGACAAGTAATTTAGTAGCTAGTGTTTTTTTTTTATTTCGTCACAGCGATGTTATCTTGGCAAGGTGATTATATCGAACTATTTTAATTTCTTACGAAACGAAAATATTAAGTGACCATGTTTATAAGCTTTAAGTTTTTTTTTAAATCTTTATTGCGTCCCCGTAGAAAAAAAAGGATACAAAGGGCGGACTTAATGCGTAAAGGCATTCTCTACCAGTCAACCCACGTAGTTTTGCAGATTCATAACCGTAATTTCTACTATATTTTAATTTTTTTAAAACTTGCATCGAATAATTCTAATAATGTTTATTTTTCATTCAGTCATTGCATTGTAATGTGACAAGTGGCGGACTGTGAATTTGTGGGGCCCTGGGCTAACACTATTTGTGGGTCTACCAACTTAATCAAACTAATGGTTACTTTGTCAAAAATCGTTTCTATAACGATTTATATGGTCTGGAAAAAAATAAGGACGAACGAAGATATTAACAAGTTATATGTTCAATGAATTATAAAGACGATTTTGATGCGTGATGATTTTGATTTTAGATTTTGGCTCTGCAAATTCCTTTATTTACTCATCACATTGTAAGACCTTTCTTAAATCATAATTAGTGTAAAGAACTGATAAATTTTATATTATATATATTTTATATTTGTTTTATATATACGACATCCTGGAGGAAGAGCGCTCCGCTTCACAACTAATGCGTGATAACGTTAAAAAAATCTATAAGATAGTAAAGCAGCTTGGGAAAACATCAACAAAACTAAGATTTTATCTGAAAGGTTTTAAGTAATCCGTTTCTTGTTTATGTCATGTCTGTATTCCGCACCCACACGTATATCTTTAATTTCCGATCCGATTGGTGTCGTAAACTATTTTGATGACATACTTTTACATGTTGCCTTCACAAATATACTCTTCAAAATTCCCTCCCAAAAAGAGTATCTAGTTTCGCCTCTTTAATTATAAATATCGTGCCTCTTTTCGAAAATTAACTTTCTCATACTCATTTGCATTAAAACACATGAAATTTTTATAATATCAACATAATTATTTTTGAAGACTTGACAGCTATTGTCTGCAATGGGGGCTGAGTGCCTTTTTATATCCACGGGACCCCGAACAGCAGTCAAATGAGACCTTATATAGATCCGCTACTCAATGTAAAGGTAGGACCGCACTGGGCGGAACTGCACCGCAGCAGAACTGAGTGAAACGAATTGGTCAGTTGCTCAACTTTGCCGCGCAGTTCTGCTGCAGTGTAGTTCCATTGCCGCTGAGTGCGTGTTGTCTTATATAATTTCATATAAACAATATTTTGACGCGTCGTGTCGCAGTTCAGTTCCGCTGCGATGCAGTTCCGCCTAGTGCGGTCATCTACCGGTACTACTTACAAAAACTCACTAGTTTATCGTTCGACTCGAAACTTGTTACGCGGCTACATTGCCCGTAGTCAGTTATTGTTAAGGCAATTTGAAATAACGCCCATGCCTACTGAACGTAGGCCTCCACCAATGATTGTCACAAAGTACGGTAGTAAGTTAATTTCCCTGCATTCTTAGACTCTATGCATGTATTTATTTGTCGTGACTCTATCAAAAGGAAAATTGCCCCAATTGCGTTTACTCGAACTCGGCGGGGCTATTATTTTAGAAACTTTATTTAACAATTTAAATAACTAGTCAACGTAAGTTTATCTCGTTTTCTTTCTATGTAAAACTGAAGAAAAAAACTAACAGTATTTTTTATGCTTATTTTAGGGCGAGTTTGTTACTACAAACTACTCAACTCGTTTAGCGTGCACCTAAGTTCTGCAGAGATTTCGTTATTATAACTATAACGTCAGCTATTAGAAGCCAGTAAGTGTAAAGTGTAAAATTGATATTGAAAACTCAGCCCTTTGAGTCCAGACAGTGTGACAGTCTGAATATGTCTACTAAAACGATGTTGAAGGGTTTCTGGGATAAAATGCTCCCTGGTCTTGTATTATTATTTTTTTTGATATTTTACTTTGACGATGAGACAGCTTTTATATTTTCGCAGAATGGGATTTAAATCGATTTTTACGACGTTTTATTCATTCCCGTCAACCTCAACTGAGCGTCGCGCAGTCACATTAAATTTTTTTATAATTATGTCGCTATCATAGTAGCCCACTCGATCTACTTGACCAATTTAACTTTGATCGAAACATCGGCATATATTTATAAAGGTCCTTCAATGACTTCTTGTATTCACGCCAAAACTACACAAAATAAAACTAATTTTACCGATTTTATCGCGTTTAATTTCGACTTTTTAAATGCCTCTTGTTTCGGGTGCTTTAGCACCCATGGTCACGTCGACGGAGGGACTGAGGTGTTTTTTTTTAAAAAAACCTTACCCCTACATTAAGATTTTCTCTTGTATCGTGGGGGCAGTTTACAGACATAAATTGCACAAGGATAAACATCCAGACCCGAAACATCTATTTGTAGGCCATACAAATACGTGTTCCGTGCGGGATTCGAACCCGCGACCCCCAGCGCAGCCACTCATTGCTTAAGCCACTGCGCCACGGAGTCGTCAAAAATTTGACATTACGATGACATTGTTAGCCCTACTATTCTAAAACTGAAGGTTCCTTCATTTTTTATATTATACCAAAAACGATTCTAATATTTTTTGAGACACTAGACGTCAGTGTATGAATACATAGGTAGGCGTAGGCCTTCTTACGTTTTTGAAAAGAATACCGATTTCTTTGCTATCGAGACAAATTCTCCTGTATGAAACTGACTATAAGTTCAAAGAAGACCAGAATAAAACAGTTTGTATTTTTTTTTCTTCATCAAAATCATAATGTTGTATCAATACTGTAAACCGTTTAGGCTGAAAATTTCATACAAAATCAAAAAAAAATATTTCCCACGGATGGGTACAGGCCTCTCCTCATTTCTGAGAGGATTGAGAAAACCATTAGTCTTCGCTGTCATCGCTGCGTCGTTGTTTATTGGACTCGATAAATTTAATTCTGCAGATATGTAGATTTCCTCACGATGTTTTTCTTCAACGTGGAATATCAGCACTTAAAGCGCTAGCAACAAGCGCTGAGCAACCATGGCTTCAGCACTTATGCCCTGAGCAAACACGTTGTCGAATAAAAAAAATAAAGAAAAATATTTTCATCGCAAGGAATGAAATAAATCTGATTTAGTTATTAAATTTGATCCGTTAATTTAACGCCGAGGAAATATTATTGAACTTCACCAATTTATTGTAATTAAACAATACAAGTCATTCTTTAACTAATCAGCTTTCGTTTATTCGCTGCCATAAAAGCTTTTGTTAATTTGACGTCTAATATGATCCATTTTGTAAGTTAAAAAAATATTATTAACGTTTTGAATTTACTACTAATATTTTTAATTTACGTTCACGGTTATTTTGTTAAAGGTTAGATAATTTCCGTAAAATTTCCGCCTTATTTAGACGATTTGGTACAGCAATTTTTTAAAATTTCTGGCGACTTTTTTAGTTATTGATGTCCGTTGCTTGTCGTTTACTGAAATTTTGATTTTTAGTTAGAGTATCTAAATATATTCTCCCTGACTTAAATATTCTTAGTACCTATTTCAACGGTAGCACTCCGGATGCTTGTGTGATCGGGGCTCATATTTGATTTGACATTTTAGACTTGGGCACGTAACTCGATAGAGTTACGAGCACAGTGCACTTTATATTTTTCGTGGAATGGTCATAAATTCTCGTATCCATTACAGCCTATCAAAAGTCCACTTCTAAACATAGGGCTCTCTCATAAATTGCTTCATGAATATTGACTGTTAAAAAAAAGTTTGCTTTTAGTCAGAGAAAAATGTCATCAGCTTCCAGTACACAGGATTAGACTCACTAGAGCCAGAGGGTGTTTTAAATTCACCGCTGTTAAAATTTGGAACGATTAGTCACCACCAGTACGATCTATCTATTTTGGTCTACCTTCTGATGTCGCAAATGGCTGATTCAACAGCAGTCCCTAGCTCTATATGGTTCTGATACCCCCTCAAATTAGAGAATATTTTTTGTACTTTAGTAACTATTATCTATTTATTGTTTTACTTTCTTTATATAAAAGAGGGGGCAAAGTGATTACCGCCGCCCATGAATAACTGCAACACCAGGGGAATAGCAGATGCGTTGCCGGCCTTTTAAAAAGGAGTAGGTTCTTTTCTTGAGGTACCTAAGTCGTATCGGTCCAGAAAAACCTCTGGTGGTAGTCGATTCCACAAGGAAGTGGTGCCAGGAAGAAAACTTGTTTTCAATCGCACGATGGTGGACCGCAAGTTATTCAGATGGATGGATGGTATCGCGAGTTTTGTCGCGATGTGCGATGGTGAAATTGTGCCGCTGGAATTAGTCCGAACAATTTCTCAGAGCACTCCCCGTGGTAGACGCGATAAAATACGCAAAGAGATGCAACATCTCTTCGCAGTGCCAGTGTGTCAAGCCAATCGGAAAGAGCTCGGTCGCCGACGATTCGAACAGCTCTGCGCTGAATGCGATAAAATGGAAGGAGCTGGCACTGGTGAGCCCCGACCCAGAGATGGGAACAGTATTCCATGTGCGGCCGAACCTGCGCCTTGTAAAGTTGCAGGCGGTGAGCCGGCATGAAATACTGTCCTGCTCTGCTGAGAGCGCCAAGCTTTTTAGAGGCCTATTTGGCCTTCTCTTCCAAGTGACCACGAAACTGCACATTTCTCGATATGTCGACGCCTGGGATTCCGACACTGGCTGAGGCAACAAGGGGTGTGCCCTGAAACTGAGGAGATACGACGAAGGGTTTTTTTAGCGGTAAACGCGTCAACTTGTGTCTTCTGGGGATTAAACTGGACTAGATTTAATCGCCCCCAGTCTGAGACTTTGTTCAACAAAGTTTCAACTTCAGACACAAGTCTGTCCGGATACTCTGCGACGTTTTCCCGAGAAATATTGGCACGGCCGGTGTATAAATCATCACCAGTGCTGTCGTCTGCATCACAATGAATGTTACCGGTTTGCAACATGTTATTGATATGCAGATGAAACAGTGTTGGTGATAGCACGCAGCCTTGTGGAATACCAGCGTTAATGGGCTTGTAATCGGAGCAAGCACCATCTACTACGACCTTGATGCTCCGATCAGCAAGAAAACTGGTGATCCAATTGCACAATTTCTCGGGAAGCCCATGGGAAGGAAGCTTCGTAAGAAGCGCTTTGTGCCAAACCCGATGGAAGGCCTTCGCTATGTTCAAACTAATGGCCAACGTCTCTCCCTTGGACTCTACTGCCACGCCACCCATTTATGAGTTAGGTAACCCAGAACGTCACCAGCCAGGGGGAGGCCCCTTAGACTCTACTGCCACGCCGCCCATTTAAAACTTGGCTAAGACTTGGAGAAGTTAATACGCAAAGGCTGAGGCAGAATAGCTGGAGTAATAGGTTTCCCTTCACAACTGAGTCACGACTAATTATTAAGCTGTCTATTTGTATTTAGTTGTCTTTTGTATTTCTTTGTGGCAAATGAATTCTTTTTATCTATTTAATTTTCCTTCAACACCAATAGTAAAGTACCGTAGCATTTTAAAGTGCAATCAACAATTTCTTTGAAGCCGGGGGGATTGAGAACGGTTTGCCCGCGTACTGTGAAATTTAAAACGAGCGCTGAACCCCTGGACTACAACGTTTCTGTGGAGGTGTTACATACATAAATTACACATGGAAAAATATCGAGGTTCGGAACGCTACTTGTTCCTAAAAGGCCGGCAACGCACCTGCAATTACCCCGGTGTTGCAGATGTTCATAGATCACGACGATCGCTTAGCATCAGGGTAGTTGGCCCACTCTTCCGTAAAAATGGTAGGCTATACAAATACAAGCCTGTTCCCAACCCAACCCAACCCGCGACCCGCAACACTCTAGTCCAGGGATTCCCAAACTATTAAGAAAGAGACCCGCTTTCAAATATTAACTGATACCTCAGACCCCCATAGACAAATTACTTTAAAAATCCAAACGCTAGCTTTTTTCTATTGATACATAAAACTTACAAATTTAATAACTTTGGAGTTGGTTAAGTGAGTATACTTGACATCATTTTCTCATCAAAATTTAACAAAATAAATAGACATAAAGTTCAGTAAATATCAAGTGTAATTAATAATTTTTAATACAAATTACAGTTTTAAATTATCAGTTTTCGTTTATGTCAACCCCTGGGAAACCGACTTCGACCCCAAAGAATGGAATATCGACCACTTTGGGAATCCCTCTTCTAGTTAAACGCTAAGCCAATGCGCTATCGACTACCAAGCCATGACATGAAGTAATAATGTTATAGTACTACTGCTACTATTTACGAACCTTTATGAATATTTTGTATATAAATTATTTAAACACAGTTATCTAATTATATAAAATTTATAAATTTAATTACAAATACTTAGATATAATAAAATATAAGCAAGCCCGAATTTAATTAGCTACAAGATACCTAAGTCATAACGATAAAATTTGGGATAGATTGACGGATCGGAAGCTAAAGTGACAGGGGGTTGAGTAAATAAACAATATCAAACATGGAAATTTCATTTCCATTTATTCTACCAACATTATAATGCCTACGCAAGACATAAAATACTTGTTTTGATAATGTAACGAAGATTAAAAGCTTTAAATAAATGAATAAGATAATAATAATATGATTTATATGTCGATCTAATGATATCTACATATACGATCTCACAACCCACTTAATGACAAGTGACTACTTATTATGGATACGTAAGCCCATGGATACTCAAGCAACTCTATAAACAAGGATTATAGTAATCTACCAATCTCTTATCTGTTTCAGCTGCTTAACGGTAGTATTTTACTGTTGCTTATCGGTTTAAAGGTTATAATAAACAGTAAATTAGTATCTATAAGTCATTCCTTCTTAGTTGTCAGACCCACCTGTAGCCTTCTTCTCGTACTTGCAGTCAACTTCTGTCTGAAGTTGACTGCAAGTACGAGTATCTATGGGCAGTAAAGTTGTTCAAAACGACTATAAATCAATAGCACGCTACAGACTATAAACTAGAATTTTCTAGCGCGCTATTAAATACGCTATGTTATAGCACGCTATTTATAAGAAAGCGTATAGGAGGCCGGCAAGCGCGTTAAGTTTAGCAGCACGCTATATCTCGGAGCACGCTACATTACATATCGTTCATTGGATAGGCCGCGTGCTATATAATAATATTGTTTCGTAATAAGTCGCATTTTAGATTAAAATAAAATAAAGTGGTAAATGAAAATCAATGAACGCTCTTTCATACTTTTCAGGCTTACGACTTTCTATAATCCTAAAAATATTTTTAAGGCATGTACTTTTTAAAACAAAATAAAATTATTCATTTTTTATTACAATTGATGTAAACGTTGTTTTAAACTTAATATAAATTATAAATCAATTAAAGGTGTATTTAAAAGCTTATTGATTAAGTATATATACAAAAATCAACTATTTATAATATCGTTCAACTACTTGTACTAACACTATTATATACACTTTTGTATCTATATTTTATTTACATTTGAAAACATTAGTTACGCTTATTTTGTAACAGACAACTGTGTCCTTCGATCACTTATAAATATACAGTATACACTAACTAAACAACGTCTAACACTAAATAAGTTCGCGCGCGATGAATAGCGTACTGCTAGATTAAATTTGCGTCACACGTCTACTCTCAACAGCTAAGCTGCTAGAACTAATTACCGCTTGATATGAATAGCGCCAAAGCGTCATAGCGCCATAGCACCATGGCAACTACATACATAACACGCGCTAAGCGCTATGAAGAGATAGCGCGCTATAATATGGCGCTATGCGCTATATTAATCACCATTAATGGGCAGCCCTGCAGTGGCAGTGTAAGAGTATCTACTACCTCATAACGTCCCGTGGGTGTCGTAAGAGACGACAGAGGTAATCAAATCTGGAGACGGGCAGCAGCATCTTCTTAATAACAACTGCGGTTGCCAACCCACATTGCCAAGCGTGGCAAACCTATTTAAAAGGTATTCTATGGGGAGGCCTACGTTCTGCAGTGGACCATAGTTATATAGCTGCCACTTCTTATAACGTTAATCTTTTCCTGGTGTGTACTTTAGTGTTAGTGTAGTTTAATGTAATAAATTGTTTCTTAAAATGTTATAAGTCGTCTTTAGACTAGTGTTACAAATTAAAATAAAATTGTAACGTTTAGTATTCGTTGTTTCATTTCCAATTTTCAGTTTTAATTTTCCACCCGAGAACGAATTTGATGATTTCCCATAGATATTTACGCGAACACTACATATTAAATGAAATTACCTAAGTTTACGGATTTTATCGCGCTTAGTTTTAACTTTTTAATTCACGACGTTTCGGTTGTTTTACAGCATCCATAGTCATTAGCCCGACTACCTTCAGTTTTAGAATATTAATTTTTGGTCCGATCTACGCAGAACGAACATAAAATATCTTGAAGTCTTGTAGTAGTATGCTGAATAAAGAAATTATAACTTGCCGTTAGATAAATTAAATAGTATATTATAATTTCATTGAGTGCAAACAGCAATTTCTATGAGTTGCGAAGCGAAATCTCGCGGGAATTTTGTGATGTAGTAAAATTTTGAGATAAACTGAGCGTGAATTAATCTTTAACTGCAGTTTTATTGATTGATTATTTTTAATTTTGTGATACTTAATAAATTTTGAAAATATTAATTAGCAATTGTAAAAAGGAAGAAACCACTGTAATGTTAGTAATGTTGCAATGCGAATAGAGACGTGTTACTGTTGTTATATTTTATTATAAACTTAATTTTGTTGTGGAGGCTACACGTCACTAAACCACAGAAAAACAAACATGTATGAAGTTCACACGCGGTAGAAGTGAAACCTTCAGGAAACTTAACTCCGAGATAATGAGACGAATGTGAAGTATCATGAGTAAGATAATTGTAGGGTTTGTGTCATCAAAAGATAAACAATTTTTTAATAAACACTGTACACTGTATTCTATCTCAGTCTCTCGCAGGTTTAATCCTATATATTGCTACGCGCCATAATTATTGCCTGGTACATGGTGAATTACCACTTGTGTCATCTAGTATCGAGTAGCAGAACTAGGAGAGTCAAGATCTTTCTAGAAAATTCTATACTAGAACTTTCTACACCTAGTCAGTCGGGACCGGTATGTACTCGAACATTCTAGATGTTTCAGTAGAAGAAACCTATATAAGGCCTATTAGGACTACGACCGAGGGTCGACCAAGGATAACTGCGAACTAAAGTGATCAGTAGTACAATTGTGTTTTATTATTAGTATGTTTTAAGTTGTAATTGGTGTTCGGTAATTAAAGTGTCAATTTTGGTAATTCAATCGGCAGTTTTTACTGTCACGAACCCCAAGTTCGTAACAATATGTGTATATGCTTGTGTCTTTTTAGTGTCGCTTTTTTGTTTCATCGAGTTTCAAATCGTAACGAAGCTAAAAAAGTTTTTACTTCAACAGTTAAAGATGACTTGTACAAGTTCGATTGTGTATATGTGTCGATTCCTTTATTAATTAATTACAGCCTATCAAACTCTGTCTATGCCTCCCCATAGATTACCTCATAATAATATCCCCCATATTTTCCATAGATGCCTCGTTTGCTTGGGGGGTCGGCAACCGCAGTTTTTTTTCTATTTGTTATTAGAAAGCATACTGAACGCTGCTGTTCATCTCTTGGTTTGTTTCCTTTTTGTGTCGATTAATGTCGGGTAGTTATATAAAATACACAACAATGAACAGTAACACAATAAAATTTAAAGAATTTTTGGATGGATTATCTGTAATCAAGCGGTTGCTGGAAATTACTTGTAATGTATAAGGTAACAAGATTATTTATAATTAAATGTTTATTCTGATGCCGTTTTCATAACACTATATCGCGGCAGCGTATCAAGCCAAGTTCAAGCAGAACGGCGAGCCGCACCGTGTGTAATATTACACGAACCATTTGGAGCCACTTTTGACCCTCTCATAACTCAAAAACTATTTCACATAAACGTTTCAAATTTGGCACATATATTGAGACTTGCACGATATATATGTACTTCAAATTTCGTAAACACATCTCAAACGGTTATTTAGATATTAACGTCTAAAAATCGTCATTTTTATCACTGACTGACCTATAGATCAAAACTCTAACCCAGTTTCAGATGACTTAGGAAGTTCAAATTTGGTATGCAGATAGGTAATTAGGTGAATACAAAGGAATAATTAAGAAACTGATAATTTTTTATCATTTTATTATAATTTTTCACTTACTTGATTCTATTAGGAACATGTACACAGCGCGCGGTACGCCGCCGGAGGAGCGGGGTGGGAGCGATGCGATAAAACCTTGACGCGAACGTGTCCGACGTCCAGTGTTGGGAAATGTACAATAGTTATTGTATTCTTACAATAATTTGTTACACGAAACTAAATTGTACCATAAAACATAGCTTTCTCATTATTGTACGCTTTTATACAATATTTTCCTATTTTTACACAATATAAGTTCAATACTAGACACATGCAACTATAAAATGTATGAACGAACACATCATGTACTTATACCAAATAATGTAGTTATCGCTTCTAAAAGTGCAAAACGTCCCGAAAAGGGATGTATATCATTTGAACGTCGAGATTTCGAACTCGAAGAAGAAGACTTCGAATTTTCCATTCCTGTTTAGTTCGTATTGTTTAATTACGTGCCCCAAGTTTTATTATTTTAATGAAAAAAAAACAATTAATAACATGATTTTAGGTTATGCTATAAAGAAATAGCAAAAACCTATTAAATTTGGATTTAGACACGTTAAATAAATAAAAAAATCTTTAGCAAAAAATACAATAATTCTAACCAAAATACAATATTTTCTAGCTTGACAACCCCATAATTTTGCACCAACTATTTCCCAACACTGCCGAAGTCCGAGCGAGTGGCGGGTGGCACTGGCTGGCAGCAGCACTCATAAACGCGAGCGCCGTTTTGCTGTCCGGCTGTCTCTCGATATCTGACCTATGAGGTGGCGATTTATGCTACAAAATAATAGGTTTTCTTAAAAAATACTTATATATTTGTGGTTATATTATTATTACAATTCTTTTAGTAAGTACGAACCGCGTGTCTAGATGGTATAGAAAATAATTTAAATCAAAAATTAATAATAATTTTAGTATAGTTATAAGTAGGTATGTATACCTAACTCTGAATGAGTAAGAATGAGACTTTATTTCTTTGGCAACAAATTTTCTTGAGAATTTAATAGATAACAGGTAATTTGTTATGTAATTATTTCATCAAAAACCATTTGATATTAATTTTGTTATAAATAAGTACCTACTAATAATTTATGTACAAAAAGTAGTGATATCCCATCGAAAACATAAATGTGTAATGAGAGCCAAGTTCAATATTATGATATATGCCTTGGTTGTTGACTTCAACGACAAAAGAAGTGAGATCTAAATGGGTGCCAAGTTCAATGGTCAGCCCTGAATTTTTTTTATAACAACATAAAATATCGTTTCTTCTTATAACTTAGGATAATATATTGTAGTCTAAGGTCTGACTTGGCTAGTTTTCATATACGAATTATATTATAGCCTTCGCAGTCTTGCGCGAGAAGTTTTAAATCTGTTACTTGTCGGTTCTTATTTAATTATTCCGAAAATTTGGCTTGCTGGTAAAAACTAGCCATCGAACGTGATAATTCGTATATGAGAACTAGCCAAGTACCTTAGGCTACAATATATTATCCTAAGTTATAAGAAGAAACGATATTTTATGTTGTTATAAATATTATTGCGTTGGTAGCTTTTCATTTAGATATTTTTGAACTTAAATTATTTTTTCATTTTCACTGTCAGAACTGTTAGAATCATTTATTGCCGTTCGTAAAGTAGGGTGGATATGACTTGAATTTCGATAGATTTTAATTAATTATTTTATTTAATTCAAAATTTTCATTTTTATTTTCTGTAAAATATCAGTGCCATAGGCTTCTTCTACTCCGTTCACATGTTACACCCTATTTTTTCCAGACGGTAAAAAAGGTCATCCAGTATATAGATGAGTAAGAGGGTAAAGAATGGTTATTTGGTGAAATAGGCAATTTGATGATTGACTTTTAAAAGTCTTTCAAGACGTTACCTATGCACGCATTGACGCGAAATGATGCAAGCAGTTTTCCGCAAGAACGAAAGAGACCATATAAATAGCACCTGCCACAAAATCTCATCACTCCATGGGTTTACTAGTAGAGAATGCCTCTACGCATTTAGTCCACCCTTTGTATTTTTTTTATATTAAGGAATGAATTATAAATAAATTATAACATAAGTTCGCATTTGCACAAAAATATTTCTTGTACAATTAACAGTCATCACTAAATACTAATGTTATATAAGTTACGGCTAAATGTCGAAGTGCGGATGCTGTTCGGCTGCACCTGGTAGTAGCTCTAGCCGGCTACTACTAGGTGCAGCCGATTGCGGTTGGTTAAAGTTAGGTATATCATATTCTATAATTTATAAATTAGCTAAATATCTAACGTTTTCTTAACCTAAATACCTTAATACGTATTTCCGTACTTTACCAATTTAACAGTACTCCTAAGTTTAACCAACCGCAATCGGCTGCACATCATAGTATAGTTACTCTATTTCCCGATGAACGTTTGACTTTGGTTGTTGTTAGCCGAGCACATAAATACATTGTGTTATTCTGCGTAGGCCTCGGGCAGTTTTGGGAAATGTACAATAATTATTGGATTCTTACAATAATTTGTTACACGAAATTAATTGTACCATAAAACATAGCTTTCTCATTATTGTACGCTTTTATACAATATTTTCCTATTTTTACACAATATAAGTTCAATACTAGACACACGCAACTTTAAAATGTATGTACGAACGCATCACGTACTTATACCAAATAATGTAGTTATCGCTTCTAAAAGCGCAAAACTTCTTGTATAGGAATGTATATCATTTTGAACCCACGAAATAATTGGCTTATCATATTGTTTCCAATGTCCTGTAAATGCAGCAACTTCTCAGCAGTCAAATCCTCTACATCTACACGTCGAGATTACGAACTCGAACAAGAAGACGACTTCTAATTTTCCATTTCTGTTTAGTTCATATTGTATAATTCCGTGCCCTAAGTTTTATTATTAATAAAAAAAATTAATAACATATTTTTAGTTTATGCAAATATAAAGAAATAGCAAAAACCTATTAAATTTAGATTTAGACAGCTTAAATAAATAAAAAAAATCTTTAGCAAAATAATACAATAATTCTACCCAAAATACAATATTTTCTAGCTTGGAAACAACATAATTTCGTACCAACTATTTCCCAACACTGCCTCGGGCGCGTTCAGTCACTCTGACCTCTATGATATATACAAGTACGCTGGACTGGCTATACCACACAAAATGTCCGTGCCGATTTGAAGCGCCACCATGTTTCGTACCGGTTACTAAAGTGACATAATATGCCAAAGTCTGTTGTCTTATTTAAATAGTATATTTGTATTTTGAATTTCTAAACTAAAAAATTAAAGTTGTTTATGTGGCTTGATTGTGTTTTAATTTTAATTACATAACCAAAATTATTTTTTGTAAAAATGAGAGCGTCCATAATATGTAAAACTCGTTACCAAAAGGAAAGTGGTATAACATTCCACAAGTAGATGAATTTGCAGCTAATATTAAACAAATTAAAACTATTTGATAATTTCGGTACTTAAATTTTTTACTAATCTTAATATAGTAATTGCCATCATGTTTTGATTTATATTTCTGAGTTTTGATAAACAATAAAATTCAATAGGGTTTTCGAGTTCCTTGTATATTACACTTAACGGTGTTCTTCTCAACCCATATCTGTTAAAAAACAAAGCCACCGACAATAGATAATTATCAAATGTTTGTTGAGGGGATATAGTAAGTCAGCTCAAATTCTAATTTCGCTCCCACTTCCCCGCGCGTCGTATGCTATGTACCGACATGTTTGTAATCACTAATACTGTAAGTAGATAGGTCGTTAGATATTTATTTCATTAGGTTTATCACATTTATGCCCGTTTCTTAACGCCAACCCAGTTGCTTCCCTATTTTTATCACGGTTATTTCTCATTTTAAATTTACGTCGTCCTGTTGCGTAATGTGTATTCTGATCGTAAGCGACACAACTTCTCCCTTCAAAAGCCGGAGCGATACTAACGGGGCGACTGGAATCAAGCTTACGCGCCGATAGTTTAGGTAATTTCTTTTTACGGTGAAAATAATGGTATTTAAAAAAAGTAAATAACATAAGCACTACTTTATAGTTAGTTCAGTTAGTATGCAAAGTTTCATGATCTTATTTAAAGTATTTTATGAATAACAGCGGTTTATTGTTCAGTTTGGAGGTAACTTTGGATTTTTTTTCTATCGACAAAATTTTACGGAATCGTGTTTTTGTCTAACATAGTCCATAACATTAATGTTTAACATTACCATATATTTATTTCAAAGTTAATGCTGCAATACTTTCGACATAACCATTGAGCTATTATGTACTACGTACTAGAGGCGACACTGCATTCAGCTACTCTGTTCCACTCAACTGCGGTGCTTACACCGCACTTTAATCAGTCACTCGCTAGACGCTTGTAGAGTTGTCACGTGTTGTGTTGATTAAAAAAAATCTCTTGTTAATAATATGCCGTCGTGTGTACTTAGATATTGCACAAATAATTCAAGAAATGTCAGTAAAAACCAAGGAATTACTTTTCATCGGTTAATAAGATACTTAATCAATAAAAAAGTATTATAGATTAATACTAAAACAAATTATTTCTAAGACGCCATCTCGTGTCATGGAATATAGATTATAAAATTAATATGTTCAGATACGACATTTCTGTGGGTACTTAAGTATAGAACGAATATATTATTATACACAATTTTTTGTAGAAACATATATAAGTTATTATAATTAGGCTAAATTTTCATGTTTAAATCTACTAATTATTCTTTTATTTTATTTTTAGGTTTCTACATCAAAGTCAAAGTGGAATAAATTCGTCCATTTTTAACTATCGCGTGCCCAGCATTTGTGAACGACTCTTATTCTAATTTAAATAAATTTATTTGTAATTTAAATGTTATGTTAATAAAGTTTGTTAAACATACATTCAGTATGTTTTTTATAATTGCCATAGATACCTTTTAAAATATTCAGATAAAAATATAATTAAAAAGTAATTGGGATATAATATTATGTAATATTATATTAAATAAGCAAATAAAATAAAATATACAAAATAAATAACAAAATTTAAATATTGTTCTTGATATAATTTACCTATTTAACAATACAATCTACTATTACCTACGGATCATTCTACCTATGTTTATTCTATGATAAAAAAAAAACAACCGCGCGAACACAGAGTAGAAAGAACACATTTTTTGTTTGAGATAGCTGTTCTAGTACGAAAGTACATATTACTTCAATGGACATAACGGAGGATCTTGCTAAGCCATTTGAGGTTATATTTCCCCTTAACACCCAGTTAGGCTTGGGTAAAAAATATCAAAATATTGAAATTTTATGAAATATATACAGTTGAGTTTTTCAAAGCGCTATATATCGATATTTACTTTTTATTTTAGAGTATCGAATTTGTATTAATTACGATATATTTTAAAATCTTGTCTTAATCGAGCAACAAACAAAAGAAATCACGTGCTGTTGTCGTCTAACAGTCCAGTTATAACATTTTGGGCATTATCCTTCTACATCACGCAAAACATGGTGATATATATATATATATATATATATATATATATATATATATATATATATATATATATATATATCGTTACTTCGATGTTTAGAAATACACCTACTATATTACCAATACCTATTTTTATATACCGCACACGAAAGAATTCCATAATTGAAAAGGTGAGAAAATAGAACCATCGCCCGATAATTTTATATAAAATTTTAATATTTTTTTATCAAAATTGTTTTAGAGTAGGTAGTTGAATAGGTTATTAAACCAAACAATAATCTTATAATTACGTTGCGATAGTAACTGTGTGACCGATATTTTGCTACCTGGATAAACACAAAATTTCATTCCAACCGTTAAAGCCAAATAAATACATGAATTGATTGTTAAAATTGTAAAATGTAGTGTATCTTTATTTAAAAAAATGACAGAAGATTTCGACTGCTAAAAACAAATTACAGTCAGGAACAAAATATATATATTCACGATAAATCATTATTAACTTCTACGAAACTGCAATATCTATTGTTTATAACGTACAGTAGTAGTGATTACAAGCATGTCGGTACACAACATACGACGCGCGGGAAAGTCGGGGGCGAAATTAGAATTTGAGCTGACTTACTATATCCCCCTAAACGCTAAGGCATTATACAATGATGCGTGTTTTTAAATTTAATTACCTTTTAATATGTTTAATTGTTAAATAAAACTATTTGTGTGTGAATTATTTTAAGTTATACCCGTCTTTGTAGCTAGTTAAGATTTAAAGTTATTACGGTGACAATTTTACATAATACAAGGTTATATTTCGTATATATGGCGTGGTGATATTACAATTTTTTCAAAGCCAATATTTAATTTGACGTGTATGTTTGGATGTTGAAACTAAAAACTGAATTGAAAATTAAAACTGTGTGCTCGCTCCATGATAATTGATAACAATATATTTAATATGGTGTTTTTAATGAACTGTAGTCATTTACTTAACGAATTTGTAAAATAACTAACTGATTATACCTCGTAATAAAAATATTTTTTTTATTACTAGGAGATTTTTTTTGAACGGAGTAGAAGCCTATGGTACTGATATCTTGCAAAAAATTATAACAAAAAATTTTAATTAAATAAATAAATTAAATAAAATCTATCGAAATTCAAATCATATATCCACCCTAATTTACGAATGACAATAAAACGATAAATTTTGTAAGAATCTTTGACCTTGTCACTCCGCGGGGTCACAGGCTCAATGGCTAAGCGGAAAGTGATTGTTCAAAAATTTTTTTCAGACGTTTAATTTAAAAATTTTGTTTTTATTTTTTGTAAAATCTCAGTGCCATGGGCTTCTACTTCGTTCATATGTTACACCCTATTTTTCTAGACGGTAAAAAAGGTCATTCAAGTATTTATCTTATTGGAATTTGTTTGTTCAAAACAAATCAATTTTTTTTAAAAAAATGTTACTGATTTTTTTTTCTACAAACCATGTTACCTACAGGTTTTTTTTCTATAAAACCGTCACCGTTATAGCCTATTAAAGTCCACAGTTGAACATAGCTGCCACATTTGCCATAGTTGCCACGCTTGCCCAGCGGGCTGAGAACCGCCGTTTTTTATGTTTAGTCGTTATTAAGAAGATCGCTGCTGCCTTTCTACGAAACATCACTAGCTAATTTGGGCTGGAAGAAAATTTCGTACTTTACAATTTTTTTCTTCGTAATTTTGTCATTCTAAAATGTTCAAGAAAATTAATATCAGAGCTAAATTTCTAAGAAAATTGAAGAAGAAAAATATATTCTTTACAAGTGAGATTAAAATTGCATGAATTAGATCTACTTCGCTTTATTAAATCGTCGCTAAATAGAATTAGGAATGTAATTTTTTTATATACCTATATTATAAAGTTTATTTTTATTAATTTATTTAGTATTCATGAAAACGTTTTTATTATGTAGTTCCTTGTGTACATTCGTTTACTCAATTCGAGAAAAAATATAATTACACGATCTATTTGACAATAATTATGTCTACAATTATTTTTGGCGTATTTGAGAAATATTTCTAATATTTTTGTCAAAATTATTTAAATTGAAGTTATTCGAAAATAATTTTGCATTATAGTTTTTTTTTATATTTATAAGTATTGTATTTTATTGTATATTTGTATATACTGTATCTGTTTAAATGGGACCCTACACTCTATTGTGAAGAGTCAAAATGTGTCAAAAAGACACGTATTATTACACACATTACACATTATTAGGCACAATTAACAATGCTGTGTTGGTCCCTACTTTAACGTAGTGAAAGTTGGGTGTGGCAGAAGAAGAACGACAGTAGAATAAACCCAGTAGAAATGCGGTCGTTAAGGGGAAATATAATGTCAAATGGCTTAGCAAGATCCTTCGTTTTGCCGAAAATATTGCAGCATTAGTTTTGAAATAAATATATGGTAAAGTTGAGGATTAATGTTAAGGATTATGTTAGACGAAAACACGATTTCGTAAAATTTTCTCGATAGAAAAAAATCCAAAGTTACCTCCAAAATAAACTATAAACCGCTGTTATTCATAAAATACTTTAAATAAGATCATGAAACTTTGCATACTAACTGAACTAACTATAAAGCAGTGCTTATGTTATTTACTTTTTTTAAAATACCATTATTTTCACTGTAAAAAGAAATTACCTAAACTATCGGCCTTTTGAAGCGTGATTTCTGCAGCACGGTCACTCCGCCTCGGCCTTTGAACGGGGAGGTTGTGTCACTTACGATCAGAATATACATTACGCAACAGTACGACGTAAAATTAAAATGGGAAATAAGCGTGATAAAAATAAGAAGCGGCTGGCTTGGCGTTAAGAAACAGGCATAAATATGATAAACCTAATGAAATAAGTGTCTAACGACCTTTCTACTTACAGTATTAGTGATTACAAACATGTCGGTACATAGCATACGACGCGCGGGCAAGTGGGGACGAAATTAGAATTTGAGCTGACTTACTCTATCCTCTTAAGGAGTATGTTAGGGCTGAATCTGAGTGACAGGGTGAAAAATTGTGTGATAAGAAAAGAGTGTGGTTTGCAAGATGATGTTGTGACCAGGATTAAGAAAGGAATGCTTCGGTGGTTTAGTCATGTGGAAAGAATGAATGAGGAAAGAGTGACAAAGAAAATTTATGTTGCAGAAGTGAATGACAGAGTCGTAAAGGGACGCCCTAGGCGAAAACTTATCGACCAAATTAGCGATTTATTAAAAACGGGCCAAATTAGGAGTACCCTTAACCGACGAGCATGTATGCGTAGATATATGGATGTGAAGGAGGCGAGAGAGGTGTGTCAGGATCGTGCTAAATGGAAGTCTGTAGTCTCTGCCTACCCCTCCGGGTGACAGGCGTGAATGTTTATGTATGTATCTATTTAATATGATGTGTAAATAAAGATATAATAAAATATAAAATAAAATTATACCTATTATAATATCTTTTTATAAAACTGGAGTTCCAAGCGAATCTACGGTCCATTTGCTGTTGTCTGCTGCGTGGAAGTTCGCAGCCAAGTTCAAATAAGGTGCTGCAGATGCGTTGCCTCTGAGGACTAAGGTGAACGCCTCACAGTCTGATAGTATACCAAATAAGTAGTGGAGTGGTACATACACATATGGTTCTTAGGTAGGATAGGAGTCCTATCACCTTGTAAGTATTTTTGACATGGTAGAGTCGAACTGGAGCTGTATTATGGCTGCCGCATGATTGGCTCGACTCGACTGACCTGGACCACGCTCTCAACAGCTTCGATCAACAATACCAAATACCAACTATTGGTATTGTTCATCGAAGCTCAACAGCGTGAATAAGCAGTAAAAAGCCCTTTACCGGTAACGGGACGTTTCTACTTAGTTCTATGGGGTGACACTAGGGTTGCCACCCGTACATACAGACACATGTAGTATATAGCATCGTACTATATTTCTGTCAATTGTATTTACTATATTATTTGACAGAAAAATAATATAGTACGAAAAATACTATATTTTTATCCCCAATTAAACTGTCGCGCTTTTTTATAACTGTGATTGAAAGTCTGGAAGAAGTAAGTTTTACGAAAAGACTTTTTTCCGTCATGAATGTAAAATTGAAACAAGAAAGAAATAGAGTATGTATTAATTTAATTAAGAATTAATTTTTAATTTATTTTAATATGAATCTAAATTGCTCACACATAGATCATTGATTTTTTTTTGGGAAAATACTATATTTGTTCAAAAAAAGGTGGCAACCCTAGTTGACACTCAAATGTATTTTGAACCTTGATCGTGGATAGTTTCGTTTGTCACTAACAATATCACGGAAGTTTGTCAATTTGTTGAAAGACAAAGCCTTATAGGGCTTCTTCAATAGCATACATAAAAAGAAAAAAAATCTATTAAAAAATTAGGCAAAACATAATTTATTGTAAATTATGTGTTTAAATATGTTATGAGAAAATAAGTATCTATTAGTATTAAATGAATGGTTGTTAAATTGCAAGGGAACATGTTTAAATATTATTTATTTCTTCTTCTTTATTGACCTTATTAATTCACTGTTGGAGCCTTAGGCCTAGACATTCTCAATAATGCGCAAAGTGGCATTAATATCTTGGTAGATTAACACACACTCGTCGTTTATTCTCAACTGGAATCGCCATTCCCCATAACCAGGAATTACATGATTTAATTTCTACTTAATTCAGAGTAAAATTCAGTACGCCACCTACCTCAAATGGCAGAAAAAGGCCTGCCGGGCCAGATAGTTGATAGTAGAAAAATTGTCTCCGCTTTATCCACAAAATAAATCAAGAAAGGGCGGATTTAATGTCAGTTTCTTAAAAGGATATCAAACGGAGATCAGTCATTAAATACAAACGTATTTCTCTGTTTTTTCTTAGATAATGACGATTAAGCAAAAATTGTTTCTACGGTAATAAATTTCTACCACTTTCATTTTTCTATGTTTAGTTTTTTTTATAAATTAGCTATTTCAAAAACTATAAACCTAAAATTACTAAAACTACCTACTTATACCGTTGTTATAAGATGTCGACCAAACAGATTTACCGAACATAAAAAAAAGAAAAATATATAAATGTAGCTAGATTGTTACTAAATTTTATTTTTGAACAAAGAAACATAAATATCGGACTAAAATTTAATGAAAGTTATAGGTATAATTAATTCAAGCTACATTTTTGTCTTTCTCGGTTTCATAGCTCGATCATTCGGACACAGCGCGACAGCAATAGGTCGTTAAAAATGTCAAATCTATTCTTTTTCTTTAACTCGCAGCAACGATATCCTTTTAAATATGAGTATCTAACTAACAAAAGGTAAAAAAAAGCAAGTGTCAAATAAATTTTATTTAATATTTGAATCAATCGGGTAGTGGCGGTGTAAGAATTCCCACTACCCTATATTGCAGCGTCGTAAGAGACGACAGAGGAAGACTAAATGGTAGAAGTTCAGCGACATCTTCCTGGTCACAGGGGAATAAAAATAAACAACTGCGTTTGGGAACCCGCTAGCCAAGCGTGTCAACTATGGCAAAATCCGCCATGTGAAGCAATCTATAGGACCTTAATAGGCAGTAATAGGATAATATTTGAATGAAAGAAAATTCCTTACCTTTTCTTCACAACTGCAACTAAAACGACGTGTTGAGTGTTCTTAATTCCTCTTATAGTTCTGAAACAAGAAAATCCCATTATAAACTTTACAATAATCTATCGTTACTTTGACGTGAAAATATTCCTCGTTATTAATTTTGTACGAAAATATACCTAAATTAATTATTATGTACTAAAAAGATCATTCGCTTTCATGTTTGAACCAATTAAGGCTACAGTCTTTTAAAGTTGACTCACATCGAATCATTAGCGCCACTTTGATTTCTTTTTTTACAGCAAATTATTGTTTCAGAGTAAAATATTTTGATAACACATAAATACCCAGATTATAAGTAATGGCTAAATTTTTTTTTGGTTCATCTATGTGGTCTATGTTAGATAAATCAAACGGTAAATAGAGCTCTCTCGCACCCAACGCAATTTCGAGCTTTGTTCGTGTACCATTATAAGGCAATCGATAATAAAAAGGTGAAATCTATTCAGCGCGTTACTAGCTAAACATCTTCATCTCCAAAATGCGCTGTTTCTTTTTTTCTAAATATCTTTCATTGTCTTAAATAAGAGGTCTCAATTTCGTTAAATTTCGCTGTTTTCGCCTCATAAAAAACTATTTGTTTCATAGCAATAGCTGAAAATATTTATGCTATACATAATTATTTTTTTCTCAAGGGCAGGTGTTTAATTAGACAAATATTAAAAAATAATAATTTAAACCACTTTATTTCAAAATTAATAATTATTTCGATCGACCTATAAAATATTGACTTTATAAACAATAATTGCGGGCAATATTCCTTAGTAGCCGCTGAGCGGCTGTAGCGTTCAGACGTCTTGTCTGTGCCAAATTTTTGCACTTCCTCTCGCTCTAACATTCCTCTTTCTCTCTCTTTCCCTAATCTTGGTTGCGCATTGTTACGAATTGAAAGTTTCTCTACTTTATTATTTTTTGCATATAATTCTTTAAGGGTTTATAAATCATTTTGTATTTGTTTTATAACTTTTAATTTCGATATGGACCATAAACGTAAAAAATATGCTTGTACCAGAAAACGAAAATTGAAATCAAACGTTGAAGCAATGAACAGAAATAGAATTCAAAGGTAAGTTTTTTTGTGTTTCATAGTAAAATAGTTAACAACGTGCATATGTGTGAGCACTTGGTTAAATATTAGGTATATAATTAGGTACCTAACCTACATATTATGTAAGTTCTTCAAGGAAATATAGAAGTATTATACATTTTTGGATTGCACATGATGTTTTGTTTACAAGCGACAGTAGTCTAATGGCAGGGAGCGGACCGCGAACTCAAAAAGGTCGTGGGTTCGAATCCACCATTCGACTACTGGCGTGAACCACTCGTAACACAAGCAATTTAAGCTTACCACGAGTGGTTAATGTCCTTTTTTTTTAAAAAAAAGTACATTATGTTTTTATAGAAATACTTTTTTAATTTAATTTTTAAGTGTCATAAGGAAAATTTCGTCTTTTTGATTTTCAACTAGAGATTTCCTTGTTACCGGTAGCTGCTGATGTCGAGTTAATGACATTTTTAGATACGAAAACTATTCAGTAATACACGTAGACTACAAGTAAACTATTAAGTAATATCCTCAGCATCCCGTAATTTATTGTACGCCCACTATGGCCAATTTTGGATATAATGTGGCGTCAAACTGCTTACGACGTCCAATATACGGACGTCAAATAGGAGACTTAGCGCAATGTTCGCAAATTGTCATGCTGATCACAGAAACGTCAAAATCTAAAAAAAATTGGACGTCATTTTTCTTCCTCTTTAGCTTCCTGAGCTAATTGATTCTCGCATGGAACGCTCGATGCCAATCAAAGACCCTCCATACATCATTCAAGCCATTGCGAATAAATTAAAAAAAAGCGCTAAGTCGTCCGTCGATGCTGCTGTACAAGAATAGTAATTCATGCATATAGGTAAATGCTATACAAAGTTACATTATACTTTAATGAGAAACTATAAATATGTGTGATAGTGGACTGTTTGTACTTATATAGAAATTATTTTGAGTTTTTTTTTTAATCTATTTTAGTATTTAGAACTACTTGACGTACTTGACGGATTTTCGATAGTGTCATCGACTTATTACGAAACCCTCAGTGCACGACTCATTCTAGCACTTGCCAGATTCATTTGAATAATCAATAATACGAGTACATGTTATACAGGTTCTAGATGATTATCTTTTAGAAACCTTTTCAACAAAACAACAAAAATTATACAAACTTAAAATATATTTTTTTTGTGTAACGAATTTTGTAATAAAAGCATGGAATAAAAATAGATACGAGGTAGAAAATCTGTATGTGAAAATTTGTTAGCTAATTATCAATAATCCTGTATGTTAGATAAATTGATACTGGAAAATCTTAGTAGAGCAACTTTCCACGCTACGGCCAGAAAGATAACTGCGGTGGCGGTACATGAAGTGGCGGGGCAGGGAGGGTGTAGATGTGTCACCAGAACGCAATTTTTCTGTTTTGCTCTGAAAGACTGGGCTCTTAAGGCGAAAATTTTTAATAAAATATTTTGGCTTAGATGACGCCCAGCATTTTATGTTTTTTACTTCTACCCGAAATTCAAATTTATCCTAAAATATCATATTTTGCAACAGGCGCCTCCAAAAACGAAAGACGTCTTGTATTGCCATCGTCAATCTGTCCATTAAGGTGACAAGGCAAATCGATTTGCCGTATTACAACTAGTCCAGAAGGAATATGCGCATGTGTACCGAAAACTATTTCACCTCATTTTTTATGACTCTCTTCAAATGATCCACTGCAGGACAGGACATCACCTGTTTAGTCCAGGAGGCATCGACGCATGTGTACCGAAAACTATTTCATCAATTATATATGCGCCAATTGTATATATTATCAATTTTTTACGCTGTTATTTTCAAATTGTCCTAGTGACAAGATATATGCATGTTTCCATGGGGCAACTCGATGCCATATTGTTTAAACAAATTTTTTTTCAATTGCGAGGAATTGTTATTTTAAAACGAAAAATATTAACTTTATCATAAAAAGCCCAGTTTTGCTTGTATTTAATTTTTTATACTTTATTCTGTTTCTTTTAATTTACTATAATGTCGTCTAATTTGTTACATGTAAAATTTCATCCCCTATTTTTGCACTTGTAGGGGTGAATTTGTATGAGACCACCCATGAAGTGGAATAACTCCCTAATTGAATATCACTAAAATCGTTTCAGTCGTTTCTAAAAAATCGGTAAACGTACACAAAAATATAAGCGTCGAATATAGAACCTTTTCGTCTTTTAAACGTTAAAGTAGTTTATTGATCTCTAAATGAATTATTATAAACGGAATGGAATAGAATCATTTTATCCAATATATATTACATGTCATACTTAATGAAAGTCATTTCTTACATTTAACACTGGTTAGGAAAAACCTCTGTCCATTGATTAACCACCAAGATCCTCAGCGGAACTGCTCTTACTAAACGCACAATTATATATGTATAACACGTACTACTAAAATATGTTGGTTGGTATGGTAATGTAAGTAAAATAAATTGACCATTAGGCCTCAGGTCTCAGAGATTCCCATTTCAATCTAATTCCTTACTTATTCAGTAAGCTCTTTGCATAATGCGCCGAGGGAGATTAGTCAACGCTGACGTTGATCGAGGATATCTCTTAGTTATAAATACATGATATGTAATGTTATATATCCAGAGAAGCAATGTGAGTATTTAAAATAAATTCTAAATATTGTCTAGCTTTCTATGATGTTTTTTAAGATTCTCTAACTCTAGTTTGCTAGTTGCAAACTGGCGAATGAAATTAAATATTGAATTATTGCAATGCAAGTTATTACAAAAAGCGTACTTGAAAATGTTTACCGACCACATAAATGGTTTGTGGATGACCGCTTTCAATGAATTTTTCAAAACATCCTCACCTATTTTAAATTTGTCAATGGTCATAACTCATAACCATTGACAAATTTCGATCAGACCGATAACAGACTGAGCAACTGATATTATAATATTTGAATTTAATAGTATATTTAAAGTATGCTTATACGCTAGCCGTGAGTCCAATCATAGTGCCATTCATCCATTTCATCCATTACATCCTATAAAAGTTCACTGCTGATTATAGTGGGACTTTTTGTTAACATTAACTTACAATGTAATATGGAGTGACGACCTGGTAAGACATGCAGGAAGTCGATGGATGCAGGTGGCTCAGGACCGTGCTTTGTGGCGTTACTTGGGGGAGGCCTATGATCAGCAGTGGACTTGTGAAGGGCTGTAATAATGATGATGATGATGATGATAATATGTTGTACAATAAAATAAGAAAACATTTCGAAACATCATGGATATCACCTTATTCTCAGAGGCTATTATCGATCTTGTATTTATAAGTAGAATAATAACTCTTATTTTGCTAAATAAATATTTCGATTTTTTTTAACATATTTTCTGGAATTTTGTTGCTAAGCGTATATATTGCTCAATAAAGCGTTTTGAATATATATTCCTTATTACACATTTATATAAAAATCTCAACATATTACAAAAGCTCATGAGCAGAATTTCCCAACTTAATTTTTTACCTTTAAAATTACGCCGTCGTGGAAAAGTATATAGACGTAGACATAGATAGTTATCCTTGATCATGAAACAAGGATATTACATACAACAGGGTGTGTCTAATTTTGTTTATTGGACAAAAGCGCGGTAGGCTTTGAAATAAGTTTAATCTAAAAACAACACACAACGTGGAGGCTAATGAAGCAAAAGGAAAGTCGTCACTGTATTCTAATGAGCGTTGTCCATGTTTTCAACATATATTGTTTTTATTTAGAATGGAGTATAACAACCATGACGGTATAGAGATCGTCAGCGTGACTGTTGATTATGTGACTCCAGATTCAAATCTCGGGGTATTTTTTAATAGAATATGGGTGACAAACAAGCACAGTCCACAAGGCAAGTGGATGCTGTGGCTCATAGACATCTATATTTATCCTCGATTATGAATCAAAATTCAGACGCGTTGTCACCCCTGAGGACTAAGATGGAATGCCTCGTTTCCATTAAAAAGGATCTCTAGTTCTCTAGACTTACCATACGAAACACAGCAGCACTAACCTGCCATGTTACGCTCGTATTCTGTGAAAGCATGGTCCTACCCTGGTCGAGCCGACCTATTCATGCTACTACCATAATATAGCTGTAGCTCTACCACATATAAAATACAGTTATTATGCTTTTGCCAAGTAGTTCTTAGTAACAGCCCCGACAAAGCCGTTAGTCCTACGCCCGATCTCTCCCGAGTGAGTCGCATTACATTATGAGAGTTAGAGAAGCTCAATTTAGATGATATTCTAGTTATATTACATTGAACCTTTTAAAGAGTACCTTACATAATTAAGTAAAAAACAACTTTCAAAACTAAAAATAGTATTATAATTTCTAAATACACTACACTATTACAATCACACCCACGCTTTCATATATCACACACACGCACACATACACGCACGCACGTGTATTTTATTCTACCTTTAAATTCAATATATACTCGTAAATTATAAATAAAGAAATACTTATTAAAATATATAATTTTTATTATCTGACTAAAATTTAAGTTCAATAGAATTTACTGTATTTACGAGTACATCTCAACATTTCAGTTATTATCTTGTAATTGTAAATTAACCATAAGTCATCTAACATTGCCAAAACAAAGATTCGTTGTTAGCGCTAAAAGCTCTTTTCGTTCGACGTACCAGCTGTTATCTAATTACACTGTAGGTACATCAAAAACTAACAAAAACACTGGTTTAATGGAGTGAAAAAAGTAAAAAAAAATGCTAGTTCTTAAATTTTGTCCGTCGTTATTACAGCAAGCATGTCATACGAGGGTAAAAAGTTTCTAGGAATAATATTAAGATCTCCGGAGAAACATCATCACTCTCGCAATCACTTAGCACCACGCTTGGCACCGATTCACAATTATTGAATCCGAAACGGTACATCTATACTTACATATAAATAAATTTGATGTATCTGTTTGAAAACTGGAAATTGCTTTTTATTGAGCTCAGTTGGGTTTTGCATGCTGTTTAGGAAAAGAACCATTTTTCTTTTTTTTCTGTCTAATGGCTGAACCGGTTGTAATGAAACTTCACGAACGGACAGAGAGCAATGCTAGGAGAGATCTAAGTTATATTTAAAAGGTCAGTAAAAATGGTCTTCGAAAACATAAATAAAAATATAACGCATTGTAACTTACTCTGCAATGATTCAATATACTTCAATTACTGCTGATCATGAGGTCCTGGGTTCGAACCCCGGGTCGGGCCAAAAAATTAATTATTGAGTTTTACCGTCAAGAAATTCTCAGTAGTTGCCCAGAGTCAGGAAGTTGGCGGTGTCTCACCCCCGTGCCTCGGAAAGCACGTAAAGCCGTTGGTCCTGCGCCTGAACCCTCTCTGGTCGTGTCGGTTTACCGTCCCATCGGATTATGAGAGTGAAGGAAGAGAGAGTGCACCTGTGCTTGCGCATACACTAGGGCACTATAATCCTGTCCTGCTTCGATGGCTAGCCTCCGTTGAGGCAGGCCGCCGTGGCCGAAATTCGGTCGGGAGGACATTATATATATATATATATATATATATATATATATATATATATATATATATATATATATATATATATATATATAACGTGTCCCAAAATTCAACGCTAAACGGGCACCAGGGGGTGGACCTACTCATGACTTTCGAGAAAAACCAAAAAGAAAAAAAAATCTAAATCGTTTTTGAAATTACAAAAAAAATGAAATTCTTCGAAAATCAATACCCCGATATGATATTTTTAACTACCATGACCACATTTTTAATTTTTTTTGTATTTCTTTTTGTATCGGCAACCTTAGTAGTACTGTTATCTACCAAAACCCTTATAAATCTTTTATACAAAAATCAAGCATACGTGTATGATTATATATAATAATATATAATCGTATTGTATATACGTGTATGATTATATATATTATTATATATAATCATACACGTATATCCAATATGTAACATAATTAACGCACACCCTCAGACACCCCAATTAGTATATGTACCTATGTTATAATTATAATACATACACTGAATTTTTGGTTAAACATTTTTATGCACTGATTATTTATCAAATTAATTATACTAATTCCGGAAGAATGTTGTGGTCACAGTACAAATCTACGAACGCAAAGAGTTTAACGTGCTTGAAATAAAGTTCATTTTTCTTTATTTTTATTGAATGACAGAATTAGTAATAATACAAATAAAACTGCACATTTAAAAGTCTTATTGCCTTAAGTTACGGTCCATTTCAGTTTGTTTTGACTGTACAGATTTAGTGTGACTATAATTAACATAGTTTTAATTATTTTTGGGATAAAAAATTACCTATATTAAAAATGATAGGAATCGATTAAAGTAAACGATTCTGAACAAACGACTTTTTCAAAGTGCGTTAATTATGTTACATGTTGTATAAAAAGTCTGTTCATTATATGATGAGATGTGATCTGATATTTTTCTAAAATAATTTAAATTAAGCAATTAGAAATATCGAGGTGTATCACCTAGCAAGCAAGGAAGCATCTAGCGTCTGCGGTTGACGCGCGTCTACCACAACAACGTGTGGTAAACGCGAGTCTGGGTCACGGCGGAACGCGTCGAGCGCTTCTCTTGCACTGCGCACCGCTCTGGCTTCGCCGCCGGTCCGTGCTGCGGCCGTGCAAGCCGCCGCACAAACGCGCGACGCCCGCTCCGGAAACACGCATAGCAGCTGTGGACAAGCAAAGCTTATGGATTATGCTATAATACCGGCAACCTGAGGTGGCATTGGGCCGCTCATGTAGATCGCTCTACATTCGATAACCGATGGGGAAGAGAGGTACTCAGTTTTGTTGTTGTTGTCGTTTTTTTCAGTAGCAGCTTCATAACGGCAAGCGAAATGTTTGATTGCTAAAAATAGCTTGCTTAATTTACATATTTTGGTATTCCTAGGTATCCTTTATTTTTGTATTCCCTTGTTTTATATTATTGTTTTACATATATTTACTTGTGTAGTGTTTATAGTCCCACATCTTCATGGTTTTAATGTCTGTAGCACAGAACAATATTGTCTGTACTCTTAGTCATAAGTTGTTCACTTTTTTTATAGCATAGCACTTTTAAAAAGTTGTTTTCTTCTAATAATATAGTCTCCAAAGGAATTTTTATTTTTCTAAATATAAATTTAATGAGATTTTATCTTGTAATACATAACTTGCATGCACTTAGTTTTGTTTTGTTTCTTAGTTGACGTGTCTTACTTAGTAGGTTTGTTTATACTATGCTTGATATTGGTAACAATACTTATCATTTTGTAAATGTACCTACCACATACTTTTAATTGGATTTTTTTTTAAATTTTGGGTTTTGATTTGATTGATTTGACAATTACAACTATATATATTACCTTTTTTAGCCTTTTATAGACAAAGGACACATGTATCATACAGCCAATGTCGATCTTATACTTTGTTTTAATCGATTTTATTTTGGTAAACATTCTCTTGTATTATTTTGTGGGACACCTACTTAGGAACTTTATTATTTGTCGAGAATATTTTTGCCACTTTAGATATTAGATATAGGTCATAAGTTTTTGTATAAAATTTATTTATATCTATTAAGTTTACTCTGTAAACAGTGAACTGATGGGTTGGTGATGTTTATGTTTAGTAATTGTTAGTTAATAAATAGTTATAGTTTACATAACTTACTTTTTTTTACTATACTTTATTTTTATGTTTCTATGTATTTATTTCATTTATTTATTATTTTAGTCTACGTAATATATCTGATGATGAGTCGTTTAGTTCTGAAAATGATTCTTCTACTTTGTCATTTCACTCCTGTAATGATTCTTTCAACGATAGCGTGCTTAATTTACACGAACTACTCAAAGGAGTTTTACGTCTTTTAACAACTCTGTGAACATAATATGTCATATTAACGCTCAAAGTATCCCGAGTCACTATTTCGAACTTGAAGCTTCTATTTTGCCCGAGTATAGTCATGCTATATTAGTGTTGGAAAGTTGGCTGAAACCTTCTTCACCGTCAACTTTATATCCCTTACCCGGCTTTGTACTTGTTAGGAATGATCGTGTTGGAAAAGGTGGAGATGGTGTAGCAATCTACCTACACGCATCAATTCCTTACAAAATTGTTTTATCACCTCCTTCCTGCTATTCCATTTCTGCTGAGTTTTTATTTGCGGAACTCGACGTCAAGGGCATTAGGATGCTTCTAGGAGTAGTGTATTGCCCCCCATCTACCGACTACTTCGCCACTTTAGATATGGCTCTTGTTGATATTTGTTCTGAGTACACTCACTGTATAGTCATGGGTGACTTCAATACTGATCTGTTGAAAAAATGCCTCCGTTCCAAAAAGTTTCTTTCAATTATTGAGTCGGTTAATCTTTCTATTCTCCCTTTAAAGGCTGCTGCTTTTCCTGAACACTACAATATTACACAGATCGTATCATTCTCCGGGTCGTCTCTATACTTTGACCATTCAAATATCTGGTTTTAGACAAAAGTGGGATTCGTCAAGCCTCGTTATCTCAACTTTGGTGTGAGTGAGCAAAATTGGACGTAGTTACTCCATGTGCTATGCACCTAATGATCCTTTGGCTGACAAGTATGCCCCTTTATTCCAGCAGCCTTAAATCTTCTTCTAATGAATAGGATCTCTATGGTAATTAGGATGCTGCTCAGTACCTTCGGTACGGCAAGTAATTCATTCCACGAACAAAACTCAAAAGTACCTTTGTTATACACATAGAATTAAATGGGGCCTTGTGATTGATTAACTTTCCGATGCGACTTCACTCGAGTTGATTAGCGGATAAACAAAAGTTGAATGGTCAAAACCTACCTAAACCTACTTAAACGTAGTGATAGTAATATGTACAATATGTACTTCAGATCGAATTTACGGTCATGGTGGCCAGTCTTCAACGGAGATGGCCATCTGTGCAGGATAGGATTATGGGACCCAAGTTTATGCGCAAGCACACTATCTATTCCTTAATTCTTATAATCCGATGGGACGGTAAATCAACACGACCGAAGCGAGATCGGGTGCAGGACAAACGGCTTAACGTGCTTTCCAAGGCACGAGGGTGAACAAAACACCGCCAAATGCCAGACATCGGGCTGTTACTGAGAATTTCTTGACAGAAAACAATAAATAACGGATAACTGCAATAACGGCCCGACCCGGGATTCAAACCCAGTACCTTATTCCCGATAAGCTATCGCGTTTAGACCACTGGGGCAATCAAAAAAGTACTGACACACAATAATAATACGCGAATAGTAATTTAAATACGCTTTGCCTACGTTTGTATTATATTGCCATATTTTTAAGATCTATAATGACCTAAAATCTTCGGCACAGTAAGATATCAAAGTCACGTATCACATATTTTTATTGTATTGTTCGTCCTTTGTTGATATCTCATAGATATAATTGTCATATTCTTTCTAGCTCCTGTATATCTCGAAAAAAAAAGGAAGAATTTTAAACAAAACAAATTAGAAGAAAACATAACAAGAATTCAAATCACTGAGGCAACCTACTAAACTAACAAAGTACTAGTGTTGATTTGTCGCACGGGTTATTCCGTTTATACCTTATAATTATACCCGAGCAACAACTACTCGGCATTGCGTGTTCGTTCCAGACGTCCCATACGGGGTGGACAATCGGAATCCGTATATTATTCTTCTTCCAATTTTATCTCTCGGCTGTGTACAGTCGTTTATAAAAACATGATAAAAACTGGCCCAAGATTACTAGTAGTAGACATTAGGATATTTATTAAAACTACTTTTACGAATTTTATCGCGTTTAATTAATTGATTTTTAATTCTCGACGTTTCGGGTGCTTTCCAGCATCCATGGTCACGGGGGACTGAGGTGACTGACGTCCCGATGTTAGTGTTAACTCGGAGTACCTTCAACTTTTTAATTATTATTTATGGTCCGATCCACGCAAATTGAACTTACTGTGTCTTGAAGTATTGCAGTGGTATGCTTGGATTTTAATTTTATTAATTACAGGGTCCCAAGCAGGTGGTAGTACTCAACCTCGTTCTCCATTGAAATTAGTATGTTTTTTAATTTCAATAGCCTCACGTATCGTCCTTGGTAGGAATCGATATTTTTTGGCGAGGATTTGTGGTCTATCCAATCTGATGTAGTGGTTGGGGCCGTCTGGGATATGATCACAAACTGCAAACTTTCCGGAACGTTGATGTTTCATGTCAGCTAAATGTTCTTTTACGCTGGTTCTAATTGATCTTTTTGTTTGTCCTATATATGAGAGACCACATTCCCAATCAAGCTTGTACACTCCTTAATCTTGTAGAGGAACATTACACTTGACGGATGGTAAGAACTGACTAATCTTCTTCGCCGGCCTGTAGAATGTTCTAATAGAAGCTCGCTTCAAGGTGTAGCCAATCTTGTCTGTGACACTTCTGACATACGGTAGTACAGCAGGTGGTATTGGTTAAAAGTAGTTTTAATTAATGTGTAGTGTTCGCGTAAATATAAGAAACCATTAGACATAAGCGTACTTATAAAAATAAATACATACTTCTTGTTTAAAGGTCAAAACTGAAATACTTTTAACTGTTCAATTACATATGATATGATGAAAGAAATGTTTAACGACAATTTATTTCAATTATATGTTATTGAACCACATGATTGTAAATGTAACCGTTTTCAAAAATAATGATAGCTCTCCAGACTTGACCTACGCAGAGATTTGACATTATTACTTAAGTACATCAAGTAATGGTTATGTAACACAACAACAATACTCGTAAAGGTGCAAAATCAGCGAATTTTCTTACAATCATTATTATAGCCGATAATTAACATAACATAAAAGGAATAACACTCGGAAGTAAAATAACGGTTCAGTCCTCCTTTTTAATAAAACAGTACATAAAAAGCTATAAATAGCTAGAATAGATATAAATGGCCAGTACAGAATGAGAACGTATTGTCTAATATTTAACACCTTTGTTGATACCTGTATTCGCAAATAAAAACTTGATTGGTTGATTGATTGATTGATTTAGCTTATTAGACTATTCACCGATCGAATGAGAGTAGTGAAACATCCTGTTTTACAAAAAGATGACTACATTTTAATATTGAAGTTAGTCAAATACATATTCAATTCAGTGCACATAAACACATAATATTTGAGAAGCTTGAAACATATGCCCCTTGCAGAGAAGATTCAGAATATGTAATATAGGCAAATGACGACGCAAAAATTAATTAAAAAAACTCAAATATTATGTCCTTTTTATCTTTTAAATTCAGATTGCGAGGTAATGAATTATTTTAACCGATTGTCATTTATAAATATCTAACGCCTAATATTTTACTATGAACGCACACGTTCGTAATGGTAGCACGCGTGTTTGTATGGGCACATAACTCACGTACAATTAAGTTTAATTTAAAATAAAAGTTAAAGCCTTATTTACCTGTATTTTCAAAAACTGCAATAACCTTACACCATTATTTAAACAGGGTTATTTTTCAGAGAGTAGCCAAATGTTGAAATACATAAAAGTTATAATAACGTTATTCAGTTTTTGAAAATACGAGTAAATAAGGCTTCTACTTTTATGTGAAATTTTCCCAAATTGAATGTGATTTATGGGCAATAAAGTTTTTACTTACCGATCGATCCTTACGAATGTAAGGTACGCCCGCAGTAAAATCAGTAAAAATAATGCATTTTTTTAAAATTGTTTTTTTTTTTACCAATATCTTTTATTACTAATTCTAAACCTTCTCTGCAAATTTTGCCGGTTATTCCAAAATACTCCTGTATATTTGAACTTAAATATAAAATTTAGATACTCTTTGAAAAATAACATTCTATAAGAAAGACTACATTCCAATAGTGGGGCGTTTATAGCCTGTTACTGCATTGTGAAACTGGGTCATTTTATTTATAACTGTTAAGTAGTTAATTGAAAATGTAATATAAATACCTCTAGAGGTTCCGGCGGTGAATACAATAAGGCTGCTGGTATGTTTGACGGAGGCAGCGATCTGTTCTGCAAAAAGAGAAACATACGTATCATATATACATTTCTTCTTTTTATTTTTATTTTTCATAAATACGTGCGACGTCGTTGAGACCTGATGCAGTTATACTTTGTAGCACAGATGGGTCAGCTCGACCGGGGAAGGACCACGCTCTCACAGAATACCAGCGTGAAATATCTGTTTAATGCATCTGTGTTTTGTTCGGTAAGTGTAGAAAACCGGAGACCCTTCTTACTGGATACAAGGTATATTACATTTTAGGTATTACATTTTATACGTGGTAGAGCCATGCTGGAGTTATATTAGAAGTATTTATAGTACGAATGGGTCGGCTCGACCAGGGAAGGACCACGCTCTCACAGAATACCAACGTAAAATAGCAGCTTAATACTACTGTGTTTCGTTTGGTGAGTGTAGAGATCCGGAGACCCTTTTTCCTGGTAACGAGGCATTCCATCTCAGTCCTCAAGGTTGACAACGCATCTACGTTTTGATATTTAATCGAGGTTAAATGTAGATGTCTTTGCGCCACAGCATCCACTTACCATCAAGTGGACTGTGTGGTTGTTTGTCACCCTATCCTATAAAAAAAATTACATCTTCAGAGGTGGAAATGCATCATCATTTTCATTCTCAATTCTATGGGCCACAGTATCCACTTACCATTAGGTGGAATGTGTGATCGTTTGTCACTTTTATTCTATAAAATACAAATATTAAAGGTTTGATTGTGTATCGATCATAATCAATCATTTTTCGCCAAAGCTTTAAAAATGCATAAAGCCGTAAAAATAAACGTAATTCCGTAAACAAAAAAAAATTATGAGTTTAATTTTTTTTGTCTACTACACTAGATGGAGTGACGATCTGGTAAGACATGCAGAAGTCTATGGATGCAGGTGAATCAGGACTGTGCACTATGGCATTCCGTGGGGGAGGCCTATGTTCAGCAGTAGACTTGTCAAGGGCTGTTACGAATGAATGAATGTTTTTTTTTTGCGTAGCTGTGTGAACAAGAAAATCCTAAATACATTGCAGGCGTGAGTGCAGCTCTGCAGTCTAGTCATTATGCAGTTGTTAGATAAATACTATAATAATGTGGTAATATTTAAATCTTTTATTTAAAATGACACATCATCAGGATAGACCCACTGCTTCTTTGCGCGAGAAGTAGTTATGAATAGCGAGACGAGTCGTGAGCACAAAGGGACAGACTGACGGTAGTGTGTTTGCACATGTAAATTTCCCAGACAGGATACAAAAATATTTATACTTATCATAAACCGGTACTTGGCCATAACCACACAAACACCAGTCTTGTCATGGCTCAGGCTCCAAGATTGTATACCATAAGAGTCTTCAAGGCAGGTCTTCCCCCCTTTTCTCCCCTTCAGACCCGCCGACCGTCTGGTTGTCCGTTGTTGGAGAGGAGAGGGAGGACTCAAAGCATGTAATTCCTATGCACACTCTCAGAAGAAAATAATACGTGAATGTCCCCTAAATGATGTGGATTAACAAATCAAACGGAAAAAGTAGCGATCAAAATAATTTCTGCTTCAATTTCTTCACTTCTGTGGGCGTTGGTTTATTTTGATATAGCAGAATTTGTGCTTCATTTCTGTTTTTAGTTTTGATAATAGATTACATACCGGCAATTTTTTTAATAGAGAAAAGGCGACAAACAAGCACTGCTGCAGTTATATTAGTAGTACAGTTGTAGCACGAATGGGTCGGCTCGACCGGGGAAGTACCACGCTCTCACAGAATACCAGCGTAAAATAGTAGCTTAATGCTGCTGTGTTTCGTATGGTGAGTGTAGAGAACCGGAGACCATTTTTACTAGAAATGAGTCATTCCATCTTAGTCCTCACGGGTGACAATGCATCTGCATTTTGATTTGTAATCGATTATAGATGTAGATGTCTATGGGCCGCAGCAACCACTTACCATCAGGTGGACTGTGTGCTAGTTTGTCACCCTATCCTATATAAAAAGTATAACTTCGGTGATATGTGTATGCTGTGGCCTATAGACATCGACATCGATTAAGAATAAGGTGCTGTTATTTGACCTATCTTCAATATATCGCCAATTTTGTCGATAACTTCTTCAACGTGAATTCGTTTCGTCATTTATGCTTTTTACATGAATTAACCACCGGAGCATTACTTTCCTAATCCTGGTCATAACATAATCTTGCAAAGCACACTTTTCAATTATGACCCAATTTTTCACCCTCTCATTCAGATTCAGTCATAAAACACTCCCTAATGATCGACCGCATTTCTAAAGCATTTATTATACTCTCCTGCTTTTTCTGCCAAACCCAACTTACACTAACATATAGTAAGGTGCAGATTAAACACAGCATTGTGAAATGCCATACGTGCCTCTTTTGACACATTCTGACTTTGCGACCGCTACTTTGTGATGAGTCTCTTCGTACGTATTTCGCACATTCCCTTTTAATCAATTTTTTCATTCCTAGTACGTTTCCTTCCGTTAGTCACCAAAGGGCGGCTACTTCTTTCTTCATCTCTCAAAGTAAGTCAATCATGCTAAAATTTGTTTTACCAGCGGTACATAATTGCCTTGAAAGGGACTTTGTCTATAAATGTCGTTTGAAGTCTATCAAACGATTCATCCTGTTCTAGGCGACATTTCAAATCGTAAAAAATCATTACACAAAAGCGTTACCAACGTAGATCCATTTTTAAATTATGATCGTAAAAATGTGGATGAAGTTGGAAATTGGAACTGGCTGTTATCTTATTAAATAATAACAATAATACAACAAACTACTGTAGCCTGTCGTATTATCAACTCAAATAAGAGTTTACCAATGTGATTTAAAGTAGTAAAAAAGAATAATAAAAATCAAGAAATTATTATTAAATTTATAAGAACTAACTTTTAACGTACTGAGGACAAAAATAACTCCCACGTATTTCCTTTGTGCGTTAGTCTTTATGATGTACGGTCTTCATAAATAAACTACATATACCACGTAAGTATAGCTTCGCAACTAACAAAAATAAAAGATGCTACTCGCTTGTTGAATTCATCTACGAATTTATGTTTACATTTGGAACAATGACTTTTCAATAAGCCAATATATTACAATGATTTCACAATAACATAATTCACTTGAGGCCAAAAATATTAAATTGACTAGACATATATAGTAAATAAATATATACGCATACGTTCTTATATAAATATAGAAACATGATAAAAATAAATAATATATTATTATTATTATTATTATTATTATTATATACATATAAATTACGTGTCAAGTTGTTCCGCGATGGACTCCTAAATTTCTTAACCGATTTTAATGAAATTTGTACACCGAGTGCAGTGTGCAGTTTGATCTAACTTGAGAGATAGGATAGTTTTTTTGCCCATGAGTGACCCAAAGTTTTTTTTGCGAATATAAGGATTTTTAATAGGACACGACAAATGGTAGTCAAAAAAGGCAGAACAACGTCTGCCTGGCAAGCTAGTATATATATATATATATATATATATATATATATATATATATATATATATATATATATATATATATATATATACAGATTTTTAACGTGTGCTTATTCGGTGCATTTGTTATATCAATGGGCAAGGCGTTCCAGAGAAGTATTGCCTGAACTGTAAAAGAAGAATCAAAGAAACCAGTACTATGCTGAGGTATGAATCTTAAGAACGTTAGAGAACATCTCGTTCCGCAGAGAAACCTCGTGTCTGATACAATTCGTATCGGTTACACACATCGTTATTGGTAGTATAGACGTATTTTAATACTGTGTCTACACACTATTGTATTTTAAGATGATGCGATACGATATCTGATACGCCGTGTTTTTTCTAGTCCTATTTTCTCTGATCATTAAAGGAAATACCTCACGCCGCTCTATGGTCTTGAAAAACATGAATTTGGAAAAGATACGAAGATCAGATGAGAGTTTTTAGTGTCCTATATAAAGCAAGATATGTCGATACACCGACAAGATAGGATATGGTTAAGTATGAATACGTATTTTGACATAATACGACTAGAATATGTTGAAATAAGCATAAGATACAAGTACTCTATGCGATATGCTTGATCTTGATACGTCAAGGTGATAAATATTAATATTGCAACTAGCAATTACGTTGCCGCCGGTGGGCCGAACTCGGAATGCTTGCATACTATCAAATTTACGGCGAGCGCTTAGCCCCTGACGGCTTAGGCAAATTTAACTTTTAAGATGATTAACTTATATGAATAATGTCCTCCGGTCCGAATTATGGTCACGGCTGCCAATCTCGATCGAGTATATGCGCAAGACACCTTCGGTTCCTACTTCTTCACTCTCATATTTGATGAGACGGTAAACCGGGTCGGAGAGAGGTCAAACACAAGGCCAACGGTTTTACGTGCTTTAAGAGGCACGAGGGTGAAACACCACCAACTTTCTGATTCCGCGCTGCTACTATGAATTTTTGGACAGAATAACTAAAAGTTTTTTTCCTGACTCGGGATCTGAATCCCGGACCTCATAATCAGCAGTTGCGTTAAAGACCAGTAGACCAGGCAGTCGAACTCTAAAATATTTATGAAGATGTGTTTATTAATAATAATATCTAGCACTCAAATTTAATGGTGCTAGCGGTTATAAAATTATGTTTGCTCGCATCCAATGAAAATTTTAGGCGAGCGCATAATGGACAACCGGTAAAATATGTGTTATGCTAACGGCTATTCACAATATTCAATCTAGCTAGTGTTTTGTGCTACTAAAGACTGCCAAACTCATCTATCTTCCGTTTTCCGTCTCAATAAACTTACTGAAGATAGGCGAACTGTCTTTATGTCGATGGGGGGGGGGGGACTGATAGCGTAATACAAATTGTTATTATTATGAAATTGACAGCTCACGCGACTCAGTAATAATAGAAGAGTTAATATATCAGTGACGTCAGAAGTCTCTAGTAAATTAAAATTCATTAAAATTCTATTGCAAATTTTTGGAGAGAGCCAAAGATAAGTTTGAAATAGTAAAACTAGATTCCATTTATCCATCTACTGCAGCCTATGCTGAACCTTCCCTAAAGTGTGCCTCGTAGGGGGGTTTTGTCTTAGTTGCATTCATATTCTTTTACGGCTGAGCAGGCAGATTGGCAGCCGCAGTTTTTTGTAATTTTGTGTTGTTAACAGGAACATCCCATCAATCCCAGCCCATCTTTTGTTTCAGTTTTCCTCCGTCGACCTCAGATATTATTGAGTAGTCGATATTTTTACGCCACCACTACACGGTATACTAGATCGTTTTCATAAAATCAGATCAGTTTCGATTCAGAAACACAACTTTATGTACGTAGGCGGTCCCATAGTGAATTGGCCTAACTATGAACCAATGAAGGAAATGAAACGAAACCAATTTTATTTTTCAATATAATCACCATGAATACTAACACACTTCTGACATCTGTGAATCAACATCTCTAAACCTTTATAAAAATAATCACATTTTTTATCCTCAAAATGACTGAAGACGGCCGCCTGCAACTCTTCATCGCTTGAAAATTTTCTTCCTCTTAAGTCCCGCTTTAAATTTGGAAATAAATAATAGTCGGACGGGGCCATGTCTGGACTGTAAGGTGGAAGTTGAACTTCTGTGAACCCGCATTGACGAACTGCATCCTTCGAAACACCAGCGGTATGAACAGGGGCGTTGTCATGGAGCAACAGGACACCTTTAGACAGCTTTCCTCTTCGTTTTTCCTTTATCGTGTCTCGTAATTTATATATTAAAGAAGCATAATATTCACCGTTCACGACTGTATTACGTTCTTTAAAATCCACCATCAAAATGCCTTGAAAATCCCAAAATATTGTGCACATCAGTTTTTTAGTCGATTGTAGCACCTTTGCCTTTCTAGGGGGCTTTTCACCCTTATAACGCCATTCCATTGACTCGCGCTTGCTTTGTGGATCATAATACAAGATCATAGTTTTATCATCAGTCACTAGCCGCTCGATCACAGTCTTTGGATTTTCGCCACAAAGATCCAAAAACTCCGAAGCGCAGCGCACTCTTTCCTGTCTCTGTACCGCTGAAAGAAGTTTCGGTACCCATCTTGCACTCACTTTTTTCATGTGAAGATGTTCATGGATCGCGCGATGAACGGTACGCTTAGAGAGCCCAAGCCTTGCTGCAATTTCTCTTATCTTCAAACGGCGGTCACTGAGAAAACCTCCTCTTCGATAAGAGCAATCGTTTCGGGAGTGAGCACTTCCACAGGTCGACCGTCGTGGCCAAAGTCTTCGACGGTTTCTCTCCCGAGGCGAAACTCTTTCACCCAATTTTTCACTGTGCTATAGGAGGGGGCAGACTCCTTATACACGCCATCCCATCGTTCTTTTATTTGGGCAGGGGATAAACCTTCTTTAAACAGAAACTTTATGACACTTCGATACTCAGTTTTCGACATTTTGAAAAAATACGCGACTCTCGTTATTCAAATGCCTGTTAAACTAAGACTAAGCATTTCATGTCGATGCATGTTTCTTATATTAAGTGCACGATAAACGTACTATTTAATGCAACACAACATGTAGCGACATGTCGCGTTGAACTATATCAGGCCAGTTCATTATGGGACCGCCTGGTATCAACTCAAGTAATATTGCTCATTAGCGACCCATCACGACTTCGCCTGGCTTAATTCTATTAACGTGACGTCACAAAAATCATCAAGTTTTTTAAGACAAAATATCACAATAATCTAGGTCACTCCTGGCATAGCTCTTCATCTGTTTGTGAAGTTTCGTCACAATCGGTTTAGATAGACAGCCAGACAGACAAAATATTTAAAAATTGCTCGTTATGTCTCAATGGCATACATGCATATAACCATCTGAGCTCAATAAAGGCATTGATTTCAATATTATATAACTATTTATACGTATAGATAATACTAATCAGTTTGTTTGTAACTAAGTTTTAGGCGTATTTTAACTACTGTTGCTAATATAACTTGATATAATATCCTCCAAACCGAATTCCGGCCACAGCGGCCTGCCTCAACGGAGGCTAGCCATCGGCGCAGGACAGGATTATAGTGTCCAAGTGTATGCGCAAGCAAAGGTGCACTCTCTATTCCCTCACTCTCATAATCCGATGGAACGGTAAACCGACACGACTGGAGAGAGATCAGGTGCAGGACCAACGGCTTTACGTGCTTTCCGAGGCATGGGGATGAGACACCGCCAACTTCCTGACTCCGGGCAACTACTTAGAATTTTTTGACGGATAAACACAATAATTATTTATTTTGCCCGACCCGGGATTTGAACCCAGGACCTAATGATCAGCAGTCGCACTACTACAATCACTAGACCATCGAGGCAGTATAACTGGATATACATAAAGCCAATTAATTAAAAGTTGCCTTTAATGTCTTTTTTAAACATCTTTTATACGCAAAAGCAAAGTGCGCCTTTGGTGCCATAATACTTTTTTCATAATGCGGTTAACGATCCAAAAACCATTTGGATTTTCACATAAACTTCATTTAACGAGTACACGCGGCATTACACGACTAGTGTTGAAGCTTTTAATGGTTGAAACAGCTTTAGTCCCTAATTTGTTATACGAAATTGAGTTCACTAAAACTGAGCGTATTAAAAAAGAAGTGACGTACGGTACGTGATGTTTACAATTTCACCATTTTCAATTTCAGATTCGGTTAAGAAAAAAAATGTTTCCTTTGTAGTGGGCTTGTATACGATGTCGAAAAATTAGACTAATAAAAGGTTAGAGCCGATTGAAAATATTCATCATCATCATCATCATTACAGCCTTTCACAAGTCCACTGCTGAACATAGGCCTCCCCCAAGTAATGCCACAAAGCACGGTCCTGAGCCACCTGCATCCATCGACTTCCTGCATGTCTTACCAGGTCGTCACTCCATCTAGTGGGGGGTCGCCCTACACTACGCCTACCGGTACGAGGCTGCCACTCGAGAACCTTTCTTCCCCATCGGTTATCGGTTCTTCGAGCTATATGGCCGGCCCATTGCCACTTCAGCTTACTAATCCGTTGGGCTATGTCGGTCACTCTGGTTTTACTGCGGATATCCTCATTTCTGAGTCTATCACGCAGAGAAACTCCGAGCATAGCCCTCTCCATAGCTCGCTGAGCGACCTTAAGCGTCCTCATACGGCCAGCAGTGAAGGACCACGTCTCAGATCCATAAGTCATCACTGGCAACACGCACTGGTTGTACAATCTAGTTTTTAGAGATTGAGGTATACCTGACGAAAAGATATGTCGTAATTTCCCGAACGCTGCCCAGCCGAGTTGAATCCGTCGATTGACCTCTCGGTCGAAGTTGGACTTACCTAGTCGGACTATTTGTCCCAGGTAAACGTACTCGTCAACAACTTCGAGCATAGTGCTCCCAACAACTACCGGCATAGGTGTGACATGGACATTGAACATGATCTTTGTTTTGTCCATGTTCATCTTAAGACCTATCCGTTGGGAGGCACTATTGAGGTCATTGAGCATAGTGCTTAAGTCCTCCAGCGATTCTGCCATAAGGACTATATCGTCGGCAAATCGAAGGTGAGTGATGTACTCGCCATTGATGTCAATACCGTATCCTTTCCAGTCCAGTAGCTTGAAAACGTCTTCCAATGCAGCGGTGAAGAGTTTCGGGGATATAACGTCACCCTGTCTTACACCTCTCTGCAGTTGGATAGGTTTCGAGCTCTGGTTCTGTACTCGGATAGCCATCGTAGCCCTACTGTACAAACACTTCAGCACTTCGATATACCGACAGTCAACTTGGCACCGCTGAAGGGACTGTAGCACCGCCCAAATTTCGACGGAATCAAAGAGGGAGACAGGCAGGAGATGGGCAGCAGCATCTTCCTGATGACAACTGTGACGTAATAAAAAAACTGCGGTTGCCAACCCGCTCGCCAAGCGTGGCAACTACGGCAAATACCCCCCAATGAACAAATACACAAAAAGACGGCCCCCAGTCCCCGGCGGCCCCGCTATTCCTGGCTACGGTGGCGACCATGGTAACGGCGGGGCAGGGGGTGCTAAGAATCTCCGGTGGAGGTTCGGTTGCCACCTACGACGACTCGACCTGGCAACATATAACGCACGCACCCTGAGGACTGACGAGAAGATACTGGAGCTGGAAGAAGAGGTAGACAAGTTGCGCTGGCATATTATTGGATTATCCGAGGTCCGAAGAGAGGGGGAGGACACGGCAATCCTCGAGTCCGGCAACTTGTTATATCACCGGGAGGGCGACCATCTGTCCCAAGGAGGTGTCGGATTTATCGTCCACAAGTCTCTCGTCAACAACGTTGTAAAGATTGGGAGTGTGTCGACGAGGGTCGCGTACCTGATACTCAGAATCACCAAACGGTATTCGCTGAAGGTCATTCAGGTTTACGCACCAACCTCGGCACACCCCGATGAGGAGGTGGAGGAAATGTATGAGGATATTTCCAGAGCCATACATTCCTCCAAAACTCACTACACGGTGTTGATGGGAGACTTCAACGCAAAACTAGGCACAAGAGAAAGCGGTGAGCTGAAGGTAGGGAAATTTGGAGTAGGGCAACGGAACCGAAGGGGCCAGCAGCTGGCCGACTTTATGGAGAAAGAGGGACTCTTTATGATGAACTCTTTCTTCCAGAAGCGGCCCCACAGGAAGTGGACCTGGTCGAGCCCCGACGGTTCGACAAAAAATGAGATTGACTTCATTATGACGACCAGACGCCAACTGTTCAGTGATGTCTCAGTGATCGCAAGGGTGAAAACTGGCAGCGATCACCGAATGGTTAGAGGCACACTGAACCTAAACGTTAAGTTGGAGAGGTCTCGTCTAATGAAGTCAACGCTCCGTCCCCCTCGTGCTCTAATCCAGAATCCCGAAACCTTTCAGCTCGAGTTACGTAACCGCTTCCAGTGCCTAGAAGATTGCAATGCAGTGGACGATATGAACGACAAGCTCGTGGAAACTGTCCATGCGGTCGGAGCTAAGTTCTGCAAGACCCGCCGCAGAAGAACACAAAAACTCTCCGATCACACTCTTAATCTCATGGCTGTTAGACGGGAGATGAGGCTGCAATCGTCAACAGATTTGACAGCATACAGGCAACTGAACAGACAGATCTCCAAATGCATGCGGCGAGACTTACGCAACTTTAATACTTCTCGTATTAAAGAAGCGATCGAGCGGAACCAGGGCTCCAAAGTCTTTGCCAGAGATCTGTCTGCCAGAAAGAGCCAACTGTCAAAGCTGAAGACTGAGTGTGGCAACATCGTTTCCGGGACACCTGAGATTTTGAGTGAGATTGAGAGGTTCTATGGGCAGCTGTACACATCATCGTTGGAGCCACACGCAAGTGTGAGTAACGATCCAAGAGCAAGTCTTATCCGACACTATTCCGATGATATCCCGGACGTCAGTCTAAGCGAGATTAGAATGGCTCTCCAGCACCTTAAAAACGGCAGGGCCCCAGGCGAGGATGGAATTACAGCGGAGCTTCTGAAAGCGGGTGGAACACCGGTACTTGTAGTCCTTCAGAAGCTCTTCAATTCCGTCCTCCATGGTGGCACTACTCCAGAGGCGTGGAGCAGAAGTGCGGTGGTCTTGTTCTTTAAGAAAGGCGACAACGCTCTCTTAAAGAACTACAGACCGATTTCCCTTCTGAGCCGCGTCTACGTGCTGTTTTCGAGAGTCATTACGAATCGTCTCGCACGCAGACTTGACGACTTCCAGCCTCCCGAACAAGCCGGTTTCCGAAAAGGCTTCAGTACCATAGACCACATACATACCCTGCGGCAGATTGTACAGAAGACTGAAGAGTACAATCTGCCACTTTGCCTGGCGTATGTGGACTATGAGAAAGCCTTTGAAAATATTATTTCCGTACAATAGTTTCAGAAGTAAGTGCTGTAGTAAGTATTCTAGAAGCTTATGTGAAGAAGAAAAACTATGTGGTATGTATATATTTTGAAGTTTAATGTTTTGACTTTGAGTTGACCAAGACATGTCACAAGTTTAAATATCGTTTAAAATCTTAATGGTAACGTAAAAACATCACGCTTATTTTCTCGCCCTTAGAGGTAAATTTTTTTAAATTTGTATAGGACCACCCGTGAATTTTAAAAAACTATTTAATAAAAATAATCATTAAAATTTACAATTGATACATAGATAAAAAATTTAAGTTATAATCGAATTGAGAACCTAGTACTTTCGGTGGACTGAAAATTCAGAGGGGCGTAGTACATCCAAACTCTAAAATCAGTAACTTTTTTGCTAGGGTTTAAGGCTTTTCATCACCTGTTATAAGTCACATGGTCATCTATGATGTTAAAAATGTAAAATATCCAAACGGATATGACATAAGCAAGATTTTAGAAACAGGTATGCCCGTGTTTTCGTCCGCGTAGAACTTAAAAAAGCTGCGGATCTATAACAATGTGATAGTATTTTTGAGCAGTAGTTAAATTATTGAAAACAACTTTATACTCAGTTTTGTACTAATGGCTCGAGAACTGTGAAATGTGTGTAAAAGTGTGTAAAATGTTAAAATTAAAGATCCATTCATTATATTATATTCATATATTATATTAAAGTCCACTGCTAAACATAGATTAATATTCACATAAGGTGGATATTTTTCATAGTTACCATCCCGGGCAAGCGGGTTGGTAAATACTATATTACGTGAGGGTCATCCGGTTAATATGGTCACTTTATTGTAACTCAAAAACTACAGCCTCGTTTGCATAGATGGAGCTTTGTGACACGATCGCTGTTCATGTGTCAATCATAATCTTAATTATTTATTAAGGGTCAAAAAGGCGCTGCTTTATCGACGCCATTTTGACGGTAGACATTAGAGTAAATATTTTAGTCGATTTTAGTGTGGTGCAGTGCAGTTATTATTTTTTAAAAGATTTTTCGAAGTGTTCCGAATTATTTCCAAAGCTTGTTTGCTATTTCTTTCTTAATATATTAGTTATAGTATACGACTTTGTGTATTTTGTCTCTGTCCTTCCCGTAGTTTTGGTTTTATAGGACGGCAAAACGTAAGGTGGCCATATTACCCTCACGTACCTTATTTTTTAAAGTTTTTAGTCGTTATTACGAAGACGCTGCTCCCCATTTCCTGGTTTGTTCCTCTCTGTCGCCTCTTACGACACCCGCGGGACGATACAGGATTGTGGATATTCTTACCGCCACTTCAAGTTTAAGTATATTAATTACTTCTACATGCTAAGAGCTACTGATTATATGCAATAAGGGTGCATGGGTGTGTACCCGAAACGTCGTCAATTAAAAATAAGTTAATTAAAGGCGATAAAATCCGTATAAATAGTTTTACTTAATCTGTAGTGTTCGCGTAAATATGAGAAATTTACGCGAACAAAATTATATATATATATATATATATATATATATATATATATATATATATATATATATATATATATATATATATATATCGCGAAATTTACGCGGCGTTAGTACCATAGACCACATACATACCCTTCGGCAAATTGTACAGAAGTCCGAAGAGTACAATCTGCCACTTTGCCTGGCGTATGTGGACTATGAGAAAGCCTTTGATTCCGTCGAAATTTGGGCGGTGCTACAGTCTCTTCAGTGGTGTCAAGTTGACTGTCGGTATATCGAAGTGCTGAAGTTTTTGTACAGCAGGGCTACGATGGCTATCAGAGTACAGAACCAGAGTACGAAACCTATCCAACTGCAGAGAGGTGTAAGACAGAGTGACGTTATTTCCCCGAAACTCTTCACCGCTGCATTGGAAGACGTTTTCAAGCTACTGGACTGGAAAGGATACGGTATTAACATCAATGGCGAGTACATCACTCACCTTCGATTTGCCGACGATATAGTCCTTATGGCAGAATCGCTGGAGGACCTAAGCACTATGCTCAATGACCTCAATAGAGCTTCCCAACGGATAGGTCTTAAGATGATCATGGACAAAACAAAGATCATGTTTAATGTCCATGTCACACCTATGCCGGTAGTTGTTGGGAGCACTAAGCTCGAAGTTGTTGATGAGTACGTTTACCTGGGACAAATAGTCCGATTAGGTAAGTCCAACTTCAACCGAGAGGTCAATCGACGGATTCAACTCGGCTGGGCAGCGTTCGGAAAACTACAACGCATCTTCTCGTCAGGTATACCTCAAAACCTGAAAATAAGTTGTACAACCAGTGCGTGTTGCCAGTGATGATGACCTACAGAACCGAGACGTGGTCCTTCACTGCTGGCCGTATGAGGACGCTTAAGGTCGCTCAGCGACCTATGGAGAGGGCTATGCTCGGAGTTTCTCTGCGTGATAGACTTAGAAATGAGGATATCCGCAGTAGAACCAGAGTGACCGACATAGTTCAACGGATTAGTAAGCTGAAGTGGCAATGGGCCGGCCATATAGCTCGAAGAACCGACAACCGTTGGGGAAAAAAGGTTCTCGAGTGGCAGCCTCGTACCGGTAGGCGAAGTGTAGGGCGACCCCCCACTAGATGGAGTGACGACCTGGTAACACATGCAGGAAGTCGATGGATGCAGGTGGCTCAGGACCGTGCAGTGGACTTGTGAAGGGCTGTAATGATGATGATGAAATATGAGAAATCACTATATTCATGTCTTATTAACATGCACATAGAGCCCTGAGCTTAATTGAAGCTGGTTATTTCTATATACAGACAGACTTTAATTATATTTATATGTATATATATACATAGATAATCAAATTTATTTATTCATTAGAGTATATTGCCAAACTGGACATCCACTTCAATATCTTTTTTTGATTTTTGAATATAGTATATTTGAATGTAGTATTGTACGTAATTAGTATGTATTGTATAGTACCTACATAAATACTCCGTGTATGTTATGATGAAAAGTTGGGAGAATATTGATAAAAATACAAAATGCTTACATTGCCTTTTTAAGCTTTGTTCAATCGAAATTTAACAATGCCGTCGAGAATATAGGTCAAGTTGTTTTGAAAGATAAATAATTTTTAAACCATTGTGCTTTATTTGCAGCCCTAATTGCGATGTTCAATCAAAAATATACTTTAAAACTTATATCATTAGGGTGTTTATGTTAAATAGGATTTTTATGTATTGTGGAGGCATTTTACATTCACAATTAGCACATGAAATAATTTCTACAAGTAGACCCAGAACATTAAGTTGTAAAACTATGCAAATAATTGATTCGTACGGAGTTCAAACCCCAGGCCCGCAGTGCCTCTTCATTATAGAATAAGGATAATAAACGAGCAAACAGTCCACCTGGTGGTAAGTGGATGCTGTGGCCCATAGACATCTACATTTATCCTCGATTAAGAATCAAAATGCAAATGCATTGTCACCCCTAAGGACTAAAATGGAATGCCTCGATTCCAGTAAAAAGGGAAGACCCCTTTTCTCTCCTTTTTTGGTTTTATACACTCACCATACGAAACACTTCAGCATTAAACTGCTTGTGCTCTGCGTGGGCCTACCCCGGTCGAGCCGACCCATTCAAGCTACAACCATAATACAGCTGCAACGTGGCTCTACCACCAAAAAGCCGCTACCAAAGTTTAGCCACCGAGCCAGCGAGATTAGTATTTTTTCATACGCCCGTGAAAGTGGATTTTCGCTACTGACATTGTAGGGGGGAATCACCGTAATCGTTTAACTTGGCATGCGGTTGACGACCACTGTTTTGACTTTGAGCTTCCTTATACGGCCAGCAGTGAAAGGTTTTTTAGTGTTGTATAAAATTATGATGTTATTAGTAAATATAATTATGACAAGTTTTTGAAAGCCTGATAAAACTCAGATTTTAATTTAAATTTAATCAAAAAGTTGGCTATAGGCACTATCCACCTTGTGCATATATAACAACAAATGCGTGCTATTTCATAAGAGCTGTGATAACACTGAGGCTCTTTTAAGCAATATGAAATAATGTAATCTATAACACACACACACACACACACACACACACACAGGCGCGCGCGCGCGTGCGCGCCCCATTTCACTCACTCACTCATTCACACACACCCATTTACTCACACACACGTGCGCGCGCGCATACGCATATACACGCGCGCGCACGTTGTCGCGTATTACCTTTGACGTGAATATTATTATTTTTTTACTTTAATTTTATAGTTAATTATTATGTTAAGATCATGCAAATAGTAATGTAAGTGCTATGGCAGAGTGGAGTCAAGTTTTTATACTTAAAAAAGACCTCATTCCCGGTTATAATTTATGTTTGATCATTTACTGAATAAACTATTTTTATTTATTATTAAACCAATACCTACAACTACTACTATAACTACTTTTGTAATACTTTATTATGAAATTTAAACCAAAAATAAAAATTTGTTCGGAAGACAAACCCGAAAGGGTTAATTAACTTATCGATAGCTGAAGTTGTTTGAAGACTTTTGGTCGCAGTTATACCAGTTTAATTCTATAAAAATTGCATACATTTGCTACGAAGTAGCAAGTTTCGATTCGATTTATTCGGCCTTTATTTAGTATAATATTTTGTACTAGTTTTTTGTTTTTTTTATTTTATTTTTATTTGTACTACTACTAGACTAGTTATCGATTTTATTAAATTACAATATATTCCGAATTGTGTTTGGATTTTTTTTACGAAAATATTCATAAAATACGAGTTTTAACGATAATATTATGTTAAAAGTATTCACAAATGAAACGCCACGTTGTCCTTTTGTAGATTTTACTGTTTTTTGTATGAAAATACACTGCAATTCGGCATTTTTGTCGGAGCTCAATTGACTGGCACTATCACTTGCGTAACGGCGTACTTTTTTTTTGTACCCGAAGCAATTAAGGGCAACCCTCCGGTAACGGGGGAGGATGCTCATAGCATACGGCTGCGTGGTTATGTGGAGACTTTTACCCACTAAACTCCACCTTTTGGGTTTGGCTTACCGATCTGACGAGAGATCTTTAAGCCGTAGACTGATGCGACCCTCCTTGGCAGAAAGGAGGGTGCAGGGCGCACGACGCGGAGTAACTAGTTTTATATAACGACTATGAGTCGGACTCTCGTACCTTTTATAGAGGGGTATGCCTTGCGATGCCGTTTCCTTTGGCTTAGTACTTAAGACTGGAATATAATAGTGGATGTACAGCTGCTTTTCGACCCAAATAATTAAGCTGGTAAAGCCGGCTGATAAAGCACTAACCGATGTGAATATTTCGTTATAAGAAAGCTGCTTAGCTATATGAAAATAACAATTTTTTTTAAAATTAACAACCAAATTAATTGAAATAATACTAGTTTTAACGGAATTTATCGCGTATATTTAACTTTTTTACCCGACGTTTCGAGAGCTTTACAGCACCCATGGTCACGGGAAGGACTGAGATGTTCAACGTCCAGCTGTCATAGTTAACCGCGGTTACCATAGATTAAAATTTTAACTTTTGTTCCGATCTACACAGTATGAGCTTATGGTATCATGGAGTCTTGCAGTTGTATGCTTGGGTTGGGATTTAATTTTATTTATTATAGGATCCCAAGCAGATGGTAGCACCCAGCCATCTTCTCTATTGAAATTAGGATGTTTTTTGATTTCAATAGCCTCGCGAATCATCCTTGGAAGGAATCGGTGTTCTTTAGCGAGGATTTGTGGTCTATCAAATCTGATGTAGTGACGGGGGCGATCTTGTACATGTTCACAGACTGCAGACTTCCAACATGTACAAGATCATAAAATATCAATTTCTTTGCAACTTTCCGCTAAACATATAAAATGATGTGTCTTACCTGGATTGAAGCGCACCTCCCGCCCTCCCTCAATTGCATACACTAACTCCGTCACCACTAGACCAAGCACCACTACTCTCAACACCACTATTCCAGGCAAGACACACCATCGACGATAATACGACACGTGTTTCGCCTCTACACGAGGCATCCTCAGGTAGTATAGACTCTACGGCGGCTGACCGCTAAGTGAGCGGCGAGTCGAAACAGTTGCTATTTATACACGCTGACACAATCGCTCCCTACCAAAGTAGCGAGTGACCGCGTCGTGCGATAACAAACCTAACCTTTATATGTTTAGCGGAAAGTTGCAAAGAAATTGATATTTTTATTTTTTATTATAATGGATTTCCGCAAAGTAACGCCTGATTCTATCAATGTACAAGATCGCCCCCGTCACTACATCAGATTTGATAGACCACAAATCCTCGCTAAAGAACACCGATTCCTTCCAAGGATGATTCGCGAGGCTATTGAAATCAAAAAACATCCTAATTTCAATAGAGAATATGGCTGGGTGCTACCATCTGCTTGGGATCCTATAATAAATAAAATTAAATCCCAACCCAAGCATACAACTGCAAGACTCCATGATACCATAAGCTCATACTGTGTAGATCGGAACAAAAGTTAAAATTTTAATCTATGGTAACCGCGGTTAACTATGACAGCTGGACGTTGAACATCTCAGTCCTTCCCGTGACCATGGGTGCTGTAAAGCTCTCGAAACGTCGGGTAAAAAAGTTAAATATACGTGATAAATTCCGTTAAAACTAGTATTATTTCAATGTGTAGTGTTCGCGTAAATATAAGAAATCATTAACCAAATTAATGTGTACCGTGTAGTGGCGGCGTGAGAAAACTCACTACCTTATATCATACCATGGGCGTCGTAAGAGATAGAGGGAATTTGGAACAGCAACATATTTTTCTTAACAGCTCAAAATTATAAAAATCTTTGGTTGCAGAGCAGCCTGCAAAGCGTGGAAATTATGAGAAATATCCCTATGAGGCAAACCTACAGGGGAGGTCTATCGCTTCTGTAGTGCATCAGAGATGTTCCCGCAAGCGCGAGTGGACTGCTTTTACGCGATTATGCACAAAAGGTTCGCGTCTCTCGTGTGCAGGGTGCGGGGAGCAAATAGTAGTATCCTGAAAGTAATCGCGAGCAGACTGGACTGCCTAAATGTGCCATTATAGTGCCATATCAGGAAGAATGGCGAGAAAATGACAAATATAAATTGACATGTATTTTTTTACTTCACAAATAATATTATGCCTACTAACCTAGTTATAGGTTTAGTTATAAGTAATACTAACAAAATATGAGCCTTGATTGCTTAAATGAATGAAATTCTTCTTCTTCTTCTTAATAGGCTGTAATTATTGAAAAAAGAAAATAAAAATAAAATAGCTAAGTGCACGATATGCAGTATTCCGCGGTATCAGCCCAACTTTAATTATATTTCAACCTTTAATTACACTTCACGATCTAATGTATACGCTAGTACAAGTATTTTATGATGATAGCATGCAGCGGTTATCCAAGGTACTAAATTGTATGAAAATTATCATTCTGTAAAGAAAAATATCTGTTTACCATTTTCTGTTTTGAAATGACGTTAAAGTATTTTGTTTTATGTGTTTTAAGTGCCAACAGCCTTACTTATAATCGTTGAATATCGCCTACTTGAATTAAGCATGAGTCATCTACCTGTCTCTTTGTCTACCTATCTCTTTGTATTGTTATTTAGCGACAAAAGAGTTTCTCAAATTGATGCCGAGTTTTATGAGTAAGGCTGATAAATATTACTAAATTTTAACTGTAAGAATGCTTATTATTAACGTTTTTATTTGAAAGATAGGGTGACAAACGAGCACACAGTCCACCTGATGGTAAGTGGTTACTGTAGCCCATAGACATCTACATCTATCCTCAATTACGAATCGAAAATCGAAATGGGTTGTCACCCGTAAGGACTAAGATGGAATGCCTCGTGTCCAGTAAAAAGGGTTTCCGGTTCTCTACACTCACCATACGAAACACAGCATTAAGCTACTATTTTACGCTGGTATTCTGTGAGAGCATGGTCCTTCCCCGGTCGAGCTGACCCATTTATGCTACAACTATACCACTAATATCGATTATCTACGCACATATATATCTTAACTATTCTATTCTATAGTGTTTATTCGAATTAATCAGCATTAATATCTTCAGTGATATTAATATTTAGTCTAAGTTTTTTAGTATGAATGAGTTCAACGAACAAGCCCTAAATAAAACTACATATGGTAAATATTAATGATAGCTAATTTTCCCTAAAGGAAAGTTTACCTTATAGTAAGGATAAGTAGATCTGTACCCACTTATCTGACCCGTGAACTAAATCGGGGGGACATGAAAAATTACTAAATTTTAGATGCCTCTAAACTCTGTGTAAGCTGTAAATTAGAGGAAATCCTTGAAATAAACAACACTATATTGTGAAAATAATAAACAAAAATAGTAAAAATGATATGTTAGTAATTCTGGTAACTTTTCTTTAACGTAGGTATTATTATATCCATGATTGTATTTGATTTTTCTTAGACTTTAGGAGATACGGTAAGATAATAAAAACTGTATTTAGGCACCTAACGTTATATTTTTCCCACGGGACAACATGGGTATGGGGTAGTGAATATTCTTATCACGTGGATAATTTAAGGCGCGAAATAGGGAAACTTAAACAGGAGATCGATAGATACCAGAACATTATCTTCGACAAACATCTTTAGCATCACAAAATTATAAAAATTGGTTGCGAACACGCAGGCCAATTACCACAATGGCCTAATCCTGTTATGGGGGGCAATATCCCCCAAGATCTTGGAGTAATGGATGAATTTATTGATAGATAAATATTTTGAACACGCTAATTTACAACGTAAAATCAACATCATTGCGTAAAATAGTAAGTGCGTGTAGTCAGTGACAACATTTTTTGTGAAAAACGGACTGACAGATTATGATGACTTGATGACGTGATTCTCTAGTGTTCCATTTTGCTAATTAAAGCACGGTAAACTATGATAAATGGACCCTAATTATTAGGGTATTATTTCCAGTGCGATTAACATAGCACTAATAGTTAACTAATGTTAGTTAAAGAATAAATTGAGTATGTTGTTGCAAGTCTTTGATAAGAAGATTAAAAAATCATATTCAAATAAAACACGATTTTATACATATATACCAATAACATCATTCTCATCATCATCATTTCAGCCCTTTACAAGTCCACTGCTGAACATAGGCCTCATCAAAGTAATGCCACAAAACACGGTCCTGAGCCACCTGCATCCATCGACTTCCTGCATGTCTTACCGGATCGTCAATCCATTTAGTGTGGTTTGCCCTACACTTCGCCTACCGGTACGAGGCTGCCACTCGAGAACCTTTTTTCCTTCACTGCTGGCTGTATGAGGACGCTCAAGGTCGCTCAGTTAGCTATAGGGCGAGAGCTATGCTCGGGTTTTCTCCGCGTGATAAATTTAAAAATGAGGATATCCGCAGCAGAACCAGAGTGACTGACATAGCCCAACGGATTAGTAAACTGACGTGGTAATGGGCCGGCCATATACATCGAAAAACCGACACCAATAGCAATAACAAAAATTACAAATTAAAGAAAATATGTTTTAAATTAATTGTACAATAGGCTATCCTAACGCTAAAAGTGATTTCAGGAGACACGGCGGTATAAGTTAAAAATTAATAAAATAAAATATAATAAACTACCTACATAAATATGATTTATGTACATATTTTAAATATAAAATATCTAATATAAACCAAAGCCCGGTCTACGAGCACGAAAAATTTCGTATAAAGACCCTTCCTAACTTGTCTCTCTCGCTCGTGCATAAATGTACACGTATTTAGTTTTACTTGTAAGGAATACGTCAGCGCAGTGAGGGCTTGTTCCCCATTGAATTGGAGGTAAAATAATTAAATAATCTATTTCGACCTACGGGCGTCTTAAGAATTAACCACGGGAAATGCTCCTACGTATGCTGTGGCAGTTAACAACGTACGAGGGGCACGGTACCATATTTGCTAAGCGTATTTATTGATTACAGCAACCCCTGCGAATTCGAGCAAGGCCGCGTTCAAAAAAGTTATTAAAACCGTATTTGAAATCTTAAATTATAATGTCGTTATTCAAATTTGTACTTCTCTATGTAATTATAGCGTCAAACAGTGTTGGCCTTTATATTTTGTACATGTTGCTGCATTTTCTAACAAATCATCGTGACCGTTAAATGTGTTTATACATATAATAATATAAAGTGCAATTCTTTATTATGAATTTAATAATGCGATCAAATACACAATCAATGTAGGTATATCATAACATAAACACTCACGCCTGTCACGCAGAGGAGAGACTACGGACTTCCATGAGGCACGATCCTGACACACCTCTGTCGCCTCCTTTACATTCATATATCTACGCATATACGCTTGTCATTTAAGGGTACTCCTAATATATCCCATTTCCAAAATATTGTCAATTTGGTCGATAAACCTTCGTCTAGCGCGTCCCTTACCAACTCTGCCGTTCACATCTGCAATATAAATTTGCTTTGTCACTTTTTTCTCGTTCATTCTTTCTTTATGACCAAACCACCGAAGCATTCCTTTCTTAATCCTGGTCATAACATCATCTCGCATACCATATTTTTCTCTTATTACATAATTTCTCTCCCTGTCATTCAGATTCAGCCCTAGCAAACTCCTTAAAAACCGCATTTCTACAGCATTTATTCTAATTTCGTGCTTCTTCCACCATACATTAAAGCAGGGATTAACACAGCATTATGAATTACCATACATGCCTTTTTTGACACATTCTGACTCTTCATAACAGAGTGTAGAGCCCCATTCACTCTATTTCCTGCATTCACTCATCGTTCTATATTCTTATCATATCTACTGTCCCTACTAAATACATCCCAAACACACGAACTCATCATCATCTCATCCACTTGCTCAATCAACAACTCCCTTTCTATTCTTATTTCTACGTTTAACGTTTTACTTTCTTGTTTTTCAAAAAAGTCAGTATAGTTAATTGTCAGTTATAGTTAATTAAAATTAAATGCATAGTAGGAAGGCTTATTGTAAACAAGAAAGGTTAGTAATTATAATGTCATATTGCTAATAAAAACCATCATTATATTATGTTTTAATAGATATAGCGTTGTTTTGTTAATTATGTTCTCTGAAACTCTACCCATGGGAGTTGGTTAATTAATAAGCAAACCAGTTGATAACGGTGCAAATTAATTATACTCGGAAAATTAGCTTTGGAATAATCATTCTAAAGTAGTTTACCACTTTTTGTAATATTATTTGCAATAAGATTATTAATACTTTTATAGTTATTCAATACATTTTTTTATAGAAGAAGGGGCAAACGAGCATGCGGCTCACCTGATGTTATGTGACTACCGCCGCCCATGATCAACCGCAACACCAGGAGAATTGCGGGTGCGTTGCCGGCCCTTTAGAAAGGAGTAAGCTCTTTTCTTGAAGGTCCCCAGGTCGTATCGGTCCGGAAAAATCGCCGGTGGTAAACTATTCCACAGAGAGGTTGTATGTGGAAGAAAACTCCTTGTGAAACGTACAGTGGTGGACCGCCAAGCATCCAGATGGTGTGGATGGTATCGGGATGTTTGCCGTGTAGTGCGTTCACGAAATTTGGCAGCTGGGATTAATCCGAACAATTCCTCAGAGCACTCCCCGTGATAGATGCGATAAAATACGCAAAGAGATGCAACATCTCTTCGCAGCGCCAGTGAATCAAGCCGATCGGAAAGCACTCGGTCGTCGACGATTCAAGCCGCTCTGCGCTGGATGCGGTCAAGTGGAAGGAGCTGTTACTGGGGAGCCCCAGCCCAGAGATGGGAACAGTATTCCATGTGCGGCCGAATCTGCGCCTTGTAAAGTTGCAGGCGGTGTGCCGGCATGAAATACTGTCCCGCTCTGCTGAGCACGCCAAGCTTTTTAGAGGCCAATTTGGCCTTCCCTTCCAAGTACCCATGAAACTGCACGTCACTCGATATGTCGACGCCGAGGATTCCGATACTGGCTGAGGCAACAAGGGGAGTGCCTTGAAACTGAGGGGATACGACAAAGGGGTTCTTTTTAGCGGTTAACGCGCAAACTTGTGTCTTCTGGGGGTTAAACTGGACTAGATTTAGTCGTCCCCAATCCGAGACTCTGTTCAGCAAAGACTCGACTTCAGACACAAGTTTGTCCTGGCACTCGGAGACGTTTTCCCGAGAAATATTGGCTCGACCGGTGTAAAGAGCAACCAGTGCTGCCATCTGCATAGCAATGAATGTTACGCGTATGCAACATATCATTGATGTGCAGAAGAAACAGCGTTGGCGATAGCACGCAGCCCTGTGGAATACCAGCATTAATAGGCTTGCAATCGGAGCTTGCACCGTCTACAACGACCTTGATGCTCCGATCTGCAAGAAAGCTGGTGATCTCGGTTTCTCGGGAAGCCCATAGGAAGGGAGCTTCGAAAGAAGCGCTTTGTGCCAAACCCGATCGAAGGCCTTCGCAATGTCCAAACTAACGGCCAATGCCTCCCCTTTGGACTCTACTGCCTCCGCCCATCTGTGAGTTAGGTAGACCAGAAGATCACCAGCTGACCGACCACGGCGAAAACCATATTGGCGGTCACTAATCAGCTGGTGATCTTCAAGGTACCTCATGAGCTGGCAGTTTACAATGGACTCCATTGTTTTGGAGAACAAGGAGGTGATGGCGATTGGCCGGTAGTTGGACGGGTCAGAGCGGTCGCCTTTTCTAGGGATCGGGTGGACGTAAGCCGTCTTCCATGATTTTGGGACTACGCCTAGGGAGTAGGAGTACCGGAAAAGACGCGTTAAAACCGGTGCCAACTCTGGAGCACACGTCCTCAGCACAATTGGGGGGATTCCGTCAGACCCACTCGACTTGTGGATGTCCAGGGAGAGGAGTGCTTTGCGAACCGAGCGCTGTGTGAAGTGCACTTCTGGCATGGAGCACTCACACCGCGGGATGGTCGGCGGCGTACTCCCCCCGTCATCGAGGGTCGAGTTGGACGCAAAGAAAGAGCCTAGAAGATCGGCTTTCTCCTTTGCAGTATAGGCCAGTGAGTCGTCCTCCCTGTGCAGAGATGGAAGAGATGGCTGACAGAAATTCCCCTGGATAGCCTTGGCGAGAGACCAGAATGCACGGGTTCCAGAAGGAAGGCGAACTAGTTTCTCGCCAATTCTGCCTATGTGCTCTGACTTTGCCTTGGCAATTACTCTTTTGAAGGACCTAGAGGCGGAATTATACTTCTTTTTAGAGCGCTGGTGTTTACATCGCGGGACGCTGATGCATCAGCCCAAGCTTGGTAGCACTCCTGTTTATAGCATGATGCTATTTTACAGGAGCGACCAAACCATGCCTGAGATTTGCCTCCAATGGGCACCACAGAGGAAGGAATAAAAAGTTCCATACCCTGAAGTAACACATCAGCAACAGAATCCGCAACAACGTTGGGATCATCCGGCGAGAAGCAAACCCGCCCCCAAGGGTAGGATGCAAAGAAAGACCGCATCTCATTATATAAATAATATTCATTATATAAATAATAATATTGTATATGTACTTAGCGTATATATTGACACTGATGGTCGAATACGTGAATTAAGATGTTGATTCGTTTCTTTTATTGTATATCGTTTACAAATAAGTTTTCCGAGTCTAATTTTTTTCATGTTATATTTTTTGTTATATCTTGAACACAGGAGAAATTTCTAAAGTGCAGATATTTTAAAAAAATGCGACAGAAATAGAATTTATTTACGTTTGTTGGTTGGTTCACTGTGGTAAATAGTTTAACAAAACGTTTAATTAAACACACATGGAAATATTTTATAGCTCATCAAAAAGTGTTTCGTAGTTTTTGGTTAATTGTCACATATTGTAGTTTTATATATTATGTGCAGGATAAGAAACAATCATCAATTTCACGGCAACGTCAAGTCACAAAACCATTTTAAGATTATAACTTTATTTATTTAAAGGAAAAGTACCCGGTTGACCGAGCTTTGCTCGGTATTTTTCGCTCGATTTTTTTAATTCGTGTGTTTTGGAAATTATATTTAGATACAAATTACATACTGATGAATTATAAATAATATTTTTTGATCTTAGCGACATAACAGAAAAAACTGAACTGGTTATTTGAATAAAAAATCATGAGTGCAATTATTTTTATTTAAATTTTCGTGTTTTTAAAAAATACTAAAAAAAGGGCTCGAAAAAAATATATTTTCTCAAAAAAGAAAGAAACTTGAAAAAAAAAAATAAAAAAGTCGGTCGGTCGGTCTGGGCTCGAACCGGGGTTTTACGATTTTGTGACCGCCCATTATACCAATAAGCTATTTATAATCATTACCAAACTGTCAAAATTTACCTTCTTATTCTAACTATATTGTAGCAGTTTTTAATTGCCTAAAAACACGGACAAAAAGACATTTTCTAAAAATAAATCTTAGCTAGATCGATTTATTATCCCCGAAACTCCCTGGACACTAAATTTTATGAAAATCGTTGGAGCCGTTTCCGAGATCCCGATTATATATATATATACATATATACAAGAATTGCTCGTTTAATAGTATAGGAGTACCCGGTTGACCGAGCTTTGCTCGGTATTTTTCGCTCGATTTTTTTAATTCGTGTGTTTTGGAAATTATATTTAGATACAAATTACATACTGATGAATTATAAATAATATTTTTTGATCTTAGCGACATAACAGAAAAAACTGAACTGGTTATTTGAATAAAAAATCATGAGTGCAATTATTTTTATTTAAATTTTCGTGTTTTTAAAAAATACTAAAAAAAGGGCTCGAAAAAAATATATTTTCTCAAAAAAGAAAGAAACTTGAAAAAAAAAATAAAAAAGTCGGTCGGTCGGTCTGGGCTCGAACCGAGGTTTTACGATTTTGTGACCGCCCATTATACCAATAAGCTATTTATAATCATTATCAAACTGTCAAAATTTACCTTCTTATTCTAACTATATTGTAGCAGTTTTTAATTGCCTAAAAACACGGACAAAAAGACATTTTCTAAAAATAAATCTTAGCTAGATCGATTTATTATCCCCGAAACTCCCTGGACACTAAATTTTATGAAAATCGTTGGAGCCGTTTCCGAGATCCCGATTATATATATATATATACATATATACAAGAATTGCTCGTTTAATAGTATAGGAATAGGATACATCAAAATTCATTTATATCATAATTTAGACCATAATGATTAAATTAATATTTTTTAATAACAATTAACATAAAATCAAATCTATTTTAGTTTGAATTTTTGCATATGTTATAATATAACGTACTAAAAGCTAGCGTGCAATATGATGGGGAATGTCAGTTTGATAGTTCATTCATATCGATCGCCCACAGTATTATATTATATTACTACCATTTGTGGTTGCGTGCATGTTAAGCACAATACAGGCACGCTTTATTGCATGAATGTGGCTTTTAAGAAATGCCATAGTATTTTAAATAAAATTAAATGACGACATAATATTTTTTACAATTTCTCTATTTATCTTAAGCACAGCATTATTATTTCAAATAAACGTATTTTAAAGAGAACTCTATAATCACGGTTTTTACACTCTTTTTATACTAAATTCAGACGTACTTACAAGGTAAATAAATCAAGGCGATATTGAAAGAATTAAGGGACCGATCCTCTATTGGATCAAGCAAGTCCCTTTGACAAATGCCGAGTTAGTCTCCCCAAAAGATGCATGTACTCGTATATATGAATATAAAACATACATTATAATAATATGCTTATGTATTTGATCGAACGATCGAGCTTATGGGGAAATATTAAAAATACTACCACAAATGGCTTAACAAGATCCTCCGTTATGTCGAAAATATTGCAGCATTATTTTGAAATAAATATATGGTGAAGTTGTGGATTATTAATGTTAAGTACTATGTGAGACGAAAAAAGGATTCCGTAGAATTTTCTCGATAGAAAAAAATCCAAACCTTCAAACTTAACAATAAACCGCTGTTAATCATAAAATACTTTAAATTAGATCATGAAACTTTGCATACTAACTGAACTAACTACGAGTATAAAGCAGCGCTTCTTTTTTTTATTTTTTTTAATTACCATTATTTTCACCGTAAAAAGAATTTACCTAAACTATCGGCACCTTGAAGCTTGTTTCCTGCCATTAAATTTTATATAAATTGTTATTAAAAATTATGCCTCGCTTCGGCCTTTGAGGAGGGAAGCTGTGTCATTTACGATCAGAATACACATTACGCAACAGGACGACGTAAAATTAAAATGGGAAATAGCCGTAACAAAAATAAGAAGCGACAGGGTTGGCGTAAAGAAACAGGCATAAATAAGTATCTAACGACATATCTACTTACAGTATTAGTACATAGCATACGACGGGCGGGGAAGTGAGGGCGAAATTAGAATTTTAGCTAAATTACTATATCCCCTTATCTAATTTCTGCTAATATTATTCGCTGCACAGTTTAATTTAGTTTCAGTTATATTTAAACAAAGTTTATAGAATTCGCTAACTTTACTTGTCAAAGAAAAATCTCTCGAACTCAGGTCAAAGATTGGTTTCATCACTTAAATTGACTTTTCAAGAAACTACAAACCGATCTTACCATGACTAAAACTTTCAGTTTTACACTCATTTAACTTTTTATTGGATATCTTTTTATATACAGAATGGAACCATATACTTGTTATCGCCTTTGCTGACGATATACAAAAAATGAACGTAATCGGTCCAGTAATTAGGTCAAAAAGTAGAGTTTTAATTTTAAGCAAATTTGAACACTCTATAGAATTGGGTCACTAAGTCAATGATTCAATGAACTTGAATGAATCCTTGAACATTAAAAAGCGACGTTGCCACGCAGTGCAAACTATTGGTATTGCGACATATCGACAGCGGTGTCTTTTGTCGGCGTGCCACCCGCGTGCAACGTTGTCACTCTTCCAAGGGGTCAAGGTACGTTGTCTAAACAGAGTGTTCACTTTTACTGAATTTATTTTAATATTTATTTTGTTTGAAAATTTCACTTTTTTATTTTACGGGTTTTAATTTAATATTTAATTTTTCTACACTTCTACGGACTAGTATTACTTGTGGTTTCATTTATTGCATATATGTGGGACCCATTCTGTTTACTACTATTACGCTTGATAAGATTCACAAAGTGGTAGGTAGCACTTTTTAATTTTGATTTTAATGCTTCTAACCGTTATTTTCTACTTTGCTACAGCTATATTATGATTGTAGCACGAATGGGTCGGCTTAACCTGGGAAGTACTACGCTCTCAAAGAATATCAGCGTAAACTAGCAGCTTAATGCTACTGTGTTTCGTGTGGTGATGGTGAGTGTAGAAAACCAGAGACCTTTTTGAAAGGGTCTTTTTTACTTCAATGAGGCATTCCGTCTTAGTACTTAGATGTGACAACGCATCTTCATTTTGATCTCTATGGGCCACAGCATTCGTTGACCATCAGGTGGACTTTATGCTCGTTTGTCACCTTATTCTAAAAACCCCCAATGGTATTTTCCGGATTAAAGAGTACCCAGTACACTTTGTAGTCTTTTCCTCAAGAGTGATAATACAATTGCACACTTCTTTATTTTTGTGTTTCTCTTGGAGGTGCAGCAGATGTCCATGGACAGAAGCATACGGTTTCCATAAATGGGGCTATTACCTAATGTTAAACTTTATTATTAAAATATTAGAATTATAATATATGCTAAAAAAGTGATAGTGGGTAGTGATGATCAGGAGATGGCCAGTAGCATCTTTCTGATAACGGCTTAAAATGATGAAAACTGTGTTAGTAAATCATCTGACTACCGTAGCAAACTATGACAAATAAATTATAATGACAAATATCTTTGAAGCGATGGAGACCTACGTTCAGAATTGTTTTTATAGGATAGGGTGACAAACGATCACACAGTCCACCTGATGGTAAGTGGTTGGTGTGGCCCATAGACATCTACATCTATCATCGATTGCAAATAATAATGCAGATTCGATGTCACCCGTAAGGACGAAGATGGAGTGCCTCGTTTCCAGTAAAAAGGGTCTCTGGTGTTCTACACTCACCATACGAAACACAGCAGCATTAAGCTACTATTTTACGCTGGTATTCTGTGAGAACGTGGGCCTTCCCCGGCCGAGCCGACCCATTCGTGCTACAACTATGCTACTAATATAACTACAGCATGGCTCTACCACGTAGGAATTTGAATCATCACACTTGAATCGTGAACGGGTTGTAATGATGATAAAAGTAATAAAATTAAAAAAAGTCCATTTGCTTATTGGCATTAGTAATGAATGCAATATACATCGCGTCATAAGCAATATTTGAAATGAGAACAGAAAGGCGCTAAAGTTTTAGTATGTCTGATAATAATGGGGTTTTCAACAAGAACTTTGTTTTCCAATTGGGGCAACACCAAGAATATGACAGTTTTGACATTTAGTTTTTTGACCTATTCGTAGTAGATGCTTTGGCAATTCGCTACAAAGAATTCAATTTCGCTCGAAAATCGCATTGAAATAATTAAAATCCACTATGAAAATGGTGGTTCTGTTAAAGTTACGTTCGTAAAATCGTGATATTTTCGGACAACATAATCGTCCTTCTGAGACCGCTATTAAGAATTTGGTCGCTAAACTTGAATCGACAGGCTCGGTACAAAATGTGCCAACACCAACGCGTGTTCGACCGGGTCGTTCAACCGAAAACATCGCAGCCGTGAGCCACAGTATTGAAGAAGATCCAAATTTGTCAATTCCTCGACGTTCTCAACAATTGGGGTTATCCAAAACCACCACATGGCGAATTTTGCGTAAGGCTTTGAAGCCTTACAAGGTTCAACTGGTGCACTGGAAGCTGACCGACCATTCACATCGCCGTAGATTCGCTCAATTCATTCAGGAACAGCCCGCTGGTTTTTCTGAAAAAATCATTATTTCAGACGAAGCCCATTTTCACTTGTCAGGGTACGTCAACAAGCAAAATTGCCGCATTTGGGCTTCTGAAAATCTTAAAGCGATTATTGAGAAGCCTTTGCATGCTCAACGTGTCACTGTATGGTGCGCTATGTGGTCTGGAGGCGTGATTGGGCCGTTTTTTTTTCGAAGATGAGGTTGGAAATGCGGTAACGGTCAATGGATCACGCTATCGCGAGAACATCTCAATTTTGGCCTATTATTGATGACATCGATATCACAAACATGTGGTTTCAACAGGACGGTGCCACATGTCACACAGCCAACGAAACGATCAATTTGTTGCAAACCAAATTTCCCGATCGCATAATTTCACGAAATTCAGCTGTTAAATGGCCAGGCAGATCGTGTGATTTAACACTACTGGATTATTTTTTGTGGGGCTATGTTAAGGACAGAGTCTATACGGAGCCAATCGAATCGATCGCGGCCTTAAAACTCGAAATCCGTGACGTGATTAACGAAATAGACCCACCATTTTTCCAAAAAGTGATTAAAAACTTTGATGAAAGAATCGACATCTGTCAGCGTGGTCGTGGTGGACATTTGCCAGATATCATTTTTCATTCATAATTGCCAAAGTTTTCTCTTCGTAATACAATAAAAATTTGAATCATCTTCATCTAAACTCTTTGTTTTATTTTGTTTTAGAAAACAAAGTTCTTGTTTAAAAACCCGTTACCATCGCTAATCAGTCTTGAATGAATCTGAAGCAGCTGCCGATTATTGCAAACTTAAGAGTTTGTACAATCCGCGAATCATATACTATCTACATTATAGTTTTAGCATGAGTGGATTGGCACGACCGGGGAAGAACCACATATTCACAGAATACCAGCTTAAATAGCAGCTCAATGATGCTGTGTTTCGTATGGTGAATGTAGAGAGAACTGGAGACCCTTTTTACTAGAAATGAGGCATACTATCTTTTTAGGGGTGGTAACCCATGTGTATTTTTATTTATAATCAAGGTTGGATCTTATTCTGTTAAAAAGGATCGCATCTAACACTGGATTGTTTACGGGCTGAATATAATGAACGTCCTGTGTGATCCCTGACAAATATGTAAATACTCGTATATCAAATTTTAGCGTCGGTTGTAAAATATGAAGCTTGTGTCATAAATTCAATATTGCTGCAAGTAGGAAACCGTCTCTTTCAGAGTTTATAAAGAATAATTTAGCTGACATTAAAGCTTAAAATAAAAACTAGGCTTAATCAAAAATTTTTGATGTTGCAACTTTTTTCTGTGGTGTGGTATTCTTGTGGTAACTTAAAAATGTGCCATATTGAATACCTTAACTGAGATTATGAAATATTGATCTTAACGTTTTTGGTCGGTAATTGTTATTTATAATGTGCTATTGCAATATAGTAAAATTGCAATAATATATAAATCAATGTCTTGTATGTAATGCAGTTGTTGTATTGAAATAAATAAATAAGGCACGTGAGGCATATTACCCTATATTCGCAATTCGTATAAATGGAATGGTAATAATATTGATTTAGTATGTGTAAGGGTTTAATTCTATGTATATGTTATTACGTATTGTTTAAGGATCAAAGCCAAATATATGCCAGGTTTGTTACTGAAACCTACTCAATATTACTGATAATCCATTTTATAACATTCTATTATTATTAAATCCGTAATTTTTACAGTATTCTATTAAAGTATGTGTGTACAAAAATCATTAAATAAATAATTTAACCTATGGGTGTCTAACTGGCTACTCTGTTTACATTTCTTTATATTTTAAATTTATTCTAGAGTGCATTCAAAGATAAATAGTAAAACATTATAAAACTATTGACATTTTGTTTCTTACGAGCGTGGATTGAAAAGTACTCGGCCTAACACAGATCCATTCAATTCTAAAAATCAAATCTACCCACATTATTTAGTTCAGTTCAGACTAATTCATTGTGTGAAGTTCGAAACGTGTGCGACAATTAGTTGTGATTTTATAAATTTATTAACAAAGTAATCGGACATAATTTCCGCGAATGGAGCAAATCAAGCAGCGTGCCGTCATTAAGTACCTCCATAAGAAGGGGCTATCATCAAAAGCCATCCATGATGACATGGTCAGTACATTAGGCGATTGTGCTCTGTCATATTCATCCGTCAAAAAATGGATAGCAGAATTTAAGCGTGGTAGAGAGAGTGTGAAAGATGAACCCCGCTCTGGAAGGCCTTCGACGTCAACTACTGACGAAAATATTAAAAAAGTACTTGATATAATAATGGGAGACCGCAGATTAAAAATTAGAGAGATAGCCGAGATTATAGGCATCTCTTATGAATGAACTCAAAACATCATTGTCAACGAGTTGGGTTTCCACAAGGTGTCTGCGAGGTGGGTTCCGCGACTGCTTTCAGTTGAACAAAAAAGGACGCGATTGACTATTTCACGCGACTGTTTGGAGTTATTTGAAGCCGATGCAGATGATTTTTTGAATCGTTTTGTTATTATGGACGAAACATGGGTTCATTACTGTACACCGGAAACAAAACAACAATCAAAACAGTGGAGAAGACCTGGTTCACCACCCCCTAAAAAGGCTAAGTCGATTTTGTCGGCAAATAAGGTGATGGCTTCAGTATTCTGGGACTCGAAAGGTGTGATTATGATTGATTATCTTGAAAGGGGTCAGACTATAAACTCTGATTACTACTGCACCTTACTACGTCGTTTACGAGAGGAAATAAAAGAAAAACGTCGAGGAATGCTCAGAAGAAAAGTCCTGTTTCATCAAGATAACGCCCGTGTTCACACGTCAGTACAGTCAATGGCTGAAATTCACAACTGTGGCTTTGAACTGTTACCGCATCCGCCGTATTCACCTGATCTGGCACCATCAGACTTCTTTCTGTTCCCTAACCTAAAAAAGCACTTGGGAGGTCAAAGATTTTCGACAAACGACGAGGTCAAAGCAGCTGTAGACGCATATTTTGACTCTAAGGAAGAATCATTTTTTTTCAACGGTCTAAATGCTTGGAAGGGGAGGTGGCAAAAGTGTATTGAACTTGATGGTGATTATGTAGAAAAATAAAAATATTACTGATTTAGTATGTGTTTATTTTCTTGGTTAGGCCGAGTACTTTTCAATCCACCCTCGTATTTTTCTTTATATCTTCATCAGATTATAACAGTCTATTTTTTATTCAGGCTTTGTTAGTAATACTTAAATATTTTCACTTAAATTATTAAACACGAAAAGGCCAATAACAGTTACTAAATCTAATACAATATAAAATAAAATCTCTGTCGTTGAACGGAGGATTTGCCTAAATCGAAACCTAAGTAAGTATGTATATGTGGCGTAGGAAGGCATGAGATTTTAACGTGGCAAAGTAACGCTGTAACTATATCATATTTTACATTACAAAGTAAGCCTTCATTTGGAATAATTTATCTAAAGTGAGCCCGAGATAGGGTTAATTGAGGTACTAATGGAATATACCTATTTCCAAATATAGGTATTAAATATGTAAAGATATTCCGTCTGGAGGCGCTTGTCAAATACCGGCAATTGGTTGAATTCTTTTTGCCCTAATAAGTCTTGTATAGAATATTAAGTTATTCTTATACTTTATGTGAGTTATACAAAAAAGGTAAATGATTTATATATATATAGAGAAATAATTTTTTGGAAATAACTCTAATGCCCCATTTACATTCAGCCCTGTTGGGCAGGGAAGTGAGCAGGGCAGTGAGCAGGGCAGTATGTAAACAGGCTACTCGAGCTGACACTGCCGCTGCCGCTGCCACTGCCCTACAATCCCTCAAATGTCGGTTTTTCGTGCGGAAGTCAAAGGACGGGCAGCGCGAGCGGCAGTGAGTGTTCACATTCAGCTCCATCGCTCACTTCGCGCTAAAAAGATACTCTATGCTTCGCGCCAAGCGCCTGGATGAACGGACGTGCGTGCCGTCTGGTTATTAAATAAGTAAGATCTACCAAAATGCCTTTCAAGTGGAATAATGAAAATACAATAAAGTTTTTAGAACTGCTGGAATCAGAAATAACTAGGTATATGGGATTTCAACGTCTTCTACGAATATGAATTTTCTTTTTGAGATAACATAGTACCTATGTACATAATTAATTATAAATTCGTCAAATTTATTATATTAATATAATATTTAGTTTAAGGAATTAATGACCTGAATGAGCTGAAACATTGACATTTTATTTCTAAAAACGATTAGTAACTCATATTGATTATTTATTTATTAAAATGTAAAATAAGTTAAATGATTATATTTGCATAATAGCCTGAGATTTTTAAATTATAATTTTATTGTAATTAAAATTATGAATTAATTTATACTGTAGTGTAATTACAAAAATATTATTTATGTAACAATAATGTAATAATTCAATTAATAATTTATGAACAATTTACTGTATATGAATTCAAATAGAGTGGATCTGTATAAGTATTTAATTTTACATAATATTTGAATTCAAAAAGAATGTTTGCACCTATCTTTTAAGCAATGCAATAATTTAACATTGGGTTTCTGTAATTAGCTGTATTTCATATCATTTTTGCATTGTCACTTCCACGTCATTGATGATCTTATGTACCATGTTCTTAAGCAAATAAACTTTCTATCTATCTAACTATCTTCTTTTGAACTTGATATCTTTTTAAATTATTAACATAATTTTATTGCAAGAAGACACAGCGCGGACGCTGTAATTATTTCGACGTCCGCCATAGGCGAAAGCCGAAAGTGATGTGAGTGGTTAAGAAGTGGTTTTACCCACTAAACCCAACCTTTTAGGAACTGGCTTAACGATCTGACTAGACGGCTTAGAGATCTCTAGTCAGATCGTTAAGCCAGTTCCTAAAAGGTTGGGTTTAGTGGGTAAAAGTCACCACATAACCACGCAGCCGGCTGAGTGGTATGCTATGAGCATTCCCAACCTCCCTCACCCGCTTTCCGGAGGGTTGCCCATATTTGCTTCGGGCGCAAAAAAAAGTGGTAGGGCAGAGTGTAAATACACACTTCCCGCGATCCTGCTACGGCAGTATTTAGCGAAGTATTGCCGGCAGCGCGAGGAGCAGTGGCAGTGGCTGAATGTAAATGAGGCTTAACGGTGTGGATGAAATTTTGTAAAAAGATAATGATATATTTTCTAAGATTTTCTAAATAAGTGGTGTCATCCATCCTTTAGAAAAAAAAAAGATTTGTTCAGGTACTTCATACTACTTCATACATTGCACGCGTTTGAACTAACTGGCTTATCCCGTATATGATAATAGGTATAGCAAAGCAGTAGTTGTTCTATATCGATAGTTCGCCAGTGTCTGTCTTTCCGTTTAATTAAAGCTTGGGTATTTCTAAGTCAAAATTATTAGGCCCTTGTTTCGCTATTAGAAGTGTTTCTATGACTGAATTACTACTAACCACTTGGTTGGATTTTAGTCAAGCAGTCAGAGTAGGATCTAGTAGGTAGTAAAAGAATTAGGCTTCGAGCGCGAGATCCATTCAGAAAACAATGTTTGTGTTAAAATACTTTTTGTTTACAGTATATTTTGTGTAAATTTTAAGCGATAATTTCGATCGTCTTTCTACCAGAACCAAAAACATTTTTTTTAAATTGCGTTTAGTTTTCCGAAACAGCACCCGAGACATAGTGCCTAAAATTTTTACGAAGCCTCACTACTACATTCTCCTGTATCTTGGAGGAGTTTAGTTGAGATAAGGTATAATTATATCATATAGATATTAATACTCGTTTTTTTTGCGAGAATCAAACCTGTGGCCCACAGTGCCGAAGCCAAATGATACCGTGCTACTGTATTATTTATATTCCTTGAATTGTACTCAGACTACTAAGCCAAGAAGTCGTCTATACTGTTATATTATAGGTGGGCTAGTCAGGGTTTTATAACATTTCAGAACAGTGACCATGTCACAAAATAATTTGACTAAAACATGCTATTATAAATACGCATGTGTGTGCCAATTTATTGCAACGCATAACTAACGTCCGGTCACCTTGTCTTAAAACGTCTATTTAATTTATAGCCTCGACTTACTCGGTTTAATTTACGGCTACTAGATATTTAAGAGTTAAAATGAACCCGAAATTAGATTCCGATCGCGTAAATTTTACCACAAGGTGGGCCATTTGATTTATGTATCGAGTTTTGAAATTTTTTAATGAGTTTTGAAATTTTCTATTTTGTTACGAAATACGTGCGAGTTCATTGATCATGAATGAAGATTAACTGAAAAGCTAATATAAGTCAGCTTTATTCATTCTCCAAATCTTTGTTTTTTTCATTGTTTTCCTCGATAGTGTTCCTGATTGTAAGTCACGACTGCAGCCCCTGTACACATTCGGGAGCATTGAGTTATAATTATGTACTACGTACTAGAGAAGAAGCTATTCCAAACAAAAAATGTGCCCTACTCTGTCTGTATCCGCACATGCGCGGGAAACACTAGAGTCGCGCATGCGCAGTTGATATAAACGCGCGAAAATTGTCATAATAAATAATTGTTTATTAAGATTGTAATATTAATCGAGTACAATTTTTTTAATTTTCGTTAATTTTGCATATGTGCTAATTTATTTTAAATTATTATTAGCGCCGCTCCGCACTGTATGAATCACAGGTTTACGGATTACAGTACAGTTCAGTTGAATATACATAGTGAGTGTTCGGAATGCCATATCTAGTGCGTAGTAAATATATATCGATGTGCGTGAGGCTTTTCTCTGGGTTGTTACTTTAGGTTCAAGGCTATGGGGTATGTCCCATAACTTGCAATTATATCGGCTCAGTTTCTCTTACATATGCGAGTAAGTCTAACTAAAACACAACATAGAGTACACAAAAATAGATAGTAGGACGCGCTCAATACTCTTAGGTAGGGCAAGATTTACATTTGTTTTAGTCAGTGTTGTCGTCTACAAGGGACTACTCTTGTTCATCCCATCCAGGTTTCGGGCCTCGGGGTGTTCCCTATTACCCGGGTAATCCTCACAGCCATTTCTATGGGCCGGTCTTGGGAGCCGTACATTGTACGACATTGTAGGCAATCTGCTTTGGCGTATTGCGCGCCGCCATGTAGGTGCTTCCGGAGGGTCAGCAGTCTCGAAGCCCCGCGGACAGGGAGTCGACGCAGGGCCAATCCTGCCGACAGGTGTGCGCTCCTAACAGCAGCACTCCGGGCCTCCAGTGCTCTTTCCTGGCTCTAGGTTAAGGCCTGGTGGATCCCTAGGCAGAAGTTGGCGTATCTTGCGCCTCTGGGAAGGGATCTGCCGAAGGGTCAGCAACCTCCAGGTCCCGCAGAGAGAAGTCATCAACAGGCGCACGCTCTCCTAGCAGCAGGCCGGGCCTTCGGAGTTCGCTTCCCAGCATGTAGGTTATACGCAGTGTTGGGTACGTAATGTCCCGGGTGGGGTCAGGGGCTTCCTCGAGGCGACGCAAGCCGAGATGGCCCCACAGCACGTGCACCCACTGCTAAGCGACGCGCTGTACTACTGTGACCGGCTGCGACTGCGAGCGGCGAGCGCGGTCCGGAAGCTTATATTTGTTTACCTATTAGCTGACTTCAATAAATATGCTTAACTAACCGTATAGTGGCAGTGTAAAAATATCTACTACTTGCCGTATGAGGCGACGGAGGAAACAAACAAAAGAAAGGGCAGCAGTACTTTCCTAATAATAACTAATAATTAAAATAATACGGTTGCCAACCCAGAAAGACTGCAATGGCATCCACTAGCATAGACTTAAATTGCGAAATTCACTTGTGCTATTTCGTTATTAAATTAATTTATTGAGGTAATAAACCGATCGGTTTAACTTACGCCATCGTTAAAATATAAAGAGGTACATGCCACACTAATATTGGTTGAGTTTCAGCAAGTGGCAACAGCTTTTGATATAAATAACATCTTTACAACGTGTAATATTTTAAAATATAAAACATAATTAAACCTTGCAAGTGAATTAAAAAGGAGCTTTCAATAAGTTTAAGTATAAAAGCGAAATACGTTCATTACTGGAACATCACAAAATATCAGTGTGCGGCAATTAAAAATGTTGTATGATTGGTAAATCCTTCAAAGTCCTAATTTTCATTGTTATTCAAAAACATTTTTAGTAAATATTTCAGTAAGTATATTTTAGAGTTCGGTACAGTGCTTCTCTGCTGTATTTTATGTTAAAAGCTTTCTAAAAAATGAAAGCATTAAACTAAATTTCATATCGTGTAGTGGCGGTGTAATAATATCGACTACCCCATATCCTCTCGGAGGTGTCCGCTTGCCAAGCGTGGCAACTGTGGCAAATATCCTTCTCATGAGGCAATCTATGCGGGTGGCCATGTTTGTCAGTGGACTTTAATAGGCTATGACTATATACGTGGTAGAGCCACGCTGCACCTATATTATAGTTATAGCACGAATAAGTCGGCGCGACCGGGGCAAGACCATGATCTCACAGAATACCAACGTAATGCTGCTGTGTTTCCTATGGTGAGTGTAGAGAACCGGAGATCCTTTTTACTGGAATCGAGGCATTCCTCAGGTGTTTCGATTCTTAATTGTGGATAAATGTGGATATCTTTGGGCCACAGCATCCACTTACAATCAGATGGACTGTTTGCCCGTTTGTCACGGAACGCTATAAAAAGTAACGGAAAACTAGATTTTATGTATACTATACTTTATGCAGTGTTGTCATAATCAAACGCAATTCGTCTTCCAAAATTTGTTTTGTTTTAGCCATTACAATATTTTTTCAAAAATTTATTCTAAAAAATAATTATTTCGAAGTATGTACCTATATATATATAAAAGATTTATATAAATACCACTTCCAGTGGCTAGGTATTTGTTACTTAAGAAAAACGTGTTTTGGATTTATTTATATTCGATATTTTTTCCACATACACTTTGGTACTCAACGTTCAAAATTACGAAAAACGGGAGCCTTTTTTCTAATTAAGCCACAAGATTTAAGATCTTCGCAATATAATACGCTTAATTTACGGCGAAATAAATTTTCCTGTGGGCTTTGAACGTCACGGCCGCTGTTCACACAGTACAGAACGTTCGATCGACCAATAAATTTTAATTTAGTACACACGGGTCGCGAATTTGTTTAGGCAGTAGAATTCCCAACACGTATACCTTGTGGCGCCGAGTGAGATTAATGGGTAGTCGCAAATTTAATAGATAATATGTCGTTTAAGTGCGGTGCACATTGAAACAGGGGAAAAGAGAAAATGCTGTCGATGAAATTTTTGCACATATTGGACAACTTTCTATCGGGTATTTGAATATTTTTGTGAATAATTATGTTAATTTATTACGGTTATTAAATTATACATATTCAGATTTTTAACAAGTTCAAATAAGTGTTATTTGTACTCAAACTCTTGAAATATTTGTATTTTTGTCCATATGGCTATAAAGATATGAAATTTATTGTTAAATTGACTTCAATATTGACGGGCCGCTTAAGGAAACTCATGGTCTCTCACCGTGCTTCGAAGAGGTCTGTAAACGGAGTTTTTCTGCGTGATAGTCATCATAATAAGGATTTCCGCAGTAGCACTAGAGTAACCGACATAGCCCAATGGATCGTTAAACTGTGACAATGGGCCGGCCATATAGCTCGAAGAACCGATAACCTTTGAGGATAAAGGTCTTCGAGTGGAAGCCTCCTACCAGTAAGCGAAGTGTAGAGTAGCTTTCAATTAAAAGGAGTATTAATCTGTTTAAAGATGCAGGAACTCGATGGAGAAAGGCAGCCCAGGACCGCGTTTGATCTTAAGGAAGGCCTATGTTCAGCAGTGAATTTGTAATGAGTTGTATTGATGATAATAGTGATGACGATAATATTGGCGACAGGTTGATTATTTCGAAACAAGTTGAGAAACCAACCGTTACATTGTAAACAGGGTATTTTCCAAATTTGTAAAAACTGCTTATTTAACAGAAAAATAAAAATTAATTAATCAATGTCTTTTTTCATTTCAATCAATGTCAATTGGTGTATCTAGTTAGTTTGTGATGTCAATTATAGTTGAATTAATTTTTAATGGTTTTGAATTTACTGTCAAAACGCTCGGTTCGATGAAGTCTACTATGTGACGTCAACTTTGTGTAAACAACATTTTTTTATTTAACTAACTTGACGGCTCTGGGTTCTAGTCCTTCTGAGCCTATCATTTCTTTCGGAATCTTCATTTTTATATATATTTTTTTCACAATATGCTGATGTACAGAATGAGCAATAAAACCAAAATGATGCTCTACAACAATTTAGTACGAAGTATCTTAGAATACTGTTCTGTAGTTGAATTTTAATGTAAATTTAAAAAAAAAAACTTTCTTCGTATTAGACACAGCTTTCTTATTTCAAAATTAAATACATCTTAAGCTAATCGTAGATAAATATCCAACTTCCTCTTACTAAGCAAATTATTATAGTAACAAAATTAACTGCCTTCAATTGTTGAGTGAGATTAAATTGGGGCACCTATGAGGTACGCGAAATTCGCGTAGTAGAATTATACCTCTAAGACCACCTTTTTGTAGAACGGTGTTTGGCTCTAATTCCTCGATCTCCAGATTGAGTGAATTCATCAGTGAACTTTTATATGCTTTTGATATTAATTCCGACTCACCTAACATACTCAAAAAGGACTGCTAAAACATAACGCAATTGTAATTGATTAAGTTTTTCATTTTTGTTTAACGTTCTAATTTTACCGTAAGTATGTAATTAGTCGGGTCATGAGTTCTGTCAAAACCTTATTATCTAATTTTTTGAATACTGGCTGGATGAACTTCACCAATAGGGTATTTTCCAAATTTTTGAAAGCTGCTTATATTTAAAGATTGGAACAGACGATTTAACAGAAAAATAAAAATAAATTAATTAATGTCTTTTTTCTCATAAACAATTAAATTTGAATTTATTTTAATGGTTTTGAAATTACCGCCATAACGGTCGGTACAATATTAACACCTATGTAGTCTGTGGACGATCTGTGATTGTTGTTTACACAGAAGTGTTGGCGGGAACTTGGCCGTCTACGGAATGTCGCTACTGTTTTGTCGCTTGAATAATGGTTTGAAGTGGATTTTAATTCGTAAAAGTGATGCGATTTTGTGAAGCGAGTATTTGAGATTTGATGAATGCGAGTTGGTGTTTGCGCGTGTGAACTATTAGAAAAAACGACGAAAGAAGTGCTATGATTTTGATATAAATTTCAAGTTAATTTGATCGTCGGTCCGCTGAGTTGAGCTGTCGTCAAAATCACCGATAATTTTATATTATCGCAGTCAACTCGTTTTTTGGCTCTCGAAAATCGAAAAATCATCCGATTTCGATGATTTTTTTGAAATCTTCGTCTTTACGGCAGATTTAAGGAAAAAATTATGGAAAATATCTCACCTCAAGATTTCATATAGTTTTATTATTTTAAATGTGACCAGAAACGCACTTCTTCGATTATAATCGTTCATAGCTTTTTTGGAAAGCGTTAAACGAAGTTTGTATCTTTTTTTATTAACCCACACAAAACAAACTTTTTTAAAAAAGGCATTGAAAAATGTTTGCTTATTAATTTTTTATCTCCTTTTAAGTTTTTGACTTTAAATGTTATCATAAATGCTCTAGAAAATCGAAAAGTTATCCGATTTCGATGAGGTTTTTTTGCTTTTTTACGGAAAAAAATTCTTCATTTTTACGGAAAAGACCAAAAATGAAAATAATCGACTACTAATTTTATACTATCGCGGTCACCTCGTTTTTTGGCTCTAGAAAATAGAAAAATCATCCGGTTTCGATGATTTCTTATTAAAATCTTCATTATTATGGCGGATTATGAAAAAAATTACAAGAATAAAAAAATTAAAATTTATATTGGTTTAAATTTTCATGAAAATGCACTCATTTACTTATAATTGTTGACAACTTTTTTAAATAATCAAATGAAGTTGTTATATTTTTTCATAATCTACACAAAAAACTAGGTAACATTAAAAAAACTTAAAAGAATGTTTGTTTATTAATTATTTATTTTCGTTTTTATTGAGTGTAAGATCGAGCGATGCGAGCTTGGGACTTAGGGCATTCCGACTCGAACAGATTGGGTTAGAAGGAGATGGCGGGGTCTATTCGCTCGCTTCGCTTGCTCATTCGACCCCGCCATCTCCTTCGTGGTTATTTCTTATAAACCACGCAGAAGTAGGAGCCCCGTGACGCGTGGGGGAGGCCAAGCACCACGTCAATCAACGTAGCGCAGACGAGTGAAGCCCAGTCGACGGAGCCCCGCTTCGCGGAACTCCTACATCTGAGTGGTTTATAACAAAAAAACACCGAAAAAGATGGCAGGGTCTATTCGCTCGCTCACTCGACCTCACCATCTCCTTTTAACCTTACCTGTCCGAGTCGGGATGCCCTAAGTACCGAGCTCGCTTTGCTAAAAAATAATAAATAAACATTATGTGATTTTTTTCAATTTTTTTTAATTTTTTTAAATAAGCGTTATTTAGATTAAGATACAAAAAATTTCACAATTTTTTTATTTTGTTACAAGATTTTTTCGAGGATAATAATAAGTTATTGATTTATTTTTGAATATAATAAAAAATATAAAAACTTCATTTGATTATTTAAAAAAGTTATCAACAATTATAAGTGAATGAGTGCATTTCCATGAACATTTAAACCAATATAAATTTTCATTTTTTTATTCTTGTAATTTTTTTCATAATCCGCCATATAAAATAAAGATTTTAAAAAGAAATCATGGAAATCGGATGATTTTTCCATTTTTTAGAGCCAAAAACGAGGTGACCGCGATAGTATAAAATTACCAAATTTTCCAAATTAAAAAAATATATAAAAATGAAGGTTCCGAAAGAAATGATAGGATCAAAAGGGTTAGAACCCAGAGCCGTAAAGCCAGTATAATAAAAAAATGTTGTTTACACAAAGTTCACGTCACACAGTAGACGTCATCGAACCGAGCGCTTTGGCGGTAAACTCAAAACCATTAAAAATAAATTCAACTTTAATTGGTTTAATGGAGAAAAAAGACATTAATTAATTTGTTTTTATTTTTCTGTTAAATCGTTTGTCCGAGTCTTTAAATATAAGCATTTTTCAAAAATTTGGAAAATACCTTATTATTAACGCGTAGCTGTGGCGTAAGAGAATTTATCATATTTTTTATAGGAAAGGGGGCAACGACACACGGTTCACCTGATGTTAAGTAACCACTGCCTCCCATGAACAACTGTAACACCAAGGAAATTGCAGGTGCGCTACCGGCCTTTTAGAAAGGAGTAAGCACGTTTTTTGAAGGTCCCTAAGTCATATCGGTCCGGAAAAATCGCCGGCGGTAAACTATTCCACAGAGAGGTCGTACGCGGAAGAAAACTACTAATGAAACGTACAGTGGTGGACTGCCAAGTATCCAGATAGTGTGGACGGTGTCGGGAGGTTTACCGCGTAGTGCGTTCATGAAATTTGGCGGCTGGGATTAATCCGAACAATTCCTCAGAGCACTTCCCGTGATATATGCGAAATGAAAGGGTGACAAACGAGCACACAGTCCACCTGATGGCAAGTGGATGCTGTGGCCCATAGACATCTAAATGTATCCTCGATTAGGAATTAAAATTTAGCCAACACATTCGTCCTCCAACCATAATATAGTTACAGCGTGGCTCTAATACGTAAATTCAAAGGTTGCTACAAGAAAATCGAAAATAAAAGCTATTACTGCGCTTCATTTTCGCCCTATTGTTAACAACAACAATTGGATTGGAAACGTTAACGGAAATTCCATTGAAGAGTAACTGAATTGTAGATTGCGTATTATTTCTTAATTTACATAATGTAGGTAAATCATTACAATATAATAATATTATTACATGAAAATATGAAAAATCGGACATGGAAGTATTCAACTGGTAGAGAATGCCCAATGGTATTAAGACCGCCTTTTGTATTATTTTGTAACAAGGAATGAAATGAGTAAAATAAATAAAAATAACTTTTGTAATATATTTGTTATTAATTCTTAAAAACGTTTACAATTTTAATTTAATTCAATTTGTCTTATTTTTTTTATTAAGAACAAGCACATAAAGTTGATTTCTTAAATTTACGCGAACACTACACATTGAATAAAACTATTATTTACGGATTTTATCGCGTTTAATTACATTAATTTATTTTTATTATTATCCCGACGTTTCGGGTGCTTTACAGCGCCCATGGTCACGGGGGGGGGGGGGGACTGAGATGTTTGACGTCCCAATGTCATAGTTAGTCCGGCTACCTTCAGTTTTTTAATATTAATTTATAAGTAAATCGGACCAAAAATTAATATTAAAAAACTGAAGGTAGCCGGACTAACTATGACATTGGGACGTCAAACATCTCAGTCCCCCCCCCCCCCCGTGACCATGGGCGCTGTAAAGCACCCGAAACGTCGGGATAATAATAAAAATAAATTAATGTAATTAAACGCGATAAAATCCGTAAATAATAGTTTTATTCAAGCACATAAAGGTTACAAATCTCTTCCCTCTTGTGTTCCTCAGTTTATTATTTTTTTGGATTAGCTTTCCGCACAAATTTTAATAAACGTTTCATGTTTCGTGATCTTTTTTTAATAATATTAAATATTAATTTAAAAAGAAAAATGAAAAAGTCTCTTTATTTAAACACAAAATGACAAACGAACCACGCTTTGGATCACACAGACATTTATTATGTACAAGCATAGAGTAATTACGTACGCTAGCATACAGATTACAGGCCCTCTGCAGTCCACTGTGACCTAAAGTCACAGGAATACATTTTTACGTAGCTGCAGCTGCAGATGATTTGATAGATAGATTATGTTATCAACACAGCATGACACCAACGTAATTTACCTATTTCCATGTATTTATGTAATTTATAAGCCTAATTTTAATTTTTGTATTTATCTTGAAAACAAGTGTACAGTAAGCTCGAACAAAGGAACCTACGTACGAGTACTAATTATTCTATAATATATAATAAAATATTCCGGTAGAATACATAAAAATATATTAAAAAGGATTATATTTCTTTATCAGAAGTGTTGACAAAATGTGAACGGTGAAATGAATTAGTAGTGGTGAAGAGTAAGATCACTTTAAGCTTTGGCGCCCTATAAAACCAAAAATGTGAGGTGGTCAGAGACAAAAACACAAAGTCGTTTACTATAACTAACATATAAAAAAAAATATAGCAAAAAAGGAACACTTCGAAAACTTAACATAAAAACACTAACTACACCACACAATACTAAAATCTACTAAAATATTTACTATAATGCCATCAAAATGACATTGATAAAGCAGCGCCCTTTGAACATTTATTATTTGAACGACTGAAAAGCTATTGTATCACACAGCCATCTATGCAAACAAGGCTGTAGTATATGCCTAATAAGAAAGTGACCATATTAACCGGATGACCATATTACGCTCACGTACTATAGTGGCACCTGCTATAAATGTTCATCACACAATGGGTGGGATGGCAGAGAATACCAACTGGCATTCAGTCCGCCATTTGTGGCACTTAATGGCTAATACAATAATAAAGTTTTTAAATAAATACAGAAAAAATGCTGCTTATAAAATACGAAGAAATCTTATCAAGAACCCTTTTTACTTGTATGACAGTATTGCACGTCAGCCCTTAGGAATAACAACGCATGTGCGTTTTGATTATTAATCGACGACAGATAAAGATGTCCAAAGGCCTCATCATCTACTATGTACCCTTTTGGTCACTTTTACACTTATAAAACAACTCTGTCAACTTAAGTTCTAATCTGAATTCATCCACCTCTTTTTATACCGAGTAAGCTCGATATGAAAAAAAAATGATTTATCATTTTATTTTATTTATTTAGAACATGCACAGCTTTGATTTAAATGGAAGGCATAGGAAAATATGTGGAACACACACTCAAAAAGCGCGTTGAAATCAAAACAATTAACAGGCACATGAGCTTGTTGGTTGATTTTAATTCCATGAATGCTGATTCAATTTAAGCCTAATATATAGAAGGTAGTATAATAAATAAGTAGCTAGTAGTCATTTGTTATTGGACTCATATCGAATTCATAGAAATGCTTGAGTTAAAGAAACAAGGAAATATTCTTGCAATAAAATATTAAACAACAACGTAATAAATACATACAAAATTTATTGTATGATGTCGATAGATTTCTCATATTAAAAAAAATTACCTCTTCTACGTCATCCATTTCTGTGTCACCAAATATTTCCTCGGCAATTTTTGTTAGAGATATACTCGGTCTTACTGATACTCGATGTCGTGTTACAGATGGTCTTTTCCGCAAGTCATTTTCTACTTTTGCATCATCGCTTTTAGGAGCAAGCTGCTCATAAAAATGTACTCCCGTCACCTCATCATCTTTTTTAACGACGGGTTTTGAAACACATCTCACCTCGTCATCTTTTTTAACGACGGATTTTGAAACACGTCTATTGGTCTCGGATTCTATTTTTACTTTATTTGTTTCATCGATTTGACGGTAACTTTTGGCATTATGCTGTATTTCCACAACAGTGTGAAGAGCACGCACATTATCGTATTCAAATTCTAAATCAAACCCCCTGTCGTCGAAGAATCTTTTGAATTTAGTCCAACAACTTAATTCCTTCGTATTCACACCTACGTTCTCAGCAGCAAAACTCACTGTACTACTTTTCATTTTTGCTTCCAAATTGTTTCAAATCACATTTGTTTTCAATGATTAGATCTAAATAAGATAATAAAAAGGAACTGTTATTTGAAGGTAATCATGAAATCATACATGACACTGATGATAATAATTCAACGAGTATCTGCAATGGCTACTATATCGTTTTAATGGCTTTAAATCTAATCAGTCAATATGGTGTACTGTTCATTGTCTGCGTTGATTAGAAATCATATATGCGCAGCATTGCTATTTGTTGATGTTATGAATGTATGACACTGTATGAATTTTATTAAGGTCCCAACCGTCCCAACCATAAAAGTTGTAGCATTTATAATATGTAATTTTTAAGCTGTTTCATAACAACAGGAATTGAAAAGTTTTATTTGAGTGGGAAAGTTTTAATTACAACATAAATATTTTTCCAGAAATAACATATTTAACATAGTAATAAGTTTTTCCTATTACCAAATGGTTTTAGTTGTTTATCCGTATTGTTTATCAACCAACAAATATTTAAACATATGTTTAAATACTTGAAACATTTTATACACACTGAAACTCATTTATAGCTAAAACCCATGTTTTATAAATCACAGCTTCAGTGATACGATTAAATAGCACTAATACTTTAGCACAATAAACACTAGTGGAGTAGCTTAACAATTTGACACTTATGTTTGATCCTGAAATGATTTATTTTTATTATATTATTTAACAATAGTTAGGTACTTAATACTTAAAACAAACTTTGCACAAGAAATAAGAACACCACCAAAATATATAGCAAATTAATGATTTCGCGATTGGTTCGCCTGTTGACTTTGATCGCACTAAACATCTCTACACCAGCTATTATTGTGATATCGAACAAAACTGATAAATTTGATATTTCCATGCTTTATCAATTAGTGTTATGTTGATTAATGATAATAATTAACTCGTTTTAATGAACGGGATCGCGTTCCAGATTGGTAAGAGTGAGTAGTGCCAATGTTACCACCCGATTTTTGATGATTCGTGCGATAATGATTGTAATTTATTAAAAAAAAATTAAAAATAATGTTTTACTGTTATTTAAAAATTCAATAGTAAAAAATTGTCATCTAATTAAATACTTTAGAAATTTTAATATTCACGTTCAAAACGTTCACTAGATTATTCAGAATTTTTTAACCTAAGATCTATTAATTCCATCTTATGTTAGAAATTATTTTAAAAAGTTTCTTAACCCACTTCAATATGGTATGAGATAATCTTCAAAAAATATCATTTTTTTAAAACCTATGAGACGAGTTCATTTGCTGGTATGTAAAGGTTAGGTTTAACTGCACAATAATTGGATAACGTAAATAGAACTAATTTTTAAACTTTAATTTATAATTAAACGTATTAAATAATTTTCACAAATTTTATCGCGCTTTGACTCTTTCCATGTCCATTTCCATTCCATTTCCATTATACGAAAATTTCGATTGTTAATTATATTATGTGTAGCGCGCCGATACTTACCTATGTCACCCGATGTTTCTCTATCCCCTCTCGTACGGTGCCCACCTGCGCCACGGGATCGCGCCACTCGTCCGAACCTTTGACTGCCGATACAAGCAGTATGCCAGCCGACTAGCTCTGAGCTATACATATGTGTATTATTGTTTGATCCCGCGCTCGCGCTGCGTTCGTGAAACGCCGTCTATGTACTTACGTGTCAAATATTGCCTATACTGTTACTATTTAAGTGAATAAACTGTGCATTCGGATTATTTGTAACGTTTCATTTATCATGCGTGACCAGTGAACGTTATATTGGCTCCCAACGGTGGGCCACGAACGAACCTACCGTGGCTCTCGAAGTTTCTAGTGCACAAGTACGTACGCGAGTGTATGCCTAGTGTACCCACGCGTTTTTCCTTGATATTGAGACGTGAACTACAAGGACACAGTCATAATGCCACCGCGAAAACCGCGTAATAATGACTCCAGTTCGGATGAGGAACCGGTGAATCCGACACCTGTAAACCCGACACCGGCAGCACCTGTGCTTATGTCCGAGAACCAGCTTTCGTCGCTTCTGGCCGCCTTCTCTGCGGCACAAGCCGAGGCAAACCAGAAGCTCGTCCAGTCTCTTCTGACATCGCACTTAGGGGCGCCGCCGAAGGTCGATTCAAGCGCTGCCGGCGCGGCCACTGTCACGTCACCGCGGTCGTCATCTATCCCAGGAACATTCGTAAAATGCACTACACGGTTCGACGGTTCATCTCAACACCCGGAAGCAGTGGAAGCATTCATTGACGCGGTGGAAATGTATAAGGATTGTGCATCAGTTAGTGATGAGATGGCACTTCGCGGTATCCCTATGTTACTTCAAGGAGATGCTGCAGTGTGGTGGCGTGGAATCCGAAACGAAATACACTCGTGGTCGGATGCTGTGAAACGCTTGCGCTCGATGTACGGAGTTCCACGACCTGCATATAAGTTGTACCGAGACGTTTTTGCCGCCGAACAAGGATCGGAGCGTGCCGATATTTTCGTCGTAAGGATAAGGGCTTTGTTAGCGAAACTACCCTATGAATTACCAGAGGAAGCGAGATTAGATATGATTTATGGGCTTCTACATAAGAGAATCAGAAAACGATTGTCGAGAGATACTGTGAATGACATCGAATCTCTCATTGAAAGATCTCGAGCTATAGAAGAGTCGCTGACGGAGAACGCTGCGCTGCCACCGCTCGCGCCGCCACAACCGCTGGCGTCGCCGCTGAGTGTGCCCGCGAGACCTAGCCGCAGGCATGGCGAGGGACTTCAACATAGTACTTCGGGTTCGAGTTCGACGGCGCCGCAACTGCGCGCCCCCGACTCCGCTTCGCAGTCATCACGCGACCGTGTGCCTGTGCCGCGTAGTGATCATTGTGTGAGCAAAAATAGTGATGGTGAGAGAAAGCTATTCTGTGTTTACTGCAAAACGCGAGGACACGTCTGTGACTCCTGTGATAAGTTAAGTAAAAGATCTCATTCTTCTAACTCAGGTATTGTTTGTTATAATTGTGGCGAGAAAGGTCATATTAGAGTAAATTGCCCTAAATGTTTACAAAGTATACCTTCTAATGATGACATTAAAGTTGAAAATGTATTTTCGTCCATTTTTGTTAATAATTGCATCTCGAATTCGAAATCCGATTGTAAGGAGCAAGGTCGGCCTATCGTACGAGTGAGTATAGGGGGATACTCGGGTACCGCGTTGTTAGATACCGCCGCGCGTCGTAGTGTTGCGAGTTGTTCACTTTATGCGTTAATGAAACGTATCGGTTTAAATTTTCGTACCGAAATGATGTCGGTAAAGCTTGCGGACGGTACTATTAGGAATAGTGAGGTGCTACTTACGGAGGTCAATGTTCAACTTGCTTCCTTAAGTGTACCTATCGAGTTCATTATTTTACCGAATGCCGTCAATAACGATACTTTGTTAGGTATTGACTTTATAACAAAGGCTAGAATGATTATTGATTTTGATAAATGGAATTGGCGTACAGTTGATCAGCCCCGGACATTTCACGCCTTGTCATGGGAGACTCGTCGCGAACCTGTTGAGTGCGCCGCCGCATTGAACGTGTTGCGAGAGGACGAGACCACCGTGCTATCGGAGTCGGAGAGGTCTAGACTGGCGAATCTATTAGGTGAGTATTCTGACGTTTTTGATGTTGTCGGAGAACCGACACCATTCGCCGAACACCATATAGATACCAGTGACCACCCGCCGATTGCCGTGCCCCCGTATCGGGTCACGCCTGCGAAGAAGGAAATCATGCGCGCCGAGTTAGACAAGATGCTGGCTGATGGTGTGATTGAGGAGTGCGAATCCGCCTGGGCCGCACCATGCGTCCTGGTACCGAAGTCTAATGGTACCTATAGGTTTTGTGTAGACTATCGCAAGCTAAATGCGGTTACCAAGACAGATGCATACCCCATGCCGCGTATCGACGAGCTGTTACAGTCGACCAAGAAGGGCTGTGTGATGAGCTCGCTAGACCTCCGTAGTGGGTACTGGCAGGTCAGTACGGCGGATAGGGATAAAACGGCCTTCGTTACACCTTTTGGGACCTACCGCTTCACGCGTATGCCGTTCGGCCTGAAGGGGTCTCCGGCAACGTTCCAGCGTCTCATAGATCGCTTCCGGTCAGGACCTTCACTTGGTGGTAGGCATATTCTAGGTTATCTTGATGACCTATTAGTAATTTCAGAGGACTTTGAGTCCCATTTGTCTGATTTACGTGCGGTATTTGAGCGTCTTCGGATGTTCAAGTTAAGAGCCAACCGTGAAAAATGCGTGTTCGCTAGGGACCGGCTCAAATACCTAGGTCACGTAATATCCAACGACGGTATATCTCCAGACGAAGATAAGGTGCGTGCTGTCCTAGAGATGAGAGAACCGACTAATCTCCAGCAACTTCGTACCTTCCTGCAAACTTGCTCTTGGTTTAGGAAGTTCATACCAGAGTTTGCGAAGGTAGCTGAACCGCTTACGCACCTTACCAAAAAGTCACAGATCTGGCAATGGGGAGATGATCAGGCCAAAGCCTTCGTACATCTTAAGTCCCTTCTGGCTTCACCACCCATTCTTGTTCAGCCAGACTACTCGAAGCCATTTATCCTTAGGACGGATGCCAGCGATTTTGCCCTAGGTGCAGCTTTACTCCAGGGGGAGTCTCCACAGGATGAACACCCAATCGAGTACGCGAGCCGTCTCCTCACATCAGCCGAGAAAAATTATACCACTACGGAGCGGGAGGCGCTAGCAGTTGTGTGGGCCGTGGAAAGATTCCGTGGCTATATTGATGGTCACCAGGTAGTGGTCAGAAGTGATCATCAACCCCTGAAGTGGCTTTTTTCTGTCAAATCGCCTAGTGGTAGGCTTGTTCGTTGGGCTTTAAAGCTACAATCATTTGGTCTCCAAATGGAATACACCCCTGGGAAGGTTAACGTGCTAGCTGACGCACTCAGCCGTCCAGTCATCGATAGCACTTTGACGGAATGTGGTGTCTGCCCCGTGTCTGTGGATGTTCCACGTTGGGATGCTACATCAACCCGTGAAGCCCAGCTGGCTGATCCAGAAGTAGCCAAAATCCTTAAGGATTTGGAAAGTTCTGATGAGCTGTCAGTTCATCGGTGGTCGGAGAGGGGGTACCTGATAAACCAAGGTGTATTGTACCGGTACGTGGACAACACCGATACTGAGGAGCCTCAGCTGGTAGTACCTGAGAGTTTGCGGGGCAAAGTTATGTTTGAGTGTCATGACTCGCCAACCGCCGCTCATGGAGGTATTCAACGGACTTTGCATCGTATATCCCAGCAGTTCTATTTCCCTGGTATGAGACGCTATATCACCGATTACCTGAAGACCTGCACTGAGTGTCAGCGGTATAAGTCTTCCAACTTGAAACCGCCCGGCTTACTCCAGACTCCGGTACCGGCTCAACGATTCGAGGTCATCGCCGTCGATCTCTTTGGACCGTTACCCAAAGGACCTCAGGGTGAAAGGTGGATTTTGATAGTGGAGGACACTGCTAGTAAGTGGGTCGAACTGTTTGCTCTAACCGAGGCCACAGCCGAAAACTGTGCGAAAACTCTTGTTGGTGAAATCTTTATGAGGTATGGACTTCCTAGGCGGATGATCTCCGATAACGGTGTCCAGTTTGTGGCTGATGTTATGCAGAAGGCTCTGTTTGTCCTAGGCGTAAAACAGAACCTGGTGCCTTTGTATCACCCAGAAGCGAATCCTGTGGAACGGAAGAATCGGGACCTCAAATCTCACCTCGCCATTCTCGTGGAGGGTAACCATAAGCAATGGTCTGAGATATTGCCTTTCGTCCGATTTGCTCTTAATAGCTCAGTCACCGTTTCTACGGGTACCACTCCGGCTTTCTTGACATTTGGACGTGAGCTCCGGTCTCCTTTGTCGGTTCAGGCTGATCTACGAGCGGTCACCGAGTCTGAAAACTTTGTCCCTCAGATTACGCCTTACCTCTTGAAGCTTGCTGACTCTCTCTCGGAAGCTAAGGAGAACATTGAACATCAACAGGATCTTCGTAAGCTCCAAGCCGATTCCGATCGCCGTGGTTCGGATCCGTTACAAGAAGGTGATCTCGTACTCATGAAGACACATGTCCTGAGTAATGCTGCTAAGGGTGTTACTTCTAAATTCATCCCGAAGCAGGATGGTCCGTATGTGATCTCCAAACAGGTCAGTCCAACTACCTACCTTCTAACTTCGCAGAAGACTGGTGAAGGCGTTGGTAAGTATCATGTGTCGGATCTGCGTAAATACCATGACAGGGGTGGTGAAGAATGTCCGGAGCCGGTTGCTCCTAAGCGTCGTAGGGGTCGTCCGCGTAAGGATCGCAGCTAGGCGCTAACTAATAGTTTGACCATTCGTGATGTTCCCTCTTGGTCAAAAGGGGGAGTATGTAGCGCGCCGATACTTACCTATGTCACCCGATGTTTCTCTATCCCCTCTCGTACGGTGCCCCACCTGCGCCACGGGATCGCGCCACTCGTCCGAACCTTTGACTGCCGATACAAGCAGTATGCCAGCCGACTAGCTCTGAGCTATACATATGTGTATTATTGTTTGATCCCGCGCTCGCGCTGCGTTCGTGAGACGCCGTCTATGTACTTACGTGTCAAATATTGCCTATACTGTTACTATTTAAGTGAATAAACTGTGCATTCGGATTATTTGTAACGTTTCATTTATCATGCGTGACCAGTGAACGTTATATATGTCTATATCGCAGACAGGAAATTTGTTTAAAATAACTAAGTTAAAGGTAGCTTTCCTTTACTACAGCTTTTCGATGGAGGACGGAGGTGGAGGCAGTAGAGCCCAAGGGCCTCCAGTTAGTCGTCATTGGCCGTTAGTTTGGATATAGCGAAGGCCTTGGATCGGCCTTCGATCGCATAAAGTGCTTCTTTCAAAACATCCTTCCTATGGGCTTCCTAAGAAATTGTGCAGTTGGATCACAAGTTTCCTTACTGATCAGATCATCAAAGTCGTAGTAGACGTGCATTCTCTGATTGCAAGCCTTTTAAGGCTGGTGATCCACAAGGCTGCTTGCTATCACCAACGCTGTTTCTTCTGCATATCAATGATATGACAAACAAACCTGTGTTTGAAGTTGAGTTTTTGCTGAGCAAAGTCTCGGATTTGGGGCGACTAAATTTAGTCCAGTTCAATCCCCAGAAGACACAAGTTTGCGCGTTTACCACCATAAAGAACTCTTTTGCCGCATCTCCTCAGTTTCAAGGCACTCTCCTTGCTTCCTCAGCTAGCATCGGAATCCACAGCTTCGACATATAGAATAGTGTGCAGTTTTGTGGTCACTTGGAAGGGAAGGCCAAATTTGCCTCTTAAAAGCTTGGCATGCTCAGCAAAGCGAAACAGTATTTCATGCTGGCACATCGCTTGCAACTTTATAAAACCCAAGTTCAACCACACATGGAATACTCATTTCTGGGCTGGGGCACCCCAGTGTCAGTACCTTCCACTTGACCTAATCCAGCGCAGAGCGGTTTGAATCGTCAACGACGGAGTTCTTTCTGATCGACTAAATTCACAGGCGCTGCGTAGGGATGTTGCATCCCTTTGCATTTTCTATCGCATCTGGAGTGCGCTGAGGAATTGTTCGGATTAGTGCCAGCCACCAAATTTCACGAACGCACATCGCGTCATTATTTACGACACCATCCTCACCATCTGGATGCTTCGCGGTCCACCACTGTGCGATTTCCTGGGAGTTTTTTCCTCGTACAAATTCTCTGTGGAATTGTTCACTGTCGGCGATTTTCCCGGACTGATACCTTTCAAAAAGCTTGGCAACGCACCTGTAATTCCCTTGGTGTTGCGGTTGCTCACGGGCGGTGATAGTCACCATCAGTTGAGCCGCATGCTCGTTTGCCCCCTCTTCTATATAAAAAATATCGTTTGCACAAACAATATTGCAGCGCCCCCTGGTTAATTAATATCATAAAACCAACTTAAGAACTATCACCGTGAGTCACAAACCTTTTACGGGAAACCCTATCAAAATCGGTTTACTTGTTTTACATAGATAAATGGGAATATTCGCTTACACAAAATATGCTTATTTCTGCGATTCCTGGCGAGTTTACATCATAACACGTCTATATCTAAGAACCATCGTTGATGAGTTGCAAAATCTTTTCAGAAAATCGTACGATTTAAGTCACTCAACTTGTTTTGGAGATAAATATGAACATTCTTTTGCACAAAAAATCATTCGTCCCCTGGCAAGTTAAAGTTATAACACCAAGAACTATAGTTGATGAGTCACCAACCCTTTACAGAAAACCATATATATCTAAATCGGTCTTACAATTTTAAATAAATTATTTAGATAAATGGGAACACTGGTTTGCATAAAAAGTGTTTATTGCAACGCCCCCTGGTGAGTTTAAATATAACACCAATCTAAGAACCATCACCGATGAGTCCAGCAGTTAACAGAAAAGCGTATCTTTTTTATAGACACGTTTTAGAGATATATATTAATTCTCCGTTCCGGCGTGGGTAAATAAAAGCAAGATCTTTACTTACAGCGACGTCTACCAAGGGCTCATCTTCTGGGGTGAGGGCAAGCGAGGAGCGGCGGCCCGCTCGCGCTCCGGGAGAGCTACTCGAGCTACCTGTGTACAATATACAACATTCAAATAATGTAATACAATTTACGACAAACTTTGTAAACTCTATTCAATAATTTTTTATAAGAGTAACAAACGAACCCACAATTCAGCTGATGATAATTAGATGCTGTGGCCCTTAAACATTTACATCTATCCTCGATTGAGAATCAAAACGCAAATACGCCAATGCTATTGGAGCTGCCGCGCAAACGCTTCAGTAGGCGTGGAAACCATCAGTGTGCATTTCAGAAAACATTCCTGACGCACTGCAAAAGCGCTGCAGCCATATCAGCATCCTAAACCCATTACTTTTTTTTTTTATAGGATAGGGTGACAAACGAGCACACAGTCCACCTGATGGTAAGTGGTTGCTGTAACCCATAGACATCCACATCTATTCTCGATTACGAATCAAAATGCAGATGCGTTGTCACCCGTGAGGTCTAAGATGGAATGCCTCGTTTCCAGTAAAAAGGGTCTCCGGTTCTCTACACTCACCATACGAAATACAGCAGCATTAAGCTACTATTTCACGCTGGTATTCTGTGAGAGCGTGGTCCTTCCCCGGTCGAGCCGACCCATTCGTGCTACAACTATACTACTAATATAACTGCAGCATGGCTCTACCACGTAAAATTACTATACTGGACACGCAACGCGCTGTACACCCGCTGCGTATAGTTAACCAATAGGTTGCCCGTGTTAAAAGACTGGCAGTAGGCTTTGAAAATAGTAATCTTTACCTGCCTACTGCAACGAGCAAACCTTCGGGCCACCATGTTGCATCGGATGGACAGCGCCCTGCGTTCCCGCTCGGTATTCATATTATCACGCAGATCCTCAGTGACCCAGTGACTCAGATACTTAAAATGTGAGACACGCTTTAGAGGTGAGTTGTTGAGTGTGAAGGTAGTCACACTTGGTCGGGATTTGACTCCTGCCTTGAACACCATGAATTCGCTCTTTTTCACATTGTATTCGGCCACGGCGGCCTGCCTCAACGAGGGCTATGCATCGGCGCAGGACAGGATTATAGTGCCCAAGTGTATGCGCAAGCACGGGTGCACTCTCTATTCCCTCACTCTCATATTCCGATGGGACGGTAAACCGACACGACCGGAGTGAGATCAGGCGCAGGACCAACGGCTTTACGTGCTTTCCGAATCACGGGGGTGAGACATCACCAACTTCCTGACTTCGGGCAGCTACTGAGAATTTCTTGACAGAAAAACTCAATAATTAATTTTTTGGCCCGACCCGGGATTCGAACCCAGGTCCTCATGATCAGCAGTCGCACTACCACAACCAGGCAGTCAATTTTTAATTTTGATTGCCCGGTTGTAGTAGTGACAAAGCATCTGCATTTTGATTTGTAATGGAAGATAGATGTAGATGTCTATGGTCCGCAGCAACCACTTACCATCAGGTGGACTGTATGCTCGTTTGTCACCCTATTCTATATAAAAAAAAATTAAAGACATAGGGCTTAGCAGTAAACTATAGCCATCTTTTCCAGATCTTTTAGGTCGCAGTGATACTGGTCTCCTTCTCTAGACCTGCATAGCTGCTCGAACAAAAAAAAACACATCGTCCTATCACTAGTATGGTAAGTTTGCCAAGTTCGTTTTGTAGATATATGCTAAGACTAACATGTTAAAATAGATATATTCCACTTCTTAACTATTAATGTTGCATATTAATGGTTAGGAATATCTTAGGGGGCGTCCATAAATTACGTGAGATGTTTAAGGGGGGAAGGGGTCGTGTCAAATCTCTTCTAATCTTACGTTGGAGAGAGTGGGGGACTCGGCAAATATCTCGCAATTTTTTTCTGATTGACACAAAAAATATTATACTACTTTGGTCCATTTAATCCAGATTGTACATGCTTAAGATTTAGTCTTAAGCGTATATCGTAATACGATTAACTACTACTGAAATATCAGATTATTAAACCAATTGGTCAAACCTATGGTCAAGCCAAAGAGTATAGTAGGTATGGCCAAAGACAATTTTTTTAATGAAAGAAAATATAACTTAGAGTTATTACCATATTCTTATCCAAAAATAAAAATTATCAAAAATTAAAATATCGAATTATTCGTATGAAGGTCACGTGAGCGCTAGAGAAACGACGATTGTAAGACGTTGTTGAAAAATAAAATGTTTAATGAAATAGTACAGTAAAAATAAAATTTAACTTTGCACTAAATTTCCGATCCAATTTTGTTATGACCACTATTGCCCAAGTGTACGTGATGATTTAGAGAAAGGATGCTGCAGTACATGCGGTATTTACTTTGCATCTATCACAAGAGCTGCAGAGCACAGGCGAGCAGCTCACAAGCAAGCGCGTATGTTCCGCAAAGTGGGACCCTCACGGATTATCAAAAGACGAGCTAATGAGTTACTGTGCGCAAGCGCCAACGGCTTAGAGTGGCTAGAACAGAACGAAGTTGAAGATGATTTTACTGAAAATCATATGGACATGTTGGTTCCAATTTAAAAAAGAAAACAGGATATTTAAAAACACCTCACGTAATTTACGGACACCCCCTTATTTATATATATATATATATATATATATATATATATATATATATATATATATATATATATATATATATATATATATATATATATATATATATATATATATATATTGAAATATAAAATCAGATGCTGGGAATTGAAGAAGAAATCATTAAGAAATCAAAATCATTCAAATTAAAATCTTTCATAATTAGTTTGTTTGTTGTTATATTAAGACTGTAGGTGATTAAATGTAGTAACGTCAATTTTTAGGAATTCTTTGGCTGACAATTATTTTTTATACTTACGCGAACACTACTCGTTGAATAAAACTATTTTTTACGGGATTTTATCGCGTTTAATTTACTTGATTTTATTAAACGCGTTAAAATCCGTATAAGTACCTAGTTTTATTCAATACATTGGTTATTGTTTTTTTTGAAAATCCTAACAAAACGTTTTAACTATATATATATATATATATATATATATATATATATATATATATATATATATATATATAGTTAAAACGTTTTTAAAGACATAAAATTAAGTTTTATTGATCGTCTGCTTTTAATCGTGCTCATTATTATAGTCTGTTTTAATGAATCAGACTGTCTTTATTGTCATGTGCTACACGCTATCAAAGCATTCCTTGATGGAGACCTTTGTTCAGCAGTGGACTTGTGAAGGGCTGTAATAATGATGAATGATGACACTATCACACATAAATAATAAAAACCAACATTGTTAATACTATTAAGTTTTGTCAAATTCTAATCAAGAGTTAATTATCTGATGAAAATATTGTACTTTTTCTTATTATCCTTGTTTCCCATATTTATGATCAAATAGTTATATGTAATGATATGATACGATTCGAATAGACTCTACGACTACTCTCTTTTACGTAGTAGATACATGCTAGGTTCGCTCGACCACGCTCTCACTTAATACCAGCTTAAAATATAATAATAATATCTTTCTGCTTTGTTTTGTATGGTGACTGTAAAGAAGCAGAGACCCTTCTTACTGGTAACGATGCATTTTGTGTTCAGAATGCGTCGTTACCAGTAGTCTTATTGGTGACAAAGCGTATATATTTTGATTCTAAGCCGAGGACGGATGAAGGTGTCTATGGGTCACGACATCTACTTACCATTAGGTGGACTAGATGCTGTTTTGTACAATAGCTTTGTGTCCTTGGGACACAGCGGACACTGACTCATATAGTAAATGCTGTGTCAGATTTATTATTATATTTATTTGTAAACTATTTTTTTGCTAATATTTATGTGGGAAAAATATTATTCACGCCTACTTTAAACAAACTACAAAACTCAGCGCAATGCTGAACTTAGGCTTCCCCCATAAATTGGCTCATATTTGGCTCGCAGTTTGGCAATTGCTATTGCAATTGTTATCAGGTAGAAGCTGCTGGCCGTCTACTGTTGTATTTCTCTCTGTCAAATCCACTATCCCATATAATCCATATTGTCATCATAGTGGATGCTTAACTACAAGTGCTTGTGCCGTTGAGCAGTGTAGTGTATTTGTGCCGTATAGCGGCGGTGTAGGATAATTCAACATCCCACTTAATCACGTTGATGAAATTAACAGGCGATGGGCCGCAGAATCTTTCTGGAAGCAATTAAAAATAATATAAAACTACAGTCGCCAAGTGGATTTGTGAAAGGCTGTAGACGGTGACGACAATTTTAAATTTTATTAGGGAACGTTTTTAAAATATTTTTTACACATGTATATAGTAATTTCACATAACTGTGTTAACATACGAACAGGCGCAAAAACGAGAACCATGTGCAATGTGCATCAGACCAGCGAGGTCACCTAGTTGCCTGGGGCAATCTGTTGGTTAGGTACTACACGATAAACACTAACTCACCCATTTCTAATGCAAACATTGCTACATTCGCATGATAATATAGCAATAATTAAATAGGTATTTTATAAAATATATAGTAACATTTATTTAAATACGGTTTAATTAATTACATTTAATTTTATGTGGTAGAGCCACGCTGTAACCATATTATAGTTGTAGCACGAGGGTCGGTTAGATCGGGGTAGGACCACGTTCTCACAGAATGTACCAACGTACGAGGGGTGATCCAAAAGTAATGATAATGAAAATAAAACACGGTATTTAAAGTTAAAATAATAATTTAATTTTCTACATAGTCTCCTAACAAATCAATACATTTAGTCCATTTTTTTTCTAAACCCAGGATTCCCTTTGAAAAAAATTATTTGTCTTCACCCTCCCAGAACGCTTCAACAGCGGCCACTACTTCGCTATTGTCTTCGAATTTCTTGCCTCGGAGGCGTCCCTTGAGCCGAGGAAAGAGGCAGAAGTTACTAGGAGCTAGATCTGGCGAATAGGGATGGTGTTCGAGCAGTTCGAATCCCGTTTCTTGAATGGCAGCCATCGCAATTGCGGCTTTGTGAGCCGGTGCGTTGTCTTGGTGAAACAGCACTCCAGCTCGCAGTTTGCCGCGTCTTTTTTCCTTAATGGCCTCCCGTAATCTTCTTATTTGGTCTGCGTAGAGTAAGAGCCCGTAACAGTGGCTCCCCTTTCCAAATATTCCACCATAATTATGCCTTGAGCGTCCACAAAAAACAGATGCCATAACCTTTCCCGCCGAACTTGAAACTTTGAATTTCTTTGGCGTCGGTGAGGAGGCTCGCTTCCAAGTCATCGATTGTTGTTTCGTTTCAGGATCAAAATGGTGAATCCAGGTCTCGTCCATAGTCACAAAACGGAACAAAAAATTTTCTTGATCTGCTGGAACTTTTCGAGATTGACCCTCGAAATGTCAACTCGATTTTTCTTTTGCTCGTCGGTTAACATTCTGGGTACCCAACGCGCAGAGACCTTTTTCATATGCAACTCGTTCGCAAAGATTCTTTGAATGCTGCCATATGAGATCCCTGTGACCTCAGATACGTGCCTGATGACCTTTGATATGCCAACATAACATCTTCGACCTTTTTCACGTTGTCTTCAGTGAGGAACGTGGATGGGCGTCCTTCGCGATGTTCATCTTCAGTGGATGTTCTGCCCAGTTTAAACTCTTTGGCCCAGCGCGCAACTGTAGAATATGGAGGAGCAGAGTCCACCAATGTTTCCACTAAGTCACTGTGTATGTCTTTTGAAGACATTTTTTTCAAACAGATGTACTTGATGACAGCTCTAATTTCGTTTTTCTCCATGTTGATGTTATCTCTTTGACAGTTCGTATATAAATGAATGTATCTCCCGGAAATCGTGATCTATTTATACGATTCTTTTAGGCTGATGTAGTGAGTATATAAGCAAGCAAAAAATATTTTTTTGGATTTTTATGCGGACCTGAAGTAACCGATTATCATTACAAATAGCAACTTCATGCTGCTGTGTTTCGTATGGTGAGTGTAGAGAACCCGATACCCTTTTTACTGGAAACAAGGCATTTCATCTTAGTTCACACGGGTGAAAACGCATTTTCATTTTTTTCTTAATCGAGGATGAATGTAGATGTCTATGGACCACAGAAGCCACTTACCATCGGGTGGACTGTGTGCTCGTTCTTCACCATATTCTATAAAAATAGTTAAAAAATCTAAATATTAATATTATTTTTATAAAATTAAAAAAAAATTCTGAATTAAAACGAGTAATAAACCTCTGAATAACTTCAATCTGTTTTGAGATTATAAAATATTATGAGACAACCACGGAACACCTAATAGAGCGTGTTCGGTTGAGACTACCGATCAGCCGTGGTTTCTCCTGGGATATCATATAAATAAATCATGTTAATGTGGTGATATTTAGATTTAAGATAGTCGAAAAGCATTTACTTTATCAATATTTCGGATAAAATGATCACTCCTGGCATTGCTCTGTTTGTCAAGTTTCATAACATTCATTTCAGCCGTTCCAAACGTTAGCTTGGACAGCGAGACAGATGCACATACATTATAAAAAATTTTATAATTATGTTCTAGTGACATGCAAATAATCCCCAGTTCAAAATTAGGTTGATATTTTGATATTACAAATAGACACTTCAATTTTATTTGTATGTATGAGACTAATAGAACCAAGGCGAATAAAGATGTGTCAAGTATGAAGACCTAGACATCCTCTTTTAGTATTTTATTTTGTTGGATATAATATTGTATATCTTGTATATATATATATATATATATATATATATATATATATATATATATATATATATATATATATATATATATATATATATATATATATATATATATATATATATATATATATATATATATAGTATACATATAATATATAATAAGTTTCATAATATTAAAGTACGTTAGAGTACTCGTCATAAGGAAAACCAAAACTAGGAGAAGGGCGGTGACAGAAACACAACGTCCTAAATAATTACTACACTAAACCACACTAAAATCGACTAAAATATGTACTAATGTCTACTGTCAAAAAGGCATCGATAAAGCATCGCCTTTTTGACCCTTTATTATTTGAGTGACCGATGAAGAGCTATCGTATCACAAAACCATCTATGTAAACAAGGATGTAGTTTTTGAATTACAAAAAAGTGACTGTATTAATTGAATGACCATAATACTCTCACGTATTACATTATTACAGCCTATAAAAGTGCCTAAATAGTAACAGTCCTGTCTTAGTATATTTGCAATTATATAAGATTCAGTTTCTGTTTAGAAGACTTTCTAACTAACTGACCGAATTAGTTTTTGGAGTACCAGGTACAATCTTGTACATATTTTCCGCTAAGTTCTCTCATTGCTATTTCGATTTGATTGATAAGAGACATATCTACATACATAAAATTTTAGACCTGTCCCACAAAAGGGGTAGGCACACACTGAAGATTATCATTTTTGTAACGATCCTGACACACATTTCTCGCTTTTTTACATACATATATCTACGCATATATGCTCGCTGGTTAAGTTTACCTACGTTTAATTTAGCCCATCTTCAATATATCGTCGATTTGACAACTTAAATTCCCTTCGTTACCGTTATAATATATTATAGTTTACTGTTGAACATGGGTCTTCGCCATAGATTGTATCATAAGGGGGATATCTACCACAGTTGCCATGCTTGGCAAGCGGATTGAAAACCGCAGTTTTATTTTATTTTTAGTAGTTATTAGAAAGACATTTCCTGATTTTTTCCCCAATGTCGTCTCTTACGACACCCACGGAATGTGGTGGGATAGTGGATATTCTGACACCGCCACTACTCGGGATTCATTCCCTATTAGAGTGGAATTTATAAAAACGATAACCATATTTGTTATTTATTTTCAGATACCTTAATACAATTTTTTTCTTTTTCCAACTTCAAAAATAAATAACCTGTATATAAACCCTATTTTACCACATTAATGGGTGCATTAAAGAAAAAGTAGCCTATGTGCTTTCTTAGGGTTAAGCTTCCTCCGTACCAAAACAGTACAAATATACAAATATACCGCATCAAAATAGTTTCAGTGATAATTCAGTGATTTAGCCGTAAATACAAAACAAATAGACAAAGTTACTTTAGCATTTATAATATTGGTATGGATAGGAAAGAAATAAATCTGTACGGTTGTTCTTGCGAAAATAAGATTTTATGCAAAAATAGGAAAAAGCCTTTTGAATAAAGACACGTAAGCACTAATCAGGTAATTTAAGAGGGAAGTACATTGCTGTTACTTCTTGCAATCCTGAGATCTTAGGGCAATGTAGCGTCGGCCCCGCTGCATCAGTGCATTTCAGCAGACATAGATACATGTCTTCGAAATGTGAAACCTTTATTAAAGTCCATCTCAGGAATCATAGGCTAGTGCCCCAACATCGCGATACATATACGCTTTACCTACTTTTTTAATTTCGTACCTCGCATAACAAAACAAAGTTTTGATTGAAAAATCACCGAAGAAAACTAGTTATAGTCGCAAATTAAGTAAATTAAGTTATTCATGGCATACGCTTTTAATGTCATATAACTACTTGGTTTCTTGCTATTTTGACTGGTAAATTAATATTAATATTTGAAATTATTTCAACTCTAATAACATTTCAGTTTATGTAGCATTCTATAACAATTACTTGATTTCTTATTATTTGATATCGTAACTTAATCTTCGTATTTAAAATTATTTCAAAAACAATAATATTAAAGTTTATGTAGCATTCGATAACATCTACATGGGTTGGTAAAGTAATATTCATATTTAGAAATTATTTCAACTATAATAACATTTCAGTTTATGTTGCATTCGATAACAACTACTTGATTTCTTACTGCTTGGTTTGGTAAATTAATATCCATATTTAAAATTATTTCAACTATAATGACATTACAGTTTATCTAGAAAAAAAATCCAAAGATACCTCCAAAATATACAATAAACCGCTGTTATTCATAAAATACTTTTAATAAGATCATGAAACTTTGCATACTAACTGAACTAACTATAAAGCAGTGCTTATGTTATTTACTTTTTTTAAATACCATTATTTTTACTGTAAAAAGAAATTACCTAAACTATTGGCCTTTTGAAGCGTGATTCCTGCAGCACGGTCACTTCGCCTCGGCCTTTGGACGGGGAGGTTGTGTCGCTTACGATCAGAATATACATTACGCAACAGTACGACGTAAATTTAAAATGGGAAATAACCGTGATAAAAATAAGAAGCGGCTGGCTTGGCGTTAAGAAACAGGCATAAATATGATAAACCTAATGAAATAAGTATCTAACGACCTTTCTAATTACAGTATTAGTGATTACAAACATGTCGGTACATAGCATACGACGCGCGGGCAAGTGGGGGCGAAATTAGAATTTGAGCTGACTTACTCTAACCTCTTAAATTCAGCTCGCTCAGCTCGCTATGGAGAGGGCGGTGCTTATTAATTAGAATTTGAGCTGACTTACTCTATCCTCTTAATGAATAAATGAATGAATTGATACCTAACGATGATCCTTTAATGCAGCATTAAATATATGAGTCGAAGAGGTATGCTAGTAACATAAACCGTTTTAATTGATATTGTTATTATGCAGCATACTGTATATAACATGAAAATTTATTGCAACATCATAAATAGCACCTGTGTGCGGTATAATACATAAAAAATTGATCTTCGAACGCAAGCAGTGGCATTTTAACTTGTTTGTTCTCTAAAAACTGAATAATAAAATCAATCCAAAAATACTTTTCGTACGATCCTGTAAATTACCCATGTATATTTATATTGGATTGAAAATATCTGCAAAAAAGATTTACACATCATGATGTTCCATTTGAAATTTTCAAACAGCGTTAAACTCTTAAGATTAAATATTCTATCGATATGTTTGGATCGAATTTAATTATTGAAAATCATTGCTTTAACCTTTCAAACTACAACTTAAATAATTATATTTTTGCGAATGACGTTAAGGAATTTTAGATATTACTATTTTACGCTTATCAAATTGATTATTTAAACGTAAGTAATTATCAAATAAACACACAGTCCAACTGATAGTGAATTCTATGTCCTATTCTTAAGGGGAAATATAACCTCAAATGGCTTAGCAAGATCCTCCGTTATGTCGAAAGTATTGCAGCATTAATTTCGAAATAAATATATGGTAAAGTTGAGGATTAATGTTAAGGACTATGTTAGACGAAAACACGATTCCGTAAAATTTTCTCCATAGAAAAAAATCCAAAGTTACCTCCAAACTAAACAATAAACCGCTGTTATTCATAAAATACTTTGAATAAGATCATGAAACTTTGCATACTAACTGAACTAACTATAAAGCAGTGCTTGTGTTATTTACTTTTTTTAAAATACCATTATTTTCACTGTAAAAAAAAGTTACCTAAACTATCGGCGCGTAAGCTTGATTCATGTCGCCCCGTTAGTATCGCTCCGGCTTTTGAAGGGAGAAGTTGTGTCGCTTACGATCAGAATACACATTACGCAACAGGAAGACGTAAAAGGAAGGAAAGGAAGGGGGGATAAGTCGCTCGCGTCCGTAGGCTTCGACCACCTAATCCTAGGCCCACCCTACACGTTTCCCCCGGGTGGTGCTAAAAGAGCGACAAAGCCGAAAGAACAGACTCGGCTACTCGCCGTGTGGTAGCGGCGTAAAATATGCCACGCCCTAGTTTTCGCACCATGAGGCAAAAAGTAAAAGAAATGGCCCCGAGTTCCCGGCGCCCCTTTGATGGGGCAGGGGTGCGAAGAATCTCCGGGAGGAAAACCGGCGACGAGGTTCGCCACCCGTCACGTTCTGTCTCCCAGAGAGGCGAAAAGTGGATTGCAGAGGCCCGTCTGGCTACGTTGAATGTATGTGGGGCAATGAATGATAAAATGGATGAAGTATGCGATATGATGTATGATAGAGGAATAGATGTATTATGTGTAAATGAGACGAAAAGGAAGGGGAAGGATGTCACTGCACTTGGCATGTATACCGCATACTGGTCTGGTGTAGACGAGATCGAGCGGGCATGCCAGGGAGTAGGAATCATCCTTTCAGAACGAATGGGCCAATGTGTGAAAGAGTATGAATGTGTAAGCCCAAGACTGCTATGGATACGAATGAAAGTGGGCTTAAAGAAGTTGTTTGTGTTAGGGGTCTACGCCCCAGACATGTCTAAGCCCACTTATATCCGGGAGCAGTTTTGGGAAATGGTAAGGATGGTGCTAATGAAGTGTAAGGGAAATGAAAATATTATTATGCTAGGAGATTTTAATGGAAGGGTTGGGGTGAGGAGGCTTGGTTATGAAAGGATATTGGGAACGTTTGGTGATGAAAGTATAAATGAGAATGGTGAAAGCCTCCTCACCGTATGTGTGGAAAGGAATCTTTTTGTGACGAACACTTTCTTTCGTCATAAGAAGATTCACATGTATACTTGGGAAAGAGGTGATGATGGAAGCATGATAGATTTCATAACTGTGGATGAAAGAATGAGGAGCGCAGTAGTGGATACAAGGGTTTACCGGGGGTCCAACGTAGGGACGGACCACTACCTGGTCTTATGCCGAATTAGGGGTTTATTCAGACGTTGGCGGCATAGGACATCTGTGTCTACTACTGCGTTACAGCGTATAAGAATTGAGAGGTTACAAGATGAAGATGTGAAAGTCAAGTACAAATGCAGACTGAGAGAAAATATAAGTAATTTGGATGAGTTGTGTGTGAATGAGTTAGACTTGGAGAATGTGTGGCATAATGTTAAGAAAGGTTTAGTGGATGCAGCTACCGAAGTATGTGGTGTTAGTAAGAGAATGAATGAAAGGAAAGACAATACGTTATGGTGGGATGACGAGGTACGTATGGAAGTTGAAGCAAAGAAGAGAGCATGGCTAGAGTTACTAGCGACCAAAGCTGGTAACTCTGGTGGTAAGAATGATGAGAATGAAAGAAAAAAGGCAGAGTTTAAACGTTTAAATAAGAGAGTAAAAGAATTAGTTGAAAGGAAAAAGCAAGAAAGAACGGATAGGAATGATAGAAGAATATCGGATAACTTCCAGGCAAATATTAAAATGTTCTGGAAACTCGTAAGAAATACCAGGGGAAATACAAAACAGCCTAGATTGAATGCGATACGAAACGAGAATGGCTGTATCCTGAATGATGAAGTGTTGAGTCTAAAGAGATGGAAGGAATAATTTGAAAGCGAATTTATGAGTGAGGAGAAGTGTGAACTAAATGAAATAGAAATTCCGAAAGAAGATGAAAGAGATAGGGAGATAAGTATGGATGAAATAATGAAAGCAATGAAAAGCATGAAAGTAGGTAAGGCAGCCGGATATGATAGAGTTTCACTCGAAATGCTAAGGGCTGGAGAGGACGTGGTGGCAGGCCTGCTGTACACCTTGTTTAATTTATGTTGGGAACTAAAGCGGGTACCGAGAGACTGGTGCAAAGCCGTGATAGTCCCAATATATAAGGGAAAAGGGTCACAGCAGGACTGTAAAAACTACCGTGGTATCAGCCTTCTTAGCATTGTGGGAAAATTGTATGCTAAGGTACTAATTGAAAGAGTTATGAAAGAAACTGATGAAAAAATTTGGGATGTGCAAGCGGGATTTAGAAAGGGAATGGGGTGTACAGATCAAGTCTTTTCCATGCGCATGATCGCGGAGAAGTTTTTGGCGAAAAACCAAAGAGTTTTTTGTGCGTTCATGGACTTGGAAAAGGCTTATGACAGAGTGGACAGGGATGTGTTATGGCAAACGCTGAACGCATTTAGGTTGAGCGCTGGTTTGATACAGGCATTAAAGTCTCTGTATAGGGACTCGAGTGCTTGTGTTAGAATCAACGGGGTCTACTCGGGCTGGTTTGGCATCCATAAAGGTGTCAGACAGGGCTGTGTAGCTTCCCCGTAGCTGTTCAACCTATTTATGGACAGCTGTTTGGAAAATTTGAAAGTTGAAGAATGCGGGGTAAGAATGGGTGAGTTAACCATCAAATGCCTTTTGTACGCCGATGATCAAGTCATACTTGCGTCGTCGGCGGCCGAGTTGCAAATGATGGTTACATTAATGAACAGGTCATTAAAAGAAAGGGGAATGAAAGTGAACGCAAGTAAGACGAAAGTGATGGTTTTTGAAAGAGATGAAAGCAAAACGGTATGTGAAATAAGAATAGAAGGAGAGTTAATTGAGCAAGTGGATGAGTTCGTATATTCAGCAGGGATGGGAGATATGATAAGGACATTGAACGACGAGTGAATGCAGGAAATAAAGTAAATGGGGCTCTACACTCTATTGTGAAAAGTCAGAATGTGTCAAAAAAGGCACGTATGGCAATTCACAGTGCTGTATTAGTCCCTACTTTAACGTATGGTAGTGAAAGTTGGGTGTGGCAGAAGAAGCACGAGAGTAGAATAAATGCGGTAGAAATGCGGTCGCTAAGGAGTATGTTAGGGCTGAATCTGAGTGACAGGGTGAGAAACTGTGTGATAAAAGAAGAGTGTGGTTTGCAAGATGATGCGGTGACCAGGATTAAGAAAGGAATGCTTCGGTGGTTTGGTCATGTAGAAAGAATGAATGCGGAAAGACTGACAAAGCAAATATATGTTGCAGAAGTGAATGGAAGAGTCGGAAAGGGACGTCCTAGGCGGAAGTTTGTCGACCAAATTGGCGATATACTAAAAATGGGCCAAATTAAGAGTACCCTTAACCGACGAGCATGTATGCGTAGGTATATGAATGTGGAAGAGGCGAGAAAGGTATGTCAGGATCGTGCTAAATGGAAGTCTGTAGTCTCTGCCTACCCCTCTGGGTGACAGGCGTGAGTGTTTATGTATTATGTATTTATGAAGACGTAAAATTAAAATGGGAAATAACCGTTATAAAAATAAGAAGCGACTGGGTTGGCGTTAAGAAACAGGCATAAATATGATAAACCTAATGAAATAAGTATCTAACGACCTATCTACTTAGAGTATTAGTGATTACAAACATGTCGATACATAGCATACGACGCGCGGGGAAGTGGGGGCGAAATTAGAATTTGAGCTGACTTACTCTAACCTCTTAAATTCAGCTCGCTCAGCTCGCTATGGAGAGGGCGGTGCTTGAAGTTTCTCTGCGTGATAAACTTAGGAATGAGGATATCTGCAGTAGAACCAGAGTGACCGATATAGCCCAACGGATTAGTAAAATGAAGTGGCAATGGGCCGGCCACAAATCTCGAAGAACCGATAACCGAGTGGCAGCCTCGTACCGACAGGCGAAGTGTAGGGTGTACTAGTTAAAGAGAAGTACCCTAAAAGTAAACCTGTGTTACTATAAATTATAATATAATACCTACAACAGAACAAACCATCATCATCATTACAGCCCTTCACAAGTCCACAGCTGAACATAGGCCTCCCCCAAGGAATGCCACAAAGCCCGGTCTTATCTAGTGGCGGCGTCATGACCTAGGGAGTAACGACCTCGTAAGACATGCACGAAGACAATGGATGCAGGTGGCTCAGGACCGTGAGGCCTGTGTCAGCAGTGGACTTGTGAAGAAGGGCTGTAATGATGATGATGATTCTTAAACTTAAGATCAAAACGCATGTGCATTTTCGCTTCTGAGTAAAAGGACGAAATGCGTATTTATCAGTAGAAAGGTTTTAGGATCTAAGTAATTAAGTTTTGAAACGTAATTACTTACTGTCCAAAAAGGTTCAAAAAACTTCTTCCAAAATATATTTAAATCATAGTAGGTTTAACAACAAAAATATAAACTATAATTTTTAAGTATTGTTGTCATTGTTTTGAACTTCATTTTAAGTTTTGTGATTTAGATTGACACATAATTTACTTACTAAATGTAACTAAATATTAGTGAAGCAATTTCATGGGTACGTGTACCGCAAAGTGCCGATGTGTGAAAACATCCACTACCTCACATCATCCTGTGGGTGTCGCAAAAGGCGATACAGGAAACCCAGGAAATGGGTAACAGCGTCTTCCTAAAAACAACTAAAAAATAAAAAGCTGTGGTTAAGCCTCCGGCAAAGCGCGGCAATTATCCCAAACATCTTCCTTATGAGACAATCTATGGAGGAGCCCTATGTTCAGCAGTTAACTTTTGACAGGTTGTAACGGTTATCACGAAGTTCACTTTTTTTGTTATTAACTGGCTTTACGGCTCCGGGTTCTAGCCTTTCTGAACCCACGAAGTTCACGCGTCAATCCAAATCACAGAAACAAAAAAATTAAATTAAAAAAAGAATATTAACCAAGAGTAAGTAATTGTTACGTGTTGTAGATGCGTTTAACATACATAAATCGAACATGGAAAAACATCCAGATCATGAATAATTATTTGTAGACGATAAACACACATGCTGTCGGGTTCGGATTCGAACCTGCGGACATATACAGCACCGCATCCAAACACTTCACCACTGAGCTATCGATAATTATATCAAATCCTTGAGTTCTAATCTTATTAGATAACCAAAAGCTTTCACGAGTTTAATTCGTTAGGAGCGAATAATTGGTTAAACAACTTTCTAGCTAAACTAGATTTATTGACGTCGCGTCGTCTCGAACGGAGTGTTACACAATTTGCGTTTTAAACTAATGGTGGCTTGCGAATGAACGTCATTATGTGATGCAAACATTACGACCACAAACTGGCGGAACGTATAACGGCACATTGATATTCTCCGTATACCGCAAAGCAAATCTTTTGTGTAGAGTTTTTGCTTAAATTTTTGCATAATAGTGTGCGTGATCTTTTTTTGGACTCTTGTTATTACTTTATGTTAATAAATACAAGTGGTTGTCTAGTGGTCGAAATTTGACAGACTTCCGTTATAATTATTATATTTATTAAATTTTTAGGTTTTTATATAAAGAAAGCTGTTTTTGAATTATAATATGTATTATGAACTTTATCAACTGCAAATTAATTAATAAAATATAGATAGAATAGAAGGTTTTTTATACGTGGTAGAGCCGTGCTGCAGTTATACTTATATGAGTAGTATAGTTGTAGCACGGATGGGTCGGCTCGACCGGGGAAGGACCACGCTCTCACAGAATACCAGCGTAAAATAGCAGCTCTATGCTGCTGTGTTTTGTATGGTGAGTGTAGAGAACCAAAGACCCTTTTTACTGGAAACGAGGCATTCCATATTAGTCCTCAGGTGACAACGCATCTGCATTTTGATTCGTAATCGAGGATACATAGATGTCGATGTCAATGGGCCACAGCAACCACTTACCATCAGGTGGACTGTGTGCTCGTTTTTAACCCTTATTCTATAAAAAAGATTCGACTTCAAAACTTACAGTGAAGTTTAAGCTACTGCCTATATAAGTCCCACTACTGGGTACAGGTCTCCTCTCATTTCTCACCCTATTTTGTTTGTCACCCTATCCTATAAAAAAAATATCTAAAATAAAAAATATAAAAAAGATGCTTTTTTGTCTTAACATACACTCCGTTTGGAAAAGGGACATTAGAGAGCACCCAAATTAACAGCTCATGCAGTCAATTGCGCCCTCCTTTCTGCCAAGGAGGGTCACGTTCGTATACGCCTTAGAGATCTCTCGTCATATAGTTGGCAAGCGCAGTTTTTTATTTTAAGTTGTTGTCAGAAAGATCTGTCTACCCATCTCCTGTTTGTGCTCTCTTACAGCATCTACTAGGTATGATGATGATATGGGTGGTAATAGCTCTTAATCCGTTATTATACGGCATTTTGTTCTATATATAAGTTTATTGCACTGCTTTTTGTATTAAATTTTTGAGATGATAGCGATAAACCTCTAGAGATAATCTTGAATCAAATATTTCATTATTTATTCTTCTTTATCATTTGCCAGTAATAGTCGTCTGATGGATATAGCCTCAATTGTCTTGCCAGTTCCCGACGTCTCGCACCTCCGGCGCAGCTGCTCGTCGCTTTTTTGATTAAAAAAAACTACTTCTGGCGTAAACAAGATAGTAGGGTGTATCCAATTTTTAAAATCCATAAGATTTCTTAGCATTTCTCTCAGTCGCTTTACGATACCTATCCAGGAGACGCAATGAAATGACATTTTGCTACTCATTTTAAGTAGCAAATATATCACAAAATATATAATTTATATTTGTGTGTTTTCCACGAAGCTATAGTCGATACCGGATTCCCAGCCGATATAGCGACCAAAACAATGAACAAACTACCTATCAGTAAACTGTATATTTTGTTATGTCTTCAGTTATAACGTTTCAGATTACTGTTCCACTTGATACTTGCATAGCAATCAGGTTTCCATTGTATTAATAAACAAAGTATTCTTGTGATGAAAGGTTAGCAATAATTCAGAGTTGATGTGACACACAACTTTACAGTCCACCTTATTATAAGAGGAGCTTGACTGCCTTCTTGGTCTAGTGGTTATAAACGTGGCTCTTGATCGTTATAGGTCCGGGGTACAAATCCGTCATCCAGCTAAAAAAACAGTCATATAATTTTACTATAAAGAATGCCCGGTGTGATGAAGTTGGGGGTGGTTCCCATTCGTGCCTTGGAAAACATTTCAAGTCGATGGTCTTGCGCCTCATCTTTCTCCGGTCATGTCAGATTTCCATCTCATCCTGAAGGTATAGACTGACGGAATAGAGAGCGCACATGTATTTGCGTATAATCGTGCATTATAATACTGTCCTGGGCAAATTCGGTCTGGAAGACATTATTCAGACAAAAATGCTACACAATTGCGTTATGATCTGTGTATATTTATCTACTATCTATGCAGAAAAGAAGTCTTAGTAAAATCGATGGTCAACCAATTTCAAACAGAGAAGGTACATAAGAAAACAAAGATGTACCAAGCCAAACAGTCACCCCACTTCTACTTACAACTTCATGTCACTGAATGTGTATGTATTTTTTCTTTAAGTATTTTTATATTTTAGAGCCACAAATGTAAATTATCGTTAACATAAATTTTATTGTGATTATGCAACTGATTACATGATCATTATACATAATCCTGATACAACATAAATTAGCTATCATCAGCAATTATACTTGGTTTTAAATTGTTTGTAAACAACAACGTAAATGTTAAAAACACGTATATAATCGAAATTATTATCTTATCAAATAAAACCTAATTTCACGGATTTTAGTTCGTTCAATTTTAACATTGTTAAATGTTGACGCTTCGGGCGCTTCAATATCAGTCGTCATAGGGTAGGAGGAAGTCCCTGAACACGTTGAATTACTGCAGATTTCCGGAAGCGTCAATGCTTTACGTCACCTATATTTTATTTGTATCGATCACTATTATGGTGCTTTAAAGCGTCGAAATTTTATTAACTAAAAAAGTGAAATACGATAGGATCCGTAAAATAAGTTTCAACGTAATGTGTAGTATTCACGCGCTATAAATTCAACTTTAGTTGTAATTATAATTTATCTTTTATTTTCTATTCTTATTAAAAAAATGTTTGTCCTCCTACACAAGTATTTTCTCTTGTATTGTGGAGACAATTTACACATCAAATTGCACAAAGCTAATCATCCAGACGCGGAACAATTACTAATATTATTATGCCATCCAAATACTTGTTCCTTAAAATTATAATCAAAATAAGGGCCATCAAAATGTACATTAATTCATCGTAATGATTGTAATTAAAATAAAGGCAGCTCACTAATATTTTCGATCCAAATATAGAAAACATATTGCTAATTGATTTACTTTTATCGTAAAAAACCAGCACGAAAAATGTCTGTTTAAATTCCAATGAACGCATAAATCATAACTCAGTATCCGGAATTCTCAAAGTTTTATATCCGGGATTTGTGAAGATCTCTATACTGTAAACTTACATATTAACTTACGTATGCATTGAAATAATACTAATTTTTACGGAATTTATCGCGTATATTTAACTTTTTTACCCGACGTTTCGAGAGCTTTACAGCACCCATGGTCACGGGAAGGACTGAGATGTTCAATGTCCAGCTGTCATAGTTAACCGCGGTTACCATAGATTAAAATTTAACTTTTGTTCCAATCTACACAGTATGTACTTATGGTATCATGGAGTCTTGCAGTTGTATGCTTGGGTTGGGATTTAATTTTATTTATTATAGGATCCCAAGCAGATGGTAGCACCCAGCCATCTTCTCTATTGAAATTAGGTTGTTTTTTGATTTCAATAGCCTCGCGAATCATCCTTGGAAGGAATCGGTGTTCTTTAGCGAGGATTTGTGGTCTATCAAATCTGATGTAGTGACGGGGGCGATCCTGTACATGTTCACGGAAAGTCTGCAGTCTGTGAACAGGTACAGGATCGCCCCTGTCACTACATCAGATTTGATAGACCACAAATCCTCGCTAAAGAACACCGATTCCTTCCAAGGATGATTCGCGAGGCTATTGAAATCAAAAAACATCCTAATTTCAATAGAGAAGATGGCTGGGTGCTACCATCTGCTTGGGATCCTATAATAAATAAAATTAAATCCTAACCCAAGCATACAACTGCAAGACTCCATGATACCATAAGTACATACTGTGTAGATCGGAACAAAAGTTAAATTTTAATCTATGGTAACCGCGGTTAACTATGACAGCTGGACTTTGAACATCTCAGTCCTTCCCGTGACCATGGGTGCTGTAAAGCTCTCGAAACGTTGGGTAAAAAAGTTAAATATACGCGATAAATTCCGTAAAAATTAGTATTATTTCAATGTGTAGTGTTCGCGTAAATATAAGAAATCATTACGTATGCATATTAACGAATTCTGACTATAATAAACTTATATTTTGGGGAACAACATTAACTTTTGATCATTATTCATTAGTATCATTATGATTAGTGGATACTGCAGTTCATTGGAATCTACAGCATCTTTAAACAAAGAAAGCTACATATGCGTTATCATCTGATGAAATTACTCAAACATTAGACATGTTAACACTCACTGTCCGGTTTTCAGACGGGATGAACTATAAGTAGTACACATGCTCGTGACAGTGAATCGGTTAAATCTACGAACCTTTTAGGAAAGAGGTACTTCTTACGATGTATCATGCTTTATTTGTGAACCATTAACATTATTCTATCATTATCAGCCTTAATTATACGGAAGTGCAGGCACAGTTTACATTAGCGATCATTTCAATAATTATCTTGATAGATTCCATTGTTTATTTGAAGTGTAAAATACATCTACATGTCCTTTTTTAAAACCATATCAACCTTATATTCTATCAAACGTCTACTGCTGAAATTAAGCAAACCACATGGATTATTTATTATTATATATTTTATTATTTAGTATTGTTGTCACGCTTAGGCATGATAGATAGGATAGATTACTTCACTACTGACTCGTTTTGTTTTTAAAAAGCATTTTAAAAATGTGTAGGTTATTAACTACAACTGTTTCACATTTCCCTCCAAATTTATTTCGTCATATTATGTTATTCTAGCATAACGCCTATTATTATTAATTAATCTGTGTGAATTAGGACAGTTATTCCTTCAATGACTAACAACTTGTTAATGTTGAACTTGCATAGGAAAAATTATAAGGAATTGAATAAGGTGTTTCGATTAGGTTTTCAAAACTGAACCGACATTTAAACTGTTACTGATAAGTCACATAACTGTTCAGTAAAGTAGAACAAACCGTACTTCGAATTGAATAATAGGTCTAAGTATATACAAAGAGTGATACCTGTCTCGTCTTCCTCACTATTACGCCTTTGTAGCCATCGTTGCACTAATTCAATACTGGCTTCTTCACCAGCCAACATCTTATTATCACATTCTTATCGATTCTTGGGCATCAAACCAATAAGTGTAATAAATATGTACACATTACAGCAGAAACAAAAAAGAAAACAATTCGAAGACATTATCACTATTTTATCAGTTTTAATTAACTTTTGATATTCACTTATCAAATTTAAGAGCACTTTGATGTAAATCTCTTAATTTCACTTCATAGCCAAAGTCCTTTTAAAAATGCACAAACAATGTTAAATTTAACGCGGCAATAAACTATAAACAAATGTCATATTTAATGCAGCCACAAGCGTTAACACACACGAAATCGTACTGCATTTAAAAATAAAATAACGCGAACGAAAAAGACATGACAGGTCTTTGCTGCGTTCAAATATCGTATTAATTAAATGATGATCGTGGACAGTCGAGTGTAAACAGCGACTAGTAGGCGAAAACAACATTCATTTAAGCCTTGAAATATACACGCGAACAAAATTTTAAACTTTATTTCTAGGCTCGTACGAAATAGCGCTACTTTCCCCAAGTGTAATGGTACTTTAGATTGTAGCGAGGAGTTTGTGAGGCGGTCGGTTGGGTAATGGTCGTCAAGTCAGTTGATCGAAGAAGGGGGGTGAATGTGGGACGAGTGTTCTGCCAAGTAAGTATAATTAACTGGAAGTGATACATAGACTTCAATGTGCAATAGATAATATACATAGTAAAAGTATTGTTTGATAGGACATTAACAGAAATCCTTGTAATTACATAATAAAAAACATGTACAATAGAATTACATCAGGAAAATAAGCATTTTTTAAAGTCTGTATTTGTATACACGTGTCTGAAAAGATCATTGTAGAAGAGATTTAACTTTTAAAGTTATTTTATAAATAAAGCGGTGGGGGTACATAGCATCCATTATATCATCTCGCCTACTAGCGTAATAAGAGTCAATTAAGGAAGTTCCCGGAAGATTCCTTTGCTCACGGATCTACCGGAAGTAGAACGGGATAATTATTTCGTATAATACGAAGATCGCTGACGTCGAAAGTACGGCATGTTTAATATGTTCACTAGCCCACCTTCCAAGAATAGCTATCAAGACTTAAAGTGCTTATATTGGAAAGTGAATCAGGTATATTAAGACAATATAAATTGTATATAACGATTACATATTTAAGACTTAGGCACATTTAAATACTTGTTACTTATTAGTTAAATAGTTACAGCAGTTAGTTACAGTAAATTTTTGAGAGAGTTAAAATTGTTACTTAATAAAGTAAAGTAAAAAAAGTAAAGTTACAGCCTATATACGTTCCACTGCTGGGCACAGGCCTCCCTTCATTTCTGAGAGGGTTTTGGGGCTAGGAAGTGTCCGCCGCGCAGCCCCAATGCGTGTTGGCGAACTTCACATGTCTTCGAAATATTTTGTTTTTTTTTTTCCTCAGACATGCAGGTTTCCTCACGATGTTTTCCTTCACCGCCTAACACGTGGTAAATCAGCACTTAAAATTGCAATTAACAATTTCATTGGTGACGGCGGGGACGAACCCAGGTTACTCGCGTTCTGTTATATTTACAGCGAGAGTTAACCATCTGAGCTACCACGGCTCTTATTACATACATATAATATGTATTAAATAACTATAATATTATTTGCAAGCAAATGCGCTTAAACGAATTAACCACTCGTTCAAGTGTGCAACATACTACTGGTGAGAACATCGCAGAAGAGTTAAGGTAGAGTCAAGCTAAAGCGTATTAATGCTACAGCACGAATAAGTCGTTACGGGGTAGAGCCATGCTGCAGCTATATTAGTAGTATAATTGTAGTACGAAAGGGTCGACTCGACCGGGGAAGAACCACGCTCTCACAGGATACCAGCGTAAAATAGCAGCTCAACGCTGCTGTATTTCGTATGGTGTGTTTCGTAGTGTAGAGAACCGGGGACACCTTTTACTGAAAATGAGGCGTTATTACATCTTAGTCTTCACGGATGACAACGCATCTGCATTTTGATTCGTAGTCGAGGATAGGTGTAGATGTTTATGGGCTAAAGCAACTACTTAACATCAGGTGGAATGCGTGCTCGATTGTCTTTATTATCCTATAAATAAAGGTTGTTTCGACTGGGGAGGGATCACGATGGCAGTGGCACAGCCTAACGCTGACGCTGCTGTGTTTCCTAGAGGTTACAGCGCATCTGGGTTTTGATTCGATGTGTTTTGGCCACGTCATCTACTTACCATGGGGTATACAGTGTGCTTGATCGTCGCTTTTGGACTTATTTTATCAGAGATTCGCTCGAAACAAGAACTCGCCCTGCTCAGCAGATTATCGACCCAGGTACTTCGTGTTACAGGTTTCAATTTATATTAATGTAATAGTTTAAGATTATTTAAGCATGATGATTTCAGATTTATGATTGTAGTATAATATGTGGTAGTATAAAGTTTACTTGTAGCAATATTTTTAAGCAGAGAGTTAGCAGCTTAACACTGCTGTGTTTCGTATCGTGAGTGTAGAGATCCGGAGACCTTTTTTTACTGGAGACGAGGTATTCCATCGTAGTCCTCAGGGGTGACAACGCATTGAAGTTTTGATTCTTAATCGAGGATTAATGTAGAGGTCTATGAGCCACAGCATCCGCTTACCATCAGGTGGACTGTGTGCTCGTTTGTCACCCTTATTCTATAATACATAAGGATGTTTTTCTTTTAGTGTCGTGAAGCAATAACTCCTACATTTACATAGTGAATAGTGATATTAAAATAATAAACAAGAGATGGATGTGATCACAGAAATAGTAATAATATTATTACGATTTCTGTGAATGTAATACTTAAGCCTGAAATATATATACCTTCTATTTAAAATGGGTAATAATATGAGTTAGGAAATGTCATTTCTCCGATTACTGTGAAATATATATATATATATATATATATATATATATATATATATATATATATATATATATATATATATATATATATATATATATATATATATATATATATATATATATATATATATAAGATAATAGATAAAAACTAATTACCTTTTTTAAATTTCGACCGTACTAATTTTGTCTTTTTATTACTAAAAATATGTTAAAATTAACTAAGATTTACGTGAAAAATAAAAATGACGTGCCTTATCTAGTTTAAAGAGCACCTCCCTCAACATGCACTACCAACGTCACCACTTATCCCTACACCGCTACCCCAAACACAATTCTGGGGGCGAGGGAGATGCTCTTCAAACTAAGGCTAGTATCGGCTAGTATCCACGTCAAGAAAAAGTAATGGTAAGACATTACTTTTTCTTAACGTGGATACTAGCCGATTAATTTAAAAATCTTTAATATAATCCATCGTCATGTCGTACCATTAGTACAAAAAGTTAGCGTTCATTAATTTTCATAGCGTGCCGCTTTTTGTTTACCACATAAATTATTTTGGAATATGTATATGTGTTTAAATGTAGGTACGTATAGACAAAAATATATTGAGTTGCATATTTCGAATACACTATTCCAAATATCTTTCCGCTTTTAAAAACAAAATCATTCTTGAATTAAATTATAAAAACAATTAAGTAGTTAAAAATAATATCTTTTATCGCTTCTTGCATTTAATAGTTCTCTATTGGTGTTTATAACTCCATATGAAGGTGTGTTGGTTGCAACTAGTGCTCGCATTTTGTGCAGTAACCAGTTTGTGTTTAGTTGTTTCACTCAACATGCCACATTGTCCTCCAACATGTATGAAAGGTAGCCGCACCTAATAAATCAATACATAGCGTCAGCGCATATGTTAATAGAAACGAATTAACGCAATAGTATCACTTACAGTTACGAGAACAAATAATCAATCTTATGGAATAGAGCTGCGTAATTGATATATTAATTCTATCTTTTGTAGACATTAAAATTTTATGACATGGAGATTGAAAGTTTAGTAAAATTCTAAACGTATGATACTATTTTTATATAAGATGGGGCAAAAGAGCATGCGACTCACCTGATGGTAAGTGTTGACCGCCACCCATGAACAACTTCAACACCAGGGGAAACGCAGGTGCATTGCCAGCCTTTTAAAAAAAAGTAGGCTCTTTTTTGAAGGCCCTTAAGTGGTATTGGATCGGAAAACTCGCTGGTTACCACCAGCAAATTTTCCTATTTCTCGATTCCTCAAAGAAGTGGTGGTAGTCGATTCCTCAAGGAAGTGGTGGTAGTCGATTCCTCAAGGAAGTGGTGATAGTCAAACTCAAGGAAGGAAGAAAACTTTTTGTAAATCTCACAGTGGTTAGCTGCCAAATTTCCAGATACGATCTGGAAATTTGGCATACCTTGGATGGTATTGCGAGTTTTGTCGCGATGTGTGATGAATCGCATCACTGCGCTGAGCGGCCGGAATTAGTCCAAACAATTAATCAGAACAGACCCCGCGGAAGATGCAACATCTCTTCGTAGTGCCAGTAAGTCAAACCGATTTGAAAGAGCTCGGTCACCGAATCTCTGCGCTAGATACAAGCTGGCACTGGGGAACCCCGGCCCAGAGATGGGAACAGTATTCAACGTGTGGCTGAACCGGCGCCTTGTAAAGTTTCAGGCGATGTGATCTACTTCCTTACCTAAATAATATACTAAAACACAATTGCGTAAGCTCAAGTAAAACCTAGCGTAAAAGTGGCGCGGGTAAGGGGGCTGGGGCAGGATGCGTAGTGCAGATGAGGGGGGTGATGGTAGTCAGGCAAGTTGGAACCAAGGGGTTTTAGTCGTTGTAGGACTGAGATCACCTGTAAAAGAAGGTGGGGGGGGGGGAATATCATAACGCTTACTGTTGATATATGCTACGTCCTACGATGTATCCTATTACGCTACGTCAATACAATCTTGTCATTCCTATGTACTTTTATATACATAGAAAGTCCACAAGATACTTCTAATTTAGCCAGTCTTCAATCTATCACTCATTTGGTCGTAAAATTTCGGCTCGTGTGAGGAACTTACTAGTCACACGAAATTTTCTCTAAATCTTCCTCCAAGCGACACCAATTTTTCTCTTAATCTTATTCCAAGCTACTCCAAATTTTCTCTCAATCTTCTTTCAAGCCGTACCAAGTTTTTTCTTAACCTTCCTTCAAGCCTAACCAAGTTTTCTCTCAATCTTTTTCCAAGCCACACTAAATTTTATCTCAATCTTCTTCCAAGCCACACCAAGTTTTCTCTCAATCTTCTTGCAAGCCACACGAAATTTTCTCTAAATCATCTTGTAAGCGACACCAACTTTTTTTTGAATCATCCTTTAAGCCACGCCAAATTTTTTCTCAGTCTTTTTTTTTTTATAGGATCGGGTGACAAACGAGCACACAGTCCACCTGATGGTAAGTGGTTGCTGTGGCCCATAGACATCTACATCTATCCTCGATTACAAAACAAAATGCAGATGCGTTGTCACCCGTGAGGACTAAGATGGAATGCCTCGTTTCCGTAAAAAGGGTATCCGGTTCTCTACACTCACCATACGAAATACAGCAGCATTAAGCTACTATTTCACGCTGGTATTCTGTGAGAGCGTGATCCTTCCCCGGTCGAGTCGACCCATTCGTGCTACAACTAAACTACTAATATAACTGCAGCATGGCTCTACCACGTCTTCTAATTCTAATTCTAATCTTTTTGAAAACTACACCAAATTTTCTCTCAATGCTTTTGCATACATATTTTATAGGCTGATTGATGATTTAATGGAAAATAAATGCTGGATAATGTGACAAAATCGGTCAAGTGTAAGCTATGCGTCACTTAAAATTTTTCTATTCTATACTTACCCTTGGATCTTTTTGTTTTTTTTTTTTAAATTTCAATGAACAATGTAAACAATCATTGTTGCGATAATGTAATCATAAGTCTTTTTTGTAAAATCTTAAAAGTATTATTAAAAAATATGTAGATATATACTTTTTTTGCTTTATATTGCTTAATTTCGCGTATCTGTAAGCTTTTGGTATCTTAAATGAATCCCTTATATATATTTTTTATGAATATTTTACCCTAAAAACAAACAGCCATATAAAATTAAGCTTAGTGCAATTTCAGCAGTGATTTAAATCAAAATTTATCCCTACAAAATTTTAAATTATTACGTCAGATATTTTTATATGATGTCGCAATATTTTTCCCCTCTAGCGAGCACAGTAAATTGATAAATTAAATTTTAGACGAGCCGATGGAGATCAAATTGAATTTGCCTATACACTATGAAAGTCAAGCGTCCAGTATCTGTGAAACAAGTACTTAACTTTTTAGAAGCAACTAAAATATTTTAAGATACTTTTTATAGAATAAGGGTAAAAAATGAGCACACCTATCCCATAAATATCTAAATTTACCCTTCATTAAGAATCAAACTGCAGATGCGTTGTTACTCCTCTTCTCTACACTCACCATACGAAACACAGCAGTGTCAAGCTGCTATATTACGCTGGCATTCTGTGAGAGCGTGGTCTTACGCCGGCCGAGCCGACCAATTCGTGCTACAACCATAATAGAGCTGCAGTGTGGCTCTACCACGTAACCGTCAAGAAATTCTTGGTAGCAACTAGTAGTCATGAAGTTGGTGTTGCTACACTCCCGTGCATATAAAAGCACGTAAAGCCGTTGTTTCTTTGGCTGGTCTCTCTCTGGTCATTCTTTCGGCGGTCTTTCCTGACACAAAAGGATTTTAAAAGCCAATATGCTAACAACACTAACATCTCAGGATATGGATTTCCGGTAGTGTAGTTCGTTTCGGTTTTTTTTTATAGAATAGGCTGACAAACGAGCACACAGTCCACCTGATGGTAAGTGGTTGCTGCGGCCCATAGACATCCACATCTATCCTAGATTACGAATCAAAATGCAGATGCGTTGTCACCCGTGAGGACCGAGATGGAATGCCTCATTTCCAGTAAAAAGGGTCTCCGGTTCTCTACACTCACCATACGAAATAAAGCAGCATTAAGCTACTATTTCACGCTGGTATTCTGTGAGAGCGTGGTCCTTCCCCGGTCGAGCCGACCCATTCGTGCTACAACTATACTACTAATATAACTGCAGCATGGCTCTACCACGTAAAACGTTTGACGTTCCACCGTACCATGAGATGGAGGGAATATAGAAGGTTCACCTGTGCGAGCGCATAGTGGTGCAAAATATCATATAATCCAGTACTGCGCAGATGGTTAGTCTCCGTTGAGACTGACAACCGCATTTAGATTTCTAGGTTATTATTAATTTTATTATTATTAGTTACTTCAACGATCCGCAAAATTAAGACTTTGAGTATGTCGTTCTTCCGGTGCGTGTGATGGCAGGGTATGCGAATCTATCATCCCATGAAAGTCGAATTTCAAATAAGGAATGTTCTAGAAAGCAGTTTAATCGTCTCGCTCAGCTCAGTCCGACTCAGAGTTGACAAACGATGATTCTAGATGGAAATTTATAGACTAAATTAGCAGCATATTGAAGATGGGCTAAATCTAAAGTATTCATATCCAACGAGTATGTATGGGAAGAAATATGGATGTGAAATAACAGCGGGAGGTGTGTCAGCATCTTATGAAGTTCTTAACTTGCCCTGCTTAGCAACTTAACTACCGAGGTACGTAGTGTTTCAGGTTTTAATTTATATTAACGTATAAAGTTTAAGATTATTTCACAGTGATGATTTTAGTATTAAGATAGTAGTATAATATTTTCAATAATATCTGTATTGTTAAGCAATAAGAGAACTGTGGCATAAAATAAATGTGGCTTTAATTTATTGTGTCGGTATCCATTTTTATTCCAAATTAAATAAATGAACAAGCTAATAAACAAAATAGTGTACAAGAGTGTTTTTCTTTTAGTGTCGTGAAATAATACTCGTAATTCCTACGTTTACTTATGTATCATTTTTCAATATTGTTATTAAGCATTGGCATGCACGTATTATTAATTATCTCTGGAACATCTGGGTTTCCTTACTCTATTTACTTTTATTAGGCACCTGATAAAGTACCTAAATTATACAGATAGAACTTATCTCAACAAGGCATATCCATAATTAGACCTTTGCACACTGACACGCGGATGATCCTCAAGTCGGTGTGCAAAGGTCTTTAATTAAGTTGGAAATAGATATTTGAAGTAATTATTGCGTTTCTAAACTCGTGCATGCCTTCTATTGAAAGTTATAATAACAGAACTCCCACCCAGTTAGATAACAATGTTTGATTACTTGAACGGAAACTTAGCTGACGTAGATTTTGCAGATCACTTCAATTTATTATATTAGAGAAGTCACTTCTAATGAAAACCAGTGTTACTTGACCAATTTTATTTGTGCAGTCTGCCAAAGAGGCAATCCATTTAAAAAGTTTGGGACAATTGGTTTCTGTTGGTATTTTCACATTCTATTACTTACTAATAATTTGTAGGTAAACTTTATAATTAGCCTACATTACATTACAAGACATATCACTAGAAAACAAACAATTCATTAACCTTTATTTTATTAATTTCATTTCACATGGTATTTTACACCATGTGAAATGAAATCAAAAAATATACGTTTATGATAGATTTTGTAAAAAGTAAACGAGAAATATTGATTTCTGTTTATAAAATTGCATTATAAATTTTATATTTCAATTTTAAGAATATTTTTTTCGGCTGTGCCTCAAATCTGCAAAACGCTGTCCACCATATTAGACTATGTCGTGACGTCACTTTATCTAGCCTAAGGGTATTAGTGTTCTGTGTCACTAATTAAGAGAACCAGCTAACGTACTGTGTTATTTAGAGATTTGTTTTCAAGTTATTAAGAATATTGGGTTTTATTCCAAATTTTATTTGAAAAGGTATCATGGAAGACGGCTTCTTAAAAGCAAAAAGTACTTATCTACCAAGGATAAATAAATTGATGGTGGCAATTTTTGTAAATGGGTGTAATACCCTATTGTTTCACTATGGTTTGACTAGAGTCAATATTAATTTAGTCCATTACACCTGTGGCGGCGCTGTTGTCGCGCCGCAAGCGAAACACACCGAAGCCTAAATCACGCTATCAAGATTCCGAATCATAAACAGTATATATAGAACATCTCCGAACTATCACACGGAGTGTCGGCCGCTCCCCGGGCAGAACACCTTGCCCGGCGGGAGATCTCCCATTTTCCTACCACGGCCACACACCTATCCAAAGTTCATAACATAGGTATTTCCCAAAGATTGATTTATAGGGAGTATAGGGCATAGTTACCACGCTTGGCAGGTGGGTGGGCAATTGCAAGTTTTTATTATTTCGAATTGTGATCATAAAGATGCTGCTGTCTATCTCCTGTTCCATTTACCGCTGCTGCCTCCTACGACACCCTCAGGATGATATTACAGGGCAGTGGATTCTCTTACGCGGCCCCTACACGGCGACATTACACTTTGTTACGTATGCTTTATATTAGTAATCATACTGTTGATGACGATGTAAATATAATTACTAATTATATTATAATTAAATTTTTTAATAAATAATTAAATTAGTAAAAGTTGGTAATTTGTGACAACCCTAGCCTCTATGCGCTGTTTAGACATTGTCGACATTTACTACGAGATCAAAGGCGTCGTCTTACTGTATGTCTTTATTATACCGTGGAATTAGTTTCAGAATAACTGAATGAGCTGTGATTTCAAAGGTGCCTTTTTCAATAGTCAGTGGAGTGTTATGTCAGGGAAAAAAGCGTTTTCTTTTTTTTAAATATATACATTTTAAGGGTTCCGTATCCAAAGGGTTACCAACGGGACGCTATTATTAAGCCTCCGCTGTCCGTCCGTTAGTTCGTCCGTCGGTCCGTCAGCGGGCTGTATCTCATAATCCGTAATAGACAGACAATTGAAATTTTCACAGAAGGTGTATTTCTGTTGCCGCTATAACAAACAATAATAAAAATAAAGTAAAACATTAAAATAGAACTACCTTGCGCGAGTGCGACTCGAACTTGGCCGGTTTTTTATTCTACATTACTACATGTGCGGATGAAAATAAAATACAGCTTACTTAATATAACAACCTTAATATTTAATGATTACGGTCGAATTTTGGCCACTTGACGACCACACGATACGTAAAGTGACGTTGTTATACCCTTACATACATAATTTTTATTAATATCTATTAAGTATTTTATATTTTGTGTAGTAAATATCAATATTGTATCGCTTGCGTGGAATTGGAAATTATAACAACTTTGTAGTTGCTCCCTAACCATATTTGTTTTCCCCATGATCACCCATGTACTGGACAGACTACACATGTACCCATATACCTATATTACTGCATATGGACGGGGTTATTAATCTTCTTTATTCCCTATCTTATGGGAATTTCCAAAAATCCTGAAAAAAGTTATTAGTCATTATAATTACTTACTGCAAATAATTGTACCTATAAATATTTGTAGTTTCGAAAATATGGCAACTTTAAAGAAAAAGATAAATCCTCTTTATTCCCGATCCTGTGGCAATTTCCGAAAACCCGACTGTATTCTTGTCTTATAAAGGGGACTCCTGTGCAAAATTTCAGGTGTTTCATAGTAGATCAGCGAGGTACTCGGACCACGTTAAGCCAATAAAATATGTGTATCATGGAAAATCACGCAAATAATTTGAGGTAGCCCACACCTACATAGACAAAACTCAACTTGCCATTAATCGTGTTTTACAATGTGCTAGGCAAGCAAACCAGTTGTAACATTCTTTTTTGTTATAAGTCTCACATAAACATGTGCCTACAGGTCTTAAACCAACATAGGACAGTGCAGTTAACATGACCTAGACCAGTAAAGTATTAATAAATAAATAAGTATAATATAACGCATGTCTTTTTCCTACTAGGTACTACGATTTATGTCCTTTTTCCTACTAGGCTTATACTATAATTCCCTAAAATAGAGTTATAGTTCACTAGCTTTTTACATATTAACGAGCAACGCACTAGAAATACCTGATAAGGTCATAAATAAAGGTGACAGACTTTTTTGTATTTAGATTTAAATAATTCGTTAATTAAAGAAACAATTTCTCACCCCGATTTTGAAAATTCATTCATTCATTTTAATTAATTCGTAACGTGTAGCAATGAATAACAATTAACAATTATTAGCTATGATTAATAACTATTAGCAATGATTAAACAATTAAAACTCTTCTCAAAATTAGTTTTTGACATTTTAAATACTTATTTTTGAATACTTAACATAACTATATAAAACGACATGGGTGTTGTTAAAGGCAATATAGGGAAATAAAACAGCAGATAGGTAGCAGAAGGTATAGAACTTTTTATTCTGTCCTCCGTCCCATCGGAGGCAGATCCCTGCCATGGTTTGGTCGCTTTTAAACTTCGATCAATAGTATATAATTGATCGAAGCTTTTAAAGCTCGCGTGTAGTTGAAGTATTTTTATTAAACAATATTTACAAAATTTGGTAGCAAACTATTAAATCCGACGTTAAAAGCTCATACAGCCTTGCTACCATCACTTATTAAAATAATATTTTTGGAAAAATGCCTCGTTTATGTCAGAGGTAACGCAACAGCTAATCTTAGCAACTAATTAGGGGTATTAAAAGTGAGATATGCCCGCATCTAGTTCCAAAATGTTTTATTTATGCTAAATCACCAATCAGCTAAATTTTCTTATTGGATATGATCCTCTATGAAATTCACCGGTTTTTTATAATATCAAGCAGATTAATGATCATATTATCGTATGCCCCCCAGCCTTTTCATCACCATACGTACATCTTTCTATGTTTTTTTGGTCTGGATTCGGAGCGTGTTATTTAAAAAATTACGCATTTTGCGAACATACGATTTTTATCACGAAATCTAATTATTTTTAATGAATAATAGGATTTAGAAATATGGAAAATCGGAACAAAAAAAATGCATAACTAGTTTACAGTTAGGGGATAAAGATCTCGATTGATATTTACTATCTCTATCACGGCCATCTTTCGAACGCGTGTGCGTCATGTCATACGTGGTATAGTCACGCTGCAGCTATATTATGGTTGTAGCACGAACGGGTCGGCTTGATCAGTTTTAAGCCTAAGCATTGATAAATATTTACTTATCCTTGTATAAAAAACCCAATTATGGGCAATCTATAACTTATAAAATGCGTAATACGCGTTTATAAAATTCATACTCGTAGGTGTATCTATTTTAACTTATCGTCCAAAAAGTTGTGTAACGTATTATTTAGCAAACGGTAGAAATATCCCGAGACGAAGGAGGGTTCAATAATGCGTGAATTTTGCGTAACGTAAAATAACTCGATGGGCTAGATAGACGAAATATTTTATATTAGAAAAGAGATTGTGTCAATAACCCTTCTGGGATAAAATAACGTTGCGTCAGAAAATTAAATAACGAAAGAAACTACATTAAAGCACGAGCTCATATAATTGATATTTGATACCACTTTCAAAATACAACATGTTACAAAAACCCTGTAGTTCCCGTTAAGTGTGTTATCAGAATAAGTATCCAAGCATGTAGAAATATTTTTTTTCAGAAAATAATATTTAAAAAAATAATTTTAATGAAAAAAAAATTAATTTGCAAATTGTATGTGGTTTTATTACCTCTGCATTGTCCGAGGAGTAAGAGGATTGTCAAAGATACAAAAAAAAAGAAAAAAAAAAGAAAGAAAAGAAAGCAAATAAAACCACATACCAAGCAAATAAAAATAATTATTTTCACTTAAAAAATTTTAATGTGTTTAAAAAAAAATTGCTACACGCTTGGATAATGATTCTGATAACACACTTAACAGGAACCAAAGGGTTTTGGTTACATGTTGTATATTCCAGTGATATTACTTTTATTTATATCATTCATAAGGTTGTTACTTCCTTATTAACAATTCAAGAGATAGTATTGTATTAAATTGTTGAAAATTTTATTCAAATGCGTATAAATTGCGACGCCCCTCCACCTTCACCGACACAGCCTCGCGCTGTACTCGTACGTGTCGCTGATTGCCCTACAAATATACGGTATGTGATGTGGATAACAATTTAGTTTTTTTTACATTGGTCACGGTTATTGCAACACTGTAAAATTATTTTATTTTATTTATTTCGATTAACAAACAGTTACACAATGTTGTTTTGTAGATAGACCTCCGACATATTCTTAATTTTGTAACATGCAGGCATCAGTTAACCTAGAAAAATGTTCTGGGGTAGGGGGAATACGCAATGAAACGGACGCGTTATGAAACGGACACTTACGATATCTCGAAAATTTTTAACGAAAATATTCATTTCATTTGTTTGTTGGCAGCACTGATGACCATAGACAAACCCACAATAATGACAGCTACCGGCGGCCATTATTTTGTTTACTTTTTCGCGTGTTCTTCAACACTTGAGTTTTGTAAAAAATAACGTATATTTGCCAAATGGTTTAAAATTCGATAATAACTTGGGTCACTATTGTGATAATCGTATTTGTTGTGATATATTCTCAAAAATACATGGAACGGTGAGTTATAATCTTATTAATACTTATTTTATGGAATTTGGTTATATATGTATTTAAGGTTAGATTTGCAATGAATTGGACAGGTACAGTCGTGTTGAAACGGACGTCCAATTCAATGCGTCAGTGCCTGTCCGATTCATTACTCCTGTATACCTAGTCTCTTAAATTGGTTTTCTTTGTTCATAAGATGCCACCAAAGAAGAGAGTTCGTCCAGAGAAAGCGGCAATAGAGTCTGCTGTGAAAGAAGTATTAAATAAAGGCCAATCCATTCGCTCAGTAGCTTCAGCATATAAGATATCGAAGTCTTATTTGGCGGATATCGTTAAAAAAGCTAAAGAGTCTTCAACTACGTTCACTCATAATCCCAATATTGGAAATAGAAGAATTTTTTCTCAGGAACAAGAAGAACTATTAGCCGATTATTTAAAAAGATCTTCAAAGATGTGCTATGGGCTCACTACAATCCAGGTGAAGGAGCTTGCTTATCAATTTGCAGTTGCAAATAATATAGCGCCCGAAAAGTGGATTGAGCGACAAAAGGCTACGAAGGATTGGTTTCGTGGTTTCATGAAAAGGAATCCATCTTTATCAGTACGTAAACCAGAAAATACTTCTCTGTCCAGGGCTACATCTTTTAACCAAGAAAACGTTGGTAAGTTTTACGAAAATCTTGCAAATATATTGAATAAGAAGAAAATTGAACCTCATATGATATGGAACCTTGACGAAACTGGATGTTCGACAGTGACTAACCCACCAAAAGTAGTTGCAACGCGAGGCTGTAAACAAGTTGGACAGGTGACATCGGCAGAGAGAGGACAGTTAATCACAATGCTTGGATTCATTAATGCTTCAGGTGGCACCGTACCTCCGGTATTTGTGTTTCCTAGAGTCCATTTCAAGGAATTCATATTACAAGGCGGTCCAAAAGGGTCACTCGGCTTAGCCAACCCAAGTGGTTGGATAACAGAAGAGAGTTTCTACAAAGCCATGATACACTTCATCAAATTCGTAAAGCCGTCTGAGGAAAACCCCTGTTTGATACTATGTGACAATCACTCTAGCCACATAACAATCGACGTTGTCACATTGGCTAGAGATAATTATATAACAATCTTAACGTTTCCACCTCACTGTAGCCATCGCCTCCAACCGCTTGATGTTTCTGTTTATGGACCATTTAAAGCTCGGTATAGGGAGGCCATGAATGCATGGATGTTATCTAATCCCGGAAAGACAGTATCGATTTACGAAGTGGCTCAATTTGCCAATACAGCGTATACTGCCGCATTTTCTATGGAAAATGCTATCGCAGGATTTCAAAAAACTGGTATTCATCCATTTAATAGAAATACGTTTACTGAGGATGATTTTTTGACATCTTTTGTCACTGACAGACCTGCAGCTGAGCTCCCTAATGCTGAAGTATCAACTGATAATGCTCCTGGAACTTCTGCTGAAATACTATCTACTGTCGATGCTCCCGATACCTCTGCTGCTATCTCTTCTAGCTTCACTCCACAAATAACATACTCAGAATCGAATCCATCAACCATGGTTTTATCTCCTGAATGTATCCGACCTTATCCAAAGGCATTGCCTAGAAAGAAAACTCAGAACCAACCTAGGAAGATGAAAAGCACGGTTATAACTGACACGCCTGAGAAGGACGCATTAATTGAAAAACATTTTGCTAAAAAAAAAATTCAAAAAAGGAAGCAAAAGATGAAAACTTCCAAAAACATGAAAAAGCTAATACAGACATTTTCAGAGTCGTCAGATTCCGATTTTTCACTCCGAGAATCAGATGATTCCGATATTACGTCTGATGGCTCTACATATAATCTATCATCTTCATCTACATCTAAGGCTAAGAGAAAATGCAAGGCGAAAAGCACCGCAAAAAAAAGCAACAAAAATGATGACTATTGCACTGTTTGTAATGGGGCTTATTTATGCAGCAGTGTCGACTGGTTAATGTGTACTATTTGTAAGAAATGGGCACACGAGACATGTGGTCTGAAGGGTATGAACAATTATTTTTGTAATAATTGCAATTAATACTCCAACTTGGTAACGGGAAGACTGATTACTTTTAATGTATGGGTATAAAATTATAGGATATAAGTAAACAGTTTATGATTTTTAGTTAGTCCTAATATTATTAAGGAATATTTTTGATACCTACTTATATTGTTTTACCATAATGAAGCCAGGATCTCATTTTTGTTAGAAGATTAAGAAGAGTCTAATTATTTAATGTCGTTTTTTTTGTAATTGTTAAATTTTTTGATCTCATTTTGTTTTGTACCAAAGTGTTTGATTTGTTTAAATAAGGGTTATAATGTAAAATAAAATAATTTGTGAAACCTTGCGTATTTATATAGCAAAAAGTATAACATTGGTTCCTAGTCCGTTTCAAGACACCCTTTGTCCTGTTCAATGCTTCTGTGTCATGAAACGGACAATTAGCGAGTTAAAAAAAAACCTAAAATATTTCTTAAAATAAATTTCATTTTCATAAAAGATGTTGTATTACTAATACTATAATACCTCCGAATTTTTTAAGGACAGATAACGAGTTTCTAAGATTTTAATTACAGTATCTAATAATACTCCAAAGTTAAACGTCCGTTTCATTGCGTATCTCCCCTAACACATAAAAAAGCATACAGTCGAATTGAGTACCTCCTCCATTTGAAGTCGGTTGAAAATACTTCAATCGCCCGCGAGCTTTGTTGTTACAGGTTACAAGGGAAAATTACGAAAAGGGAAATGGAATAACTCTAATGTACAAATTGCTAGTGCAAATATTTGCTGATAAAGAACGTGGTACAATAACAATGTTTAAAATTCGCAGAGAGAAGTTGTTTCATAAAATTCACGAATTTATAAATTAAAGTACGTACAAAAAGAAAATATCACGTTTATTCATGACCTTGAGAGGTATTTTTAGTGTGCTGCGAGTTAATACGTACGCCAGTGAACCGTAACTCTATTTCAGGGCAAATTGAAAAAAAAAGTCATAAATCTAAAGCATGCACTATATACTTATTAATTTATTAATAATTTACTGGTCTAGGTCATGTTAACTGCACTGTCCTATGTTGGTTTAAGGCTTATGGGCCCATGTTCATGTGAGACTTATAACAAAAAAGAATGTTACAACTGGTTTACTTGCCTAGCAGCTTGTAAAACGTGACTAACGGCAAGTTGAGTTTTCTCTGTGTGGGCATGTGCTAGCCACATCGATTTTTTGTGCTATTTTCCATGATATTTTTTTGGTTTATCGAGACATTTTATTGGTTTAACGGGGTCCGAGTACCTAGCTGCTCTTTGGACACTGTCAACCCCCTCAAGCATTACAGACGTGACGTTATATATTTTATTGATATTATAATGCACAAAGTTATATCCTAAGCAAGCTGTATTTTATTTTCGACTGCACATTAATATAGTATAAAAAGGTATATAATTAACAGAAAATAAAATAAACGCTATTTTACCTTGGCATAACACTACTGACTATTGAAAAAGGCACATTTTAAATCACACGAAATTCACGGCTTTTTCACTAATTCCGAATTTCAAAATTCTTTTATTTTTTTGGCGACAATCTCTAATCTTTACGACTGTTTGATTACAGACTATTTTGTATTTGACATTGGAAGTATAGAGCGTTAACAATGATACTTTATATATATTTAACACTTAAAATATAAATCTTATTTGAACGTGTATGCCAAATTTCATACTCCTCCATGCGCGTAATATACTTAAAATAGGGTACAAAATTTCTCTTCACGAATTTATATATACTTACATAATTGCGTCAATGTATATACGAAAATACTTAAACTAGCTACTTATATAAATAAAAATAGGTAATTATTATTTATGACAGGCTAAATGTAAACTGTGTATGACGTTATAATATTAAGTTATTTTATTTGTTTAAGCCTATTTATTAGTTCATATAAAAATGCATTAATTTCGACGATAATTTGTAAATATAAAACATTATAATATTGTTTATGTTTTAATTTTATAATATACATATTAATTGATGTAGTGTTAGATTCCTTAATAATTACCTGAAATTTGTCACCCTGTAGTGGTGTGATAAATAGATATGATGTCATAGATCAAAATCATAAAAATACACATTGTATTATTTTTTACCTTAACTTTTTTAGACTTAACTAACTTAACTTTAAAGATATATGAAGATTAAGTATCTTTTAATCCAGGCCACTTAGATATTACTTATATATTATTATCCAGATTTAAACTTTTTTTTCTATTCACTTCTTTTTTTCTCTAAACTATGTATGTATCTCATTTTAGCATGAAATAAAAGGCTTATTATTATTATTAATCCAGACCACGGTGGTCAGTCTCAACAGAGGCTAGTCATTTGTACAAAACAGGATTATAGTAAACCTGTGCAAACACAGATGCACTCTCTATTCACTCTTATACTCATAGTCCGATAGGAAGCCAATCCGACACGACCAGGGAGTAATCAATCAAGCGCAGGACCATCGGCTTTACGAAATAATGTACAAAATCAGCACAAGGTTGTGACTATCACATCACTATGCGGCTAGTTTCAAGTGTTGCCATATGTCCTGTGTAAAGATTTGTAATGTAATACAACATCTGTTCATTTGTTTGGTACCATATTGACTAAAATAAAGTAGTTTCATTTAGTTTTAAATCAATGAGATTTTTAACTCTTATTTTAGAAAAGTTATATTTGTACTTTGTAACTAAAATATAGGTGAAGTATTATTACTACCAAAGCTATCAGATTTTGATTACATGGTCCGAGTAAAATTAAAGTAGCTAATATACGTAGAATAAAACTTGAATAATAGACTTAGTTTTATACTGAATCTATAGAACACATTATGAATTACTAATTTATGCAATTACTAATACTGTTTCGGATATGTGTTGTTATATTGTTTTATTACTACAAAACGAAACGCTTATCTTTTTTTAAACCAGTTTCAAATTCGAATGTTACTCATGCAATTTATTCTAACACCACTCAAGTAAACACTTTCCGGCTTGCTATTACAATTGAGTAGACTATGATCATATCGATTAGATAGATCAGATAGATTATAGAAACCAGGTCCGTTCGTTTAACCATGTTTTTTTATCTGAGGTAATGACTTAAACCAAAATTGGCTATAAGAGACAAACAAAATAATATGTATGCATTAAGATTTCGTGGTGCAATTTCTTCTCATAATTCCAGCTTCAGGGTACTAGTCTGACATTCTATACATATCAAATCGAATTGGTAGCGTGGTGATTTTAAGAAAATATGTCAAATTGTCTATACCAGCTAACGCTTTCTTAAAAAGCCATATAATAATAGTGTCTTTCAGGCATTCTGCGCTGCGCTCAGGTGCACTCTCTATCCCCTTCCTCTCATAGACCGATGGAACGACAAAAACCGACAGCAAGCAAAGTGAGAGATCAGGTGCAGAAACAACACCTTTGCGTGCTTATGAAGCACCGGGGTGAAACACCGCAAACTTCTTGACTGCGGGATGCTACAAAGATTTTTTTTAGAACAACAGGGGGTTATGGAATATGCCAAATAAATCTAATGGCATCCTTTAAGTGACGGCATACAATCTTGGTTACGTTAAAAGTGCAGGGAGTCTGGTAATGTGATATTTGATCCGCCTAGCAAGCGTGGAACGCAGGAAAACACTCCCTACACAAAGTGAGTCCATGTCTAGCTGTATAGTATGTAAGTTTATGAATTAAAAATAAATCAGAGAAAATACGTAACTAAGCCTCCTATTATATTTTAATGATTAGTATTTGGCAACACCAGTTACATCGCAATGGTTATATGTCACCTTAATCTCTATTGCACGAGTTCGGTTGATCGATGTTGGTAGATGTGTGTAAATTTTGTTTTATATACTCTTTGTAGTATAACCGTCTTTGTACTTTTGACACAACGCTTAGTATTTTATTGATAGGAAATTATTTATCATTCAGTGGTTCTTAGAGACAACTTTGTGGTAAAATCTTTATTTCTTATTAAATCTACTAGTATTTCTTGAAATTTCCCAACTTTTTTTAAGTATAACAATACTATATTTACGTGGTAGAGCCATGCTGCAGTTATATTAGTAGTATAGTTGTAGTACGAATGTGTCGGCTCGTCCGGGGAAGGACCACGCTCTCACAGAATAACAGAGTGAAATAACAGCTTAATGCTACTGTGTTTCGTATGGTGAGTGTAGAGAACTGGAGACCCTTTTTACTGGAAACTAGGCATTCCATCTTAGTCCTCACTGGTGACAACGCATCTGCATTTTGATTCGTAATTGAGGATGGATGTAGATGTCTATAGGCCGCAGCAACCACTTACCATGAGGTGGACTGTGTGTTAATTTGTCATTGTATCCTATTGAAAAAAAAACTATAGAATGCATATTTTGATGCATCTAAACTTAAAACTCTCTTTGTAAACAACTTAGTAATTCACGTAGTAGAGCTACGATGTCGCTATGCTATTTTCTGAGATGTAAGCGCTGTTACCCTATGCGGCTTTTGCAGCTTCATCTGGCTCAGCTGATTAAAAACGGAAAGGCAATAAAGTTGGGGATGATGATGATGACGATGGTTTATTATTAGGTGTTCGTTGCGTACGCGGTGTGTGCTAGAATTCGTCGAGCCCGTCTACGGGTGCGACTCGCCCCGTCCTTTATCCTATTGGTGCTTGTTCCATTTGGTGTGGGTATATTGTCATTGTGTGTTGTACCTGCAACGTTTGGGTCGACTGGAGCGAGCGGTCGTAGTAGTTCTATCAGTACGTTTCGAGTTTAAACGGATTAGTTTTTACGGATTTTATCGCGTATATTAACTTTGTTATATTCCCGACGTTTCGAGCACTTTACAGCACCCATGGTCACAGGGGAACTGACGCTTGCCATGGGAGCGGTAAAGTGCTCGATACGTCGGGTATATAAAAATGTTAATATACGTGATAAAATCCGTGAAAACTAGTATTATTTAAATATGTAGTGTTCGCGTAAATATAAGAAATCATTAAGTACGTTTCGCGGTTTACGGAAAGTAGGCGCGACATTTGTTGTAGGGACGTAGTTGCTAGACTAGCGTTCGCCGCCTGCGGATTTGGGTGGGTTTCGACGCTATCGAAGTAGCGCTGAGACATTTACTTGAAGCGTTTACTATTGCTATGTTATGATTGTAGCACAAATGACTCGGCTCTGACTGAGGAAGGAAGAAGCTGCTGTGTTTCGTATGATGTTTGTAGACCACCACACCAGAGACCTTTTTTACTGGAAACGAGGCATTCCATTTAATCCTCAGGGGTGACGGCGTATCTGTATTTTGATTCTTATTCGAGAATAGTTTTATGTCCGTGGGCTACAGCAACCACTTACCATCACCGCTGGGCTGTGTGCTCGCTTGTTACAATTATTCTATTGAAAAGTAATTAAACAGGTTTATAAAAAACCTCATCATTTGCTAATTCATTACTAAATATTAATATCATTTCAGGAACAATGACTCTAAATTTCACGTAAATGATCATAACTATTCGCAAGAGAACAATGAATTGAATTTCAAAGCGTATAATACATTATACTCGTACACGTTATAGAGACGTTGAGCCGTAGCGACGTCACAGTAACGTGATATCTAGCCACGACGTCGGTGGAACCACTACAATAAAGGAGTTGTCTTTGATAGGGAGAAATGTCACTAGCTGGAGAATATAAATAAACCTAGGTTAAGCTTTTAAAATTTAACGTATTAATTTACTATTTGTCCTGTTATTTAAATCTCTACAGTATGATAATAAGTACATTTTGGATAGTGTGCGCGGGAAACACATGATTTCTTTCTTCCTTGATTTCAACTATTTAATAACTAGGCTCGGTCCGTCTGTATGCTTTTGTTAGTGACAGGAATAACCATTAAAGTTATTGGCTTGTAAAACATTAGAGCAATATAAGAGTACAAACAAGACTTAGTAGATTAGAACCGGTACAACTGGATACAATTAATCATCAAGTACGTATTTCGCTATCTTGTTGGACATAATTAATGTTTAAAAATTATTTCAAAATATTGATTGGTAAGTATTAGGAGCTGTAATATCGTGTTAAAAATAAAACAAAGCTATTGTTTTTACACTAAAGATTAAGAAATAGACACAAAGTGTAAGTTTAAGTCATAAAGATTATATTCAGTTTTGAACTATTTAATCTTTTATTTTACAGTGTCATTTGTAGGCTTACTCAAAGTTTGTAGGCATCTCTTCTTTTCTCATTTTATTCCGATTGCTAAACACTGCAAACTAAACGAACCAGCAAGTTAAACTTTATCTTAGAGCATTTTAACTAGTGGTAGTCTTCAATTTGTTTAAAAAAACGTTACCGTTTCTTTCGTTTGCTCATGACAAACGAATTTAGAATTGAATTGCAAATTAAGTTATCTCATCAATTGATTTTATATTCTTCCTTATTAATTTCTTTTTTAAATATTCTATTTCATATTGTGAAGGAAAACTTTATACCAATTGGCTCAACAATATATTAAAAAAGTAAAAACTTTATTTTAAAAGTAATATTCAGCCTTTGAGTATTTGAATACTCAAAATATTCAGCATAATATGAAGTAACAAGAAAGTGAATTAGCTCACTACAATCAACTAGGAGCACGTTAATTGTTTGTAGTTTTTAGTGGTTTGAGAGATGACGTTGTGAAATTTGGTCAGTAACGTAAACTAACGTAACGTAAACGTAAGTATTTGGATTATGAATGTAGCGAAATATGTTCTAAGAAATCACACCGGTCAAGTCTCTTTTTGCTTGGTGTTATTATGGGTGCTAGCGAAAAAGAGGATACTCGAGTTATCTAGGAGGATAAAATAAATATTAAGTATATTTTCTCCTAAGTTCTGATATATTGTAAAATACAGTAAAAATTTAGTAAAATATCCGTACTTGTGTAAAATAATATTTACAAAATAATAAAATAATATAAGTATGTGAAACGAAATACGGTTAATTTTGATCGTTATTCTAAATCTATTAGTTCTCTGAGAACATAAAATATATTTTTTTTAATTAATAAATTTAACAATGGCAAGGAATAGCCCCGACAACTCTCGATGTGTAAACCGATGCCGAATCAATGAAGTTCGACTAAGTTCGCCTGAGCCTTCGATCAACAATACCAACAATACCAATTGGTATTGACGAAGGCCTGAGCCTTTGAGTATTAAAACATGAACCAATGAACCGGTGTTCTACATATCAAATAGTTTTATTTTGATGAGTTACCATACACCATTTTTATTTTCACAAAGGTTTTTTTTTAATTTTGCGTGGATTTTATGCAAATCACAATACCAATTGGTATTGACGAAGGCCTGAGCCTTTGAGTATTAAAACATGAACCAATGAACCGGTGTTCTACATATCAAATAGTTTTATTTTGATGAGTTACCATACACCATTTTTATTTTCACAAAGGTTTTTTTTTTAATTTTGCGTGGATTTTATGCAAATCACGACTTATGATCAAATGACGACCAGTATTTGTGAACTATTCGTTTCCACTTTTGTTAACGAATTAAATGCAGAGTTACTTTCGGCGTTTTTTCTACGGGCACGGGAAAGAAAATGCTTACATTTCATTTTACTCAATTCGACTGAATTTTTTAATTTGTGTTCGCTCAAAACTTTTTTCTAGAGAAACCGATTTTGATGAATCGTTTTGTATTTAAAAGCTGGTGCTTCTCATGTAGTTTCACATAAATTTGATCAAGACCTGACTAGTAGTTTTTGAGTTATCCTAAATAATGCGTAGGTATTTAGTTGACTTCGACTACATTGACGATGTTCTCACTTTATTTAAATTAAAGTCAGTTGTACATTTTTTTTAATTTTACCACTTGTACTGGTTCGGTTCCAGTGAAAATTGAAAGTTGGGCGGCTGGAAAATTGTGTAGAACCAGCATGAGATTGCATTTGACTACTCTGCTAAAATATATATATTGAAAAGGAAACAGGTTCGGAAGGATCACTTCAAACTGGAATCGACGTTCGATTAAGAAACAGAAGGGAGGAATCGAGGCTTCTCTCGATCCGGCCTCCTATAACGCCTACGTTGGGTTCGGGAACAACGTATGTGATCTCCGCAACGGAGTAACACACTAGGGCGATAACCTCTTTCTTTTTCAGCAAGTAGGTTCAGACGGGGATTACGGGTCTTCCGAAGTCGTCCCGGTCCCGACGCCTTAATTCTTCTATGTGGACTGTATAACTTTAGGGATGAATTACTTGGGAATAAAACAGCAATTATCTTCAAACCGTTCCGTGAGAGAGTAATCACTTTTCCCTATCACTTCCCTACACTTTTTCTTCTTATTGACTGCTGGTTCTTCACTTTTCCCGAAGTATTTTCTTATTTTTCCGAACTAATTCCCCGAACGAATTGCATTTTTACCGTTAATTTGTCATCTGCACGCACCTAAGTACGTGTAGGTATCGGGCCTCGGGGTGTCCCCCATTGCCCGGGTGTCCTCATGTCCCATTACTATGGGACAGTCATTAGGCCTATTCTAGGCTTGATAGCATACACGGGTTTTTCCGTGGTATAATGGTTGTAATTTCCGCAGTTATCCAACTACGGAAAAGAGGTTATCTGATTGAGTCAAAGTTGGCCTTTCAGCGGCATTGAGGGTTGTTACTCGACTCTCTAATCACATATAGAGAGGAGTTCTCTTGGAAGAGGTCGCCCGTCCGGTGGTCGGGTATGCAACGGCGCAAAGCCGTTGAGGTGTTCATGTGGCCCGTTATCGGCACGGTCAAACATGCCGCGCGCTAACCGGGCCACAAAGTCGTTGATACTCTCGACCTTTAAGTCGGCCGCTATCACGTCATTCCGGACGTAGCGACCTGCTCCGACGATCGTTCTTAGTGTCAGGTTCTGCTGGGCCTGTAGTCGCCGCCTCAGAGGGTCGCTCAGAAGTGCGTACCAGGCCGGTGCAGCGTAAGTGATGATGGTCCGGATATACATCTTGTATATCCGGAGCTTGGTACGTAGTGGCAGCTTGGATGCCAGGACCGGCAAGAGCGTCGCCCGCGCACATCGGGCCCAGCGGACGACGAAGTCGACGTGCGCGGTCATGCGCAGCGTCCTGTCGATCCTGCACCCAAGGTAGGTTACAGCCTTCTGGTACGCAATCTCCTGGCCGTTGAGGGTCAGCGGAGGTGGAAAATTCCTGAGACGGCGAGTGAGCAGAGCGGTCGTCTTACCAACGTTGACGACCATCCTCCACTCATCCAGCCATGGTGGCAGCAGGTCCAGCAGACGCTGCATCTTGGCAGTGGCTATGTGGGCTCTTCTGGACGAAGTGAAATAGGCGCTATCGTCCGCAAATAGCGCCAGCTCGACGTCGTCCTCCCACTCTTGGAGCCTGCCTGCCAGAGTCGGTATATCGTTGGTGTAAGCCGCGTACAGGACTGGAGACAAACAGCTGCCCTGTGGGACGCCGGCTTTGATGGATCTTGTAGCGGATTCGGCGTCCTCTACGCAGACGTAGAACTTCCTGTCTTTCAGGAAAGACGCTATTAACCGCAATATAGCAGGAGGGACACTGGTCTGTTGTTCCAGCTTATATAATAGTCCTACGTGCCACACCCGGTCGAACGCCTTCTCGATATCGAGAAAGACGCCCAACGATATGCGGCCGCGATTGTACTCTGCCGCAAGCAGGTGCAGCACTCTGGTCAGTTGTGTAACTGTGGAGTGACCCCTCCTGAATCCGTGCTGCTCCGCCCGAAGTTGGATGCACGGACGGAGACGTCTTAGCAGCAATCTTTCGAACAGTTTAGCTATATGTGGTAATAGCGTGATCGGCCTGTAGTTGGCAGCTCTACGCCTGTCCTTCCCGGGTTTCGGCAAGACGATTATTTTGCCTTTTTTCCAGTCCTCCGGGAAGTGGGATGTCCGCAATATCCCATTGTAGAGTCGACCAAGCTCTACTATGACTCTATTGGGCAGCTGTCGGAGTGCAGCGTTGGTAATCCCATCGTGCCCCGGCGCCTTCCTCGGTTGCAGGCAGGTTACTGTCCTCCGCAATTCTGCGGGGGAGATGAACCAATCTCCTGCAAGAGGTGGCGCGGGCGACGACAGGAACTCCTGCACGCGACTTTCCTTCCGGGCATGAAGCTCCATGAACTCCGCACTTGCTGTATTCGGCATAAATTGCTCCTCGAAGTGCTCGACTAGGATATCCGCTCTGCCCTTGGCATCATAACATCGTTTGCCCGTATTATCAGTCAACGGGCAAACGGGAGGTTTAGCTTTGGTTAGCTGTCGGTTTAGTCTGTAAAGCGATACGTCTTTCTCCTCCGCCTTCTGGATGCGCCGATCCCATGCGTCTCCTCTGAAGGCTTGGACTAAAACCGACAGTTCCTCCGTTAGGGTGTTCAGCTGGGTTTTGATCCTGGGACAGCGAGTACGCACCCAGAGCTTTCTCAGCGCTCTTTTGCGCTTGATCTGCACGCATATCTCACGCGGCAGATCATCTCGCCTTGCTGTAATCGGGACGACAGTAGAAGCCGCGTGGAGGGCTTCCTTGATGTTATTGGTGATTCTAGTCGCAGCGGCCTCTACGTCGTCCGCTGTGCTAATAGGTTGGTGTGCTGGAGGTCTCTGCTGGAGGTGTTGACAGTAGAGCCTCCAGTCGACACGGGTTTTAAAAGCTCTAGGCGGCGTAGTCACTGCCTTTAGGCCAAGGGTTATCAGTAACGGGAGGTGCTGTGAAGGGAGGTCGTACAGCACTTCTACCACTATCGGATAGTTGACGTTCCTAGTGAGCACGATGTCTAATACATCCGGGTGCCTCCTTGGATCTGTAGGAACGTGTGTAGGTTCCTCGGGACCTAAAACGTCATACTGGTTCTTCTCAGCATCTTCGTATAGCTCACGACCCGGTGGGGTGATCACTCTGGACCCCCACGCCGGGTGTTTGGCGTTCAGGTCCCCGGCGATGATTACTGGTGCATCGCCTTCCATCACCGTCCGGATGTCTGAGGAGCAGAATGGAGTCCCTGGCGGGCGGTATGCTGCATATATCCTTAGTTCCTCACCCGCCGCCTCCATTCTTATGCCGATTGAGCGCATTGTCTGGTAGGATGGTAGTTCCAGCTCCTGGTGGACGATGTCCCTCCTCACTAGGACCGCCGTGCCTCTATAGGCGGCCCCTCGAGAAGTGACCTCGTCCCTTCTATAAATGTGGAAATTTGGCAGCTTTATGCGCGTTTTGGGATTCAATATTGTTTCGCCCAGCAGTATAATGTGTATGTCCTGTTGCTGGGCGACAGTGCGGAGTTCCTGCAGCTTCTGCTGTATTCCGTCCGGGTTCCAGTACATTAGGCGCAGGTTATTATCCTCCATAGTGTCTGGCCAGGAGGTTTGCCAGCGCCTTCATAATCGCTGTTACGGGATCAGTCCCGGCTCTGATGTCTGCCAGGACTTGTGTGCCGACCTCGATGGCAATTCCAACTAGGCGCTGGATTGCATCAGCTGTTTCGAGGCCGGCCGATGGTGTTCTCCTTTCTGAAGGCGTTGGTACTGGTCTCGGGCGTTGGATCTCCTGTTTCTGGGTAGAGCGCGCTCTGTGTGCAGTTCGGGCTCTCGCTTCTGGTGGAGCCCTCTCCTGCACTCTACCCACGCCCTTTTGGGTGGTCTCCTTAATAACCTGCGCCTGAGGGGCTGTTGGTCCAGGTGTCGGGGTAGAGGTAACAGCCCGAGGAGGCTGCGCCTTCTTCCTGCTTCTCTCCCGCCTCCTCTTCTTTGAGGGCTGCCGTTCTGTGGCAGGGTTGGCGGGAGGTTGCAGAGTCGCCCCGGTGGTTGTCCTTTCCTGTACGGGTTCCACCGTTTCCTTGTGTGGTACGGGTGGGGGGGGGGGCTGGTTGCCTGCCCTTCCCTGTGATGGTTGCCCACCCGTCTTGCTGGGTGGTCACAGCTTTCGGGCGACTCTGGGGGATCCTTTTCGGGTCCTCCGGGAGTAGCCCCGGTAAGGTTATCCCCTGCCTCCGTGCAGTCCTCCTCAGGACTGGGCAGCGACGGTCGTTGGCTGTATGATTCTTGCCACAGTTGGCACATGTGGGTTCCTCCTCTCTACCCCGAGGGCAAAGGCTCGCTATATGCTCCCCGGCGCAGCGTACACACTTCACCGGCCTGAAGCAATTAGCTGAGGCGTGTCCAAAGGCCTGACAGCGGTGGCACTGGGCCGGTCCTGCTTTCCTTTGCCAGGCCTCAATAACTACTCCCCTCATATAGAGTAATTCGTCAACTTCATATAGTTTCTTAAGTTGCTCCAGGCTCAGGTGGTCAAATTGGGCAAAGTAGACGCATCCTGGTCTGCCTCTTCGCGGTGGAATCGCTTTGACGTATTTCACCGGGAAGCCCTTTGCCTTTATAGCCTCCTCAATGGTACTGGTATCGGTACCCATTGGTAGACCCCGGATGCCCACTTTGGTGGGCTTGTCCTCGTCCGGGGTATAGCAGTACCACGACATGTTGGGTGTTGCCTTGGAAAGTTCAACCATGTAGCGTTGAACAGTCCTGAATTCAGTGGCGCTTTGTGGGGTGAATCGAACCCCCTTCCCGAACGGACGGGCATTCAACGGGTGGCCCAACATTCTGTTGAGCTCCTTGAAATGCCTCGTCCAGTCCGGGAGGCATTCGGCCACTATGGGCGGATATCTTGCTTTTTCTTGTTGGTCGGCAGGCTTATCTGCAGTCACTGCCGCCGATTGGGGTCGTGGTACTGCTGGCGCAGCTACCATATTGGCGTAGCTAGTAGATGGTCGTTGGCCATCATCCAGCGGACGCCCGGACGGGTTTTCGGTTGTCTTCCTCGGTGACGTGGACGGCGAGTGTCCAACCGATGTGTTGGGGGCTAAGGTCGCATAGGTCGTTGCGCTCCACCCATACGACCCTTCTCCTCCCTGCTCTAGATCCACAGCTTCCATGCTGGAATGGTGTTCATCTGATCTAGGGGGGGTGGGTTTGTTCGGCGATGGCGATTTTGGTGGAGACCTCCTGATGGGTCTGTGGTCATGCTCCTCCTCGGAGCTCGAGTAATCCGAGGAGTTGGAGGATCCAAGGCACTGCCTCTTCTCCTGAAGCGATGCTGCAGTCTCGGGTGGAGTATGCCTTCTCCACGACTTCTTAGCCCGCTGTTGTAGGGGTACCGGTTCTAGCCCAGTCGTACCTTCAGGTACGATGGGTGAGAGCGCGGTCCTCGGTGCGGGTCCTTTCCCTGGAGATAGGGGTTTCCTGGTGGGGATCTGCGAGTAGGAAGACACTACTCGAGTCCTTTCCGGATAAAAGATGTCCCTGTATGCTATCGGACGGTCCAATGCGCTTGTACGGTCCGGTGGTTTTCTGGTTCTAGGCGGCGGTTCCCCCTTGTCGTTGTCCTTGTCGGACATGATGGAAAAACCTACCTACGAGTCAGTAATTTAATTGGCCCTGTCTAAGTTCCAGCCGTTCGGCTTAATGCGCGACGCGGATGGATGGGTGCAATATACTTGGTGTAGTCACATGGGGCACTGCCTGCCCCTTTTACAACGAAAAGGGTTGAGGTAAGTGCTAGGTGGCACTTTATGACGCGACTAGGCACGAGATGCACGAAACGCATAAAGTGCCAAGAATCAACTAGGGGCCGGTGACCTCAACGCCTCACGGAATCGCGGGACTCAACGTGGGCGGAGTTTGTCGTACCGGCGGTTATTTGCAGCCACTGTAATACTGCAAGTAACACACACCTAGGAGATCCTTGCATGATCCACGAATTGCAATAAAACCCGTTCACTAAGCTACCCCCAGAGCTATACGCGAAAGTGAGCCGCGCCATTCGCGTGCCTGCGCAACTTAATTACATAATTTGTACTATTACTCTCTCACGTTTCACTTAATTTCTTTATTCACATAAGTCATACATAAATACAAGTTATCTATTTAGATAGCACAAAACAATATCTACGCCATGATATACATTATATTTTCGTATCACAAAAATCCTTTAATTTATTAAACAAAATATGCCTATTTTAATCACAAATTCAAAGTCCAAATTTCTTAAATATTTAACACAGAAAGTTAAAACAATGTTCCCCAAATACAATAGTTTAATTTATATTTTCTCTATTTATTTCACTATTTAAAACACTTTTAAATTTCTTATACAAAACTTTCATTTTTTCACTTTTTCACATAAAAATAACACAGAATTCACCTTTTAGCACGTACAATCAACCTGAAATGCTTTACAAGTCATTTTTACATAAATTGCTGAAATTACAACATTTTAAATTTTTACATATTCGGCCTCCTAAGGGCGTGGCCAGCGTGCTTCCGTGAACTCACACTATTTGAACAACTAACTTTGCACGGCTCTCGGCTATAGAAAAAATGAAAGTCTGAAATACACTAATTTTAACAATATTAGGTAAATAAGTGCTTCTACATAATTTTCAAACTGTAGGAAACTATCTCTGATAAGATTCTTATCAGTTATCATGTTTCTTATCAGATAACAATACAAGTGAATGTTCTCATTAATCAATCATAACAAATAGGCATTTGTTTTCGTACAAACATATCAAACTTATACAAGACAATACTTATGCAATTAACTTCCGTTAATTCTGTTTGTGCACAGAGTGATCATCTCGACCGGGGAACAAATCCGATCTCTAACTTCATTTTAATATTCCTTTGAATTTACATCGTTGGAAAGACGATTTCAACCGGGGAACAAATCCGGTAACATAATTTATAACATAAAATTCCCTATATGAATTTATTGAAAGATATTACTTAGAAAACAGTAAACTAGTCCGGCCTGTGAGTCGAACCCAAGACCTTCATATCATTAATTCGACATTTCTTTAAGATTTAACTAAGCATTTTCTTATCAGAACATTTCTATTGGACAATGAGTCTTTGAAAAGTTATTCGTAATCGGTTGACTTAATAAACTGAAATATTCTTATAGGCGCGTCGCCAACATATATATATATATATATATATATATATATATATATAAGTAAAGTAAAGTTACAGCCTATGTATGTCCCACGGCTGGGCTCAGGCCTCCCCTCATTTCTGAGAGGGTTTGGGGCAAGGAAGTGTCCGTCACGCTGCCAAAATGCGTGTTGACGAACTTCACATGTCTTCGAAATATTTTTTTTCTTATTCCTCAGACATGCAGGTTTCCTCACGATGTTTTCCTTCACCGCCGAGCACGTGGTAAATCAGCACTTAAAATTGCAATTAACTATTTCATTGGTGCCGGCGGGGATCGAACCCGGGTTACTCGCGTTCTTTTATATTTACAGCGAGCGTTAACCACTGAGTTACCAATAATATATATCTATATATATCTATATATATATATATATATATATATATATATATATATATATATATATATATATATATATATATATATATATATAGTCACGCGTCGAAGGTGTCACGTACAATTTTTTACTATTCTGATTGTTATCAGGAAGACGCCGCTGCAAATCTCCTGTTTTATTTCCCCCACACCTCCCACGACACTCACGACATGATGGGACAGTGAATTAACCTTTAACGCAAGCTGTAATTTTTGTTTTAGATACAAAGTAGCTTACAACCCACTTGCCGGTAAGTGACTTTGCCGTGATAATTGTGAGCAATTTAAAAACAAACTAGTGATTAGTCTTAGATTTATAAAAGGCACACTAACAACTGGCCCAGACCATCATCGCAGAGAGGGTTTTGGTTACTAAACTTGTGATAGAAATTTAAAATAAATATATGTTATTCTATGAGAAAAATGCATGTTACCAGTAAATTAAAATAGAAACTAAACTAGCTTTTACAAATACACTAGATGCGTTTAGATTTGAATTTTTTATATAAGAGTGGATACACGAGCGAGCAGCTCACCTAATGATCAGTGACTACAGGCGCCCGTGAACAATAGTAGCATCAGGGGAATTGCTTATAAAACAGAGTAGGCTCTTTTCTAGAAGTTCCGTAAGTCATATTGGTCCGGAAAAATCGCTGGTGAAGTCGAAGTCGAAGGTGTTCCACAAGAAAGTTGTGCGAGGAAAAGTCTTCTTGTAAATCGCACAGTCGTGGACCGCCGATCATCCAGGTGGTATAGACAATTACGCGAACTTTTAGCGATGTGCGATGGTGAAACTGAGCGGCTGGAATTAATTCTAAAAAATCTTTAGAGCACTCCCCGTGATTTATTGCTTTATTTTGATTTAGATTTGTGTGATTTGTAACGTTGTAAGTATTTTACCTCAGATAACGAACCAATGCGAAATTAAATGCTATCAAAATCTAGGCTAGGCCATCAATAAGAATTATTTGGCGCCGGTCGTGACCCTAGAAAACCGTCAGGCAGTTTGGTAGTCTTGCACTTACATTTTATATCTTGTATAGACAAGACAGTTATACCGCCTTTTATCGGAAGCAATCAGATGTTTTTAGGATCGTTGAATATCGTGACACACACACAGGACGAAACAGGACTTTCTTAAAACGCTACCAATACCACACGGTTAATTGATTTTTTTGGTCTTTTCGTTAAGATCAATTTAAAAAAAAAAACTTAAAATAGAATTGCTTGTCACCTGACAAATTAAGAATAATAAGGTTTAAGTAAAAACCAACTTGGCGCTTATTGATGGAGTCTGTCCTACATTGTAATCCTCTCACCCTCTCATAATAAGTAGGTAACAGGCGTGAGGGTTAATGCTTATGTTTAAACTAAAAATAATAACAAATAAATTTTATCTTCTCAGCAATGACGGCTACTTAGATAAACTGGGAGATTACAACATGGGGGTAAACGAGCATGCGGCTCACCTGATATTGTCGACCATATAAAATGTCTGAATACAACAAGCAGTCAAAACTTGATGGACCATATGGTCCTGGGTTTGAATACCGGGTTGGGTTCAGTCTATTGATTTTATGTCAAAAATGATTTTATGTTTCACCCCGTACCCGGAAAGGCACCAAAACTGATTGTCCTGCGTCTGATCTCTCTCTAGTCGTGTCGGATTGCCATTCCATTGGACTATAAGAGTAAAAGAATAAAGAGTGCACTTGTAACTGCGTACACACATGTGATGTGGGTAGTTTACTTTGCCAGTGTCAATTTGGCATTGTGAGAGAAATTCGGTCTTGAGGACAATGATATTAACTAAATACAAAACTTTATCCAAATAGCTGGGCCCGTACCCGATAAATCAGTTTAATAAAGTTATGAATAGTTAAAGAGGTCTTTAATTCACTTTCTCAAACTGCAAACAAAATTACCTTTGAAAGTTTTGAATAATTAACATAAAACGAGCGAAAAAGTTTTCTAATCACTACTTATTTGCTGTATAAGAATACAAAATATAAAATCGAATTTAATTCATGTTTAAAAACATACTGCTTTTAAAAACAAACTCGTTTATCTTTTTAATCTGTAGCAAACCGTTTTAAAGTAATTTAGACTGAACGCGATAAACGACTTCGTAACTTGGTACAGCGATATGATGTAGTTTAATGTTCTTTAAGGCTCAGTTCACACTGAAACGCGACGCGATATGATACATAGATACTTGAAGAGAACAGTTAGTTCCGCAAGAAGACATGCGAAGTATTGCGTATTGTCGCATTGGTTGATGACGGCTATACATGTTGGCCATAGTTCACTGAGCGAAGGCGGGTAGGAGAAGAGGGGCAAGACGAAGTCCTTAACTTTTGGAGCCTAATAAAACGTAGATCTTTAAGTATTTCGAATATCTATTTACATAATCAATCTTTGGAAATAAGGAACTTAAGAAATTTTATACCCAAAGAAAGAAAAAAAGACCAATTTTGTCAAAAATCTGCAACACCCGATCCTTCCCCTAGGTAGGGTAGGATTTGTATGTGGAGCATAATATAATAACCCTCTTGGAACGAGCTTCATTAATGACGTCAAAGTTTTGTATGTTGTTGTTTTGTTTAGCGCGGTGGCCATCTAACAACAATAGCACGGGTTGATTAACCGCTGCCTTACTAAATTCAACAAACTTCTTAAACCAGCCAAGAAATTATTCATCCAGATAGAATCACTACATACAACCCAAGCTCCAGGCGCAGCAATCAGCATTAGCTGAGAGTCCATCCTCTTTCTTGGGAATACCGTCATTGGAAGCATGTATTGGCCACTAGCACTAAAATATATTTCTATAGTTATTGTAGTACCTCTCTCCGCAGAAGTTATGGATCCCACTTGTTTGCTATCTTTTCGTGCAACTATTTTTGACTTGGTTTTAGGTACCACTGAAACTCCTGTTTCATTACAATTATATATTCTGTCCGGTGAAAGTTTGTGCTCAGATTCAGATACTAAAAGCGAGGATAAACGAGCGCTAGGGTTGCTATGCAATGGAGCTAAGTTTTTTTTTGTGGAAAACGTTCACCCATACTAGGATTTTCTCCTGTATCAGTGAAAGCAGTTTATAAACATAAATAGCACAAGGATAAACATCCAGACCTGGAACAGTTCCATGTGGGATTCCAGCATCTGGCCATTGGCGCCACAACTTGGTGCTATGTACATCACAGAGCCATCAACGCTGCAGAATCTAATCTATTCGTATCTAGCTCGTTTCCATGTATTCATAGAATTGTGCAAATTTTCTAACAGAAAACCAGTTTTATATTTTGTTGCGTTGCGTTGTGTTATCGTATCGCGTCTCTTCTATGTGAGAGTTAACCTTTACGAATAACTTCTTAGCCGCAAACAAAATTGCGTTTACCAGCATTCATTTAGTTAGTTACTGCTAATTTCGCGCGCCTTGCTAGTTGAAAAATTTGCATTAAGTTTACGTCTCGATTAAAAAGACTTACAGCGTTTTATTGCTTTGTTGCAGTCAGAACCGTCCTAGTAGCCTTATGTTTATTATAAGATATATATTTATAAGAAATTTACAGCCTTATGCTGCTAATTTTCTTTTCTGTGTAATTATAGTCCATCCCATATCAAAGCGATAAAACCGTGTTACAGCCACGTGTCTTTATCTCGCATATAAACTATACGATGTATATAAATTAAGGTATATTAAACAAAAGTAATGTTGAGTTTTGGTTTTTGCGATCTAATTTTTATACCATACATTGCGAATTTAAAATAAAACTTGATGATTTTTGCCAAAGGGACAAATGTATGTTTGTGTCCAATTTTTAAGATCGAACGTTTAGTGAATCATAAATTATACAATAATTTTAATCGTGTAAGAAAGAAAATCAAATTTAAATTGCTCTAGTTTTCTAAGTTTTAGACAAGTTCAGCTCTTGAACCACCAGCATGTACAGTTTCTTTGAATAGAATTCAGTTTTAATGTAAATAGATTTATACAAGTATTTGAATTACGAGTATGTCGTTAGAACATCAACAATCATCAACATGATGTCGGTGGATACACCTAAGATATGGATGACTCTTTATAGCTGGGGGCTACTAGAAATAATTACATATTATGTTTAGATTTCTATTGAATATCTCTTTTTTGGCTTTTCTATATTATATTTTCGCCAAGTGTTTGTGTTAAGACACCAAGGTTTTAATTTTTTTTATGTTATTGACATAATAGAAAAAGTTAAACTGATTATTTGGATAAAAAATCACGTGTGCAATTACTTTAATTAAAATTTTCATTTTTTAAAAAATACTTAAAAAAGGGCTCGAAATAATAGATTTTCTCACAAAAGTAAGGAACTTGGAAAAAAAACCGAAACAAAGACGACGCGAACCAAGGCATTACGATTTCGCGACCGCTTGATATTCAATTGAGCTCGTAATGAGATCGTTATGATCATTAACAAACACAATGTCAAAATTTACCTTCTTATATTGTAGCAGTTTTTCCTGAAAACACGGACAAAAAAACTTTTTCTAAAAATAAATCCTAGCTAGATCGATTTATTGCCTCCGAAACTCCCAGGGCACTCACTCACAATATATAACGATATTTTTTTATGGAAGTATGGGTGACAAATCAGCACACAGTCCAATAATCAAAGAATCAAAATGCAGATGCGTTGAATCTATGTTAGAGTGTTCCTTCGCCGATGTAACAAACCTATTCGTGCTGTAGCTACATCATTGGCTTTGCCACGTTTAGTTTTCGAAATGAAACTGCTGCGATATTTTTGTCACAGATGTCATTCCACTAAAATTGTAAAATTAATGATGAATAGTTATTTTTTATGAGTATCAAATGAAAATATACCGCTCAAGTTGTAGCAGTTCGTGGGTGGCGCGGCGGTCGGCACCTTCCATCAGGTGAGCCACAAGCTCATTTGCCCGCACTTCTATAAAAAAGAATTTATATATAAATTTATACGAATATGTTAATATAATTTTGATTCTTTTCACGTTATCCGTATATTTCTTCCGAAAAATCAATATGCAAATGATGAGAAGGAAATCGGCAGTAATCCCGCACGCTGTAAGTTTTTGCGTGCGGGATTACTGATGAATTTTGTCCCATCTTCATTCTCTCATTTCTGTCTAAACTCCGAGAGAAACTATATTATAATTAATTTTCTACCTAAAATTTTCTTCAACACGGTGTCCAGTCGAGTTTCTAATGAAATTCGACACGGTCCGGATATATGAATATAGCTTACTGTTTTGGTATTGTTAGATTTTAGCAATGCATTACTCGTATACAGAGTTATTTCGAAATAACTGTCCAAATTTGCAGAGAACGTTCAGAATACGTAATAAAGGCAAATATTGAAGAAAACTTATGTATTTAACATAAAATTCTGTCCTTCTTATCTTTACATTTAAAATGCGTGGCAATGCATTATTTTAACTGATTTTACTGCGCACGCATACATTTGTAAGGGTCGATCGGTAGGCAAAAACGCTGTTTTCCATAAATCACATTCAAATAGGGATGATTTCAAATAAACTTAATAGCCACATTTACTAGTGTTTTCGAAAACTGCAATAACGGTATATCATTATTTATATATTTGAACTTAAGTTTAAATTTTGCCTACTCTTTGAAAAATGACCCTCTATATTATTGACGTCGTCATTTTTTCGAGTATGTTATGTTCTGTTATTACATCTCTATCAATGGTTGGCTGATTTGACAGTTATCAAATATGGCAGCGTATTCCCATCGATGAAAAGTTTTCATCTTGGTGTGAATTACGAGTTGGTGTGGCTCAAGGTGGTGTGTTGTCTCCTTCATTCTTTTCTATCTTCATTAATTCATTCACTTGAAAAATAACTTATATCTATCACTTTAAGAAGTTTACACTATTTTCTTTCTATCTCATTAATATTATGTTAGCACCATCTTTAATAAGGTGGAACTAAAGAAACTTAAGCGAATTCAAAATCTAGCTGTAAGGCTTATATTTGGATGATGCAAATATGACCATTTCACCGAATTTCGTTCAAAGCTTAAGAGGTTACCTATTCGCTACGCAAAACTCTCTTCAAACTGTTTCCCTTCTTTACTATAACCTCGAGCTACTTGAAAGAAATCTGTAAAATTTTGAGTGACAGATCCGTAAAAGGTCTAAGGTTAGCTGAAAAACTTATATTCACGCACCATATTTGATATCGAAGAAAGTACCTACTAAAGAATTTACCCAAGGTCAAGACCCATCTGCTTATGGAACAAATTTCCCTATCCTTTCGCTTTATCATCACATATCATTTTAATTGACACTTAGATATTTTCCTCATTGTTACATAAAAGTACATTGATAAATACAGAATTATTTATTTATATTATACACTTGTATAGTCTTAAGTGGGTCTATCATTTTTATTTACTGTTACCGTCACATATTAAAGTCCACTGCTGAGCATAACCCTCCCCCACAAATTGCATCAACTATTTGCCCATATTTGCCATAGTTGCCACGCTTAGCAAGCGGGTTGGCTACTACAGTTTTTTGTCGTTATTAGGACAATGTTGCCACTCTCCTGATTTATTTATCTCTTTCGCCTCTTACTACACACACGGAGTGATATGGGGTAGTGAATATTCCTACATAGTCACACGGTATACTATTTTAATTTAATTTCTTTGAAAAAAAAAATTAGTGTATTAATATTATTTTTCTGATATAAACAATATGTTTAGTTTATTATAATATACACCACCTCCCACTATCTAATAGTTTAATTTTTTTAGATTGTCTGGAAGAGATCTCTACAGCGATAAGACCGCCTTCTTATATTTTTGATGTTTTTTTTCATGTTTTTCTTTTTGGTTACAGTAAAGAATTTTACACTATACGTGTATTATTATTACAATATACTGTATTACTATTATAGTATTATTACAGGGTTACTTTCCAACGAGTAGTAGTATTTAGATATTTTAACTTAAGTTAAACCTTTGTATAACTTAGGTTAAAATATATAAATAATTATATACCCTTATAGCAGTTTTTTTTGAAAATACGAGTAAATAAGGCTTATACTTTTATTTGAAATTATCCCAAATTGAATGTAATTTATGGGCAACATAGTATTTGTCCCTTAGGAATTGAATCTATTTCGAATCAAATTACGACCCTTATGAATGTTGCGTGCGCAGTAAAATCAGTTGAAATAATGCATTACTACGCAGTTTGAATTTAAAAGGTGGAAAGGAGAAAATGTTTGAATTTTTTTTTCTAATTAATTTTTCTTCACCATTTGGCTATATTACTTATTCTGAAACTTCTCTGCAAATTTGACCGGTTATTGCAAAATAACCCTGTATACATATTTGTATGTCCTAAAAATAATGTGTAATAAAGTGTGTGTATGTATGTGTTTGACCTTGTGTAATGACGTGAAATGCGTCCCGATACAGAATAAATCTCTAGAGTAAAAGACGTCCACAGGCTTACAAATGTTATTACGCGCAAAAACTAGAATAATATAGACTGTTGCTACTTTTTTCATACGTTCTTATATGTTTTTTATCTCTATGAAAAAGCTGCGTTATTTTATAGTACCCGGTTGACAGAGCTTTGCTCGGTATTTTTCGCTCGGTTTTTTTTATTCGTGTGTTTTGGAAATTATATTTAGATACAAATTACATACTGATGAAATACGAATAATATTTTTTGATCGTAGCGACATAATAGAAAAAACTGAACTGGTTATTTGAATAAAAAATCATGAGTGCAATTAGTTTAATTTAAATTTTCGTGTTTTTAAAAAAATACTAAAAAAAGGGCACGAAAAAATAGATTTTCTCAAAAAAGAAAAAAATTTGAAAAAAAAATTTAAAAAAGTCGGTCGGTCTTGGCTCGAACCATGGTATTACGATTTTGTGACCGCCCAATATACCAATTAAGCTATTTGTAATCATTAACAAACTGTTAAAATTTACCTTCTTATTCTAACGATATTGTAGCAGCTTTTCATTGCCTAAAAAAAGACATTTTCTAAAAATAAATCCTAGCTAGTTCAATTTATTGCCCCCGAAACTGCCTGCACACAAAATTTTATGAAAATCGTTGGAGCCGTTTCCGAGATTCCGATTATATATATATATATATATATATATATATATATATATATATATATATATATATATATATATATATATATATATATATATATATATTTGCCATAGTTGGCATACTTGGCAAGCGGGTTGGCAAACTCAGTTCTTATTTTTATTGAGTTGGTGTCAGGAAGATTCTGCTACCTATTAGCGAATTAAGCTGTTTTAGTTTCCTACTGTCGCCTGTTAAGACCCACGACGTGATGATACGGGAGTACTGTCACTACATGGTTACCTAAACTTAACCGTTAAGTAAGCTTTGAATGAAACATATTTATCAATAATTCTTATAAGCCCTATCTACCATAAGTATTTAGAACGCACTGATTTGCCATCGTTTATCAAATTAATGAACATGTCACGTCCATATTAAGACACAGGACAGCTAAACGAGTTTAACATACGGCAATTTTAGTTGTAATACTTCCATTCTGTCAGTTTGTGTTTATATCCAATTATGTAGTTGTCGAGTATATTTAGTGAAGACAAGGCTGCATTGAATCTAAATATGAAGGTTTAGAAATTCGCTAATAAAGTTACATGTTCAAGATCAATATATCGTATATACTAAAATAGTCAAAAATCTATGTCCTATATAGTTGGCTGTAAAGAAAAAGGTTATAGAAAAATAAATTATAATAACAATTCATATTACTGTAACAAGTGATTGGGTACTTTTTCGCCACGAACCCGTCTCTTAAAATTTTCCTATTATCTCTACCGCTAAACAGTTATATTGTTGAGTGCTATTTTTAAGCTTAATTATTAAATTTAAAGTAGCTTCAACATGATTGGTGGAGCAAAACAAGTGACTGCCACTAATCATCAGGTAGACTGCGAACTTGTTTGTATACTTTAATAGCATAAAGAGATTAAGAAATAACAAAACTTAAATAATTTATGCTCAAACAATTTGTTTTCATCGTAATTTGTTGAACAAGTTAACCGCAATACAAAGCCGAAGTCCTTACCGAGTTTTTGATTACAATTGATTATACATCTCGTAAGTTGAATTGGGATCAATTGATTCAGATCGGTTGGAGTGGACCTTGACTCGAAGATAATCAAAATCTTCCTCTTAAGGCCTTATGAAGTGACTTCAAAAAGGTTGTATTAATAAATAAAATTGTATTTACAGCAAATACGAAATGATGCTTTAACGTTGCGAAGAACTTAGGTTAGTTTATCATCAGTCATAAGTACCTTAAAATAATAAATTAGGTAAAAGAATTCTGTGGTCTAAGTTCTTTTTTTTATAGAAGTACGGGCAAACGCTTATGCGGCTCACCTGATGGTAAGTGTCGACTGCCGCATACAAACAACTGCAACACCAGGGGAATTGCAGATGCGTTGCCGGCCTTTTAAAAAGAAGTAAGCTCATTTCTTGAAGGTCTAACTATATTATTCAAAAATCTATACAACAAAATAATTTATTTTATGTATGGTATGTACATGATTATCTTTATTTTCAGAACTTTCAATGCAATGATGTTCATTACATTTAAATCAAATGTACCCACTGTGCTAACTATAAGTTTTTTCTTAATATTCTAGAATGCTCTAGGTAATATTTAGAACTATGCTGCGAGCTGCGAATACTGCTACTAACGTTTTGTAGACTGTAGTGCCAATGGACTAACTACAAAAGTAGTATTCGTTGGAGTTAACTTTGTTGGTGCACTGAGACAATAAATGACGAACATTTGCTACGTAGTTATCAGTTTGTCACTCTAATCAGAGCAACAAACTCCGAAGCAAAGTAATAGATGCGTGAAGTTAAATATCAGGGCCTTAATAAAGGTTAATATTAATATAATTCCAATAGGAAACATACGGTTGAAGACAATTAATAGAATCAGGCGTTACTTTGTGGAAATCCATTGTATTAAAGTTGCTAACTAATTTGCTCAGATCGGCGTGATAAAATAAAATAAAGACTAAGGACTTAGCGGTCAGCCACCGCAAAGTAGTAAGCTGAACCTGAATGAAACACTTGCCGTATTATAGCCGGCGGTGTATCTTTCGTAGTGTAGTGATGTTGGGAGTAGTGGTGCTGGGATTAGCGGTGACGGGGATTGTACACGCAATTGAGGGAGGTCGGGAGGTGCTCTTCATACTAGATAAAACACATCATGATCAAAACACGGTCCTGCCCATTCAACTACTTCCACTTAGAGCGTTTATTCGTCGTACTTCTTATAAGGGATATTTTTTACAGTTCTTTAGCAGTTTTTAAGACGCGGTGAACAGACGACTTTCATGTCTTTGAGGGGGTGAAGTGGCACGAGTAGTCTCACCCACTGCGGGGTACACCGCACGAATCTCGCCGATGCGCGACGTCCATTACATATAAGTGCGTAATTTTGCAACCGAATTGTAGTGTATGTTTGGCCCAACTCGCCGCTGTACAATCGCGCGGCGTTACCGTGGTGATTGGCAGTTCGAATCCCATGGCGGGCATAGTTTTTGTATTCGTATTTTTAAAATGTTCTCATTATTAAAATATATTTATATTTTTGTTTTCTTATTTTGAAAATATTGTACACCAATATACTTTCGTATTGTTATTTTTAAAATACGTACATGTATTATCTTCTTAATTTAAAAATAAATGATCAATTTCCTAGAATAGATTATCGAAAAATTATGTAACAAATTCCTGAGACGAATAATAAATAATTCATAAATAAAATGGCTTAGATGCAGAAAAAAGATCAATTCTAAAAATGGCCTATTCTCAAAATGGCTAATTTTGACAATTGTGAATTAATAAAAACATCTAGTTTTTTTAACTATAAATATATATTTCTTCAGAATCAAGATAAAAATAATAAAAATAAGATAAAAACATCCACCAAGCTTGATGGATTATTAAGGAGAAAAATAATAACATATAGTGTGTTACAAAAGATTGTAGTAATATCAAAGGCAGACATTGTACACATCGTTATGAAATGTTTTATTATGGTGCTAACACTAAAATCGAATAGAATAAAATAGAATAGAATAATTTATTATTCATTGTAGACCACATATAATTCTTATTGAAACTGGTTCAGAAAAAACCTTTGTCCTAGGAAAAAGCAGCAAGAAACCCAGCAGGACTTTAAAAAAAATATTTTACAATATGAATGGTTACAAAATATTTACAAAATTTATTTTATAAACAGATTGGAAGCGCCCATCTCATTCCCAGGGTTTATTATCAACCATGTATTAATTTATACGACGATATTATGATGTGCGATTGCCGCTATATTACTGAGATTACATTTATATAAAATATTTTCCACTAACTTGTATTTGCTGGTACTTTCTCTTCCTTTTACTACTATTCCGAAATTCGATGCTGTCAGCATATTTTTTCTTAGTTCTACCCAGTCATCGCTATCTCTCTGATTTATAGTAGATAGTTGTATTTTTTCCTTATCCGAAGTAAGTCGGTTTAGATTTTGAAGAAATGATTCTTTAGCGGCATTTAACTGATCCAGTGTCAAATCTGGAGTAGACCCATAATAGCCTCTGAGCCCCATAATCGTGTTGAATAGTATATTCTTTCCTTAGCATCTGGTTTTTTTATGAGGATTTGCTTTATTTAATTTTCTTTTTATCAGTCTTCGTTCTTCAAACCTTTTAAGGATGCTTTTGGGACTTTCCCTAAACTTTTTTTATGAAGTGGATGCCTTGGGTGTTATTAAAAGAAACGACTGCAGCATTGCAACGCGCGCGGTATCTCCGACGAAGAGAGGAATTAATTCTCTTTCCCCCCACAATCTTTGCGATCACACTATTGAAGCGCTCTACTGCATTGGTATCCACGTCTTCAAGTAAGCTTCTTGATTTTGAAAGTAATGACTGGAGTATTGTCTGTATCCTGAACCAAAATATAGAGTTTTTTACTTCCATATTACTCAGTTGTGTTTTTCCCTTGGAACAGTAATAGTTTTTTACAATTTTAATAATTACCGAAAGCATGTAGAATAGAATTTTTTATTTCGTTCCTAAAACTTGCTACCGCTTCCGTTTTGTCTTTTTCTGTCTTATACTCTTTTGTTGATGCAATAACAACCTTTCGGGTACTCAGAATTTTTGTTTCAGTTAGCATCTTTTTGTGCACCAAGGCATATTTTGTGTCTTTGGCTACAGCCCTCAATTTATTGCACATATTGCGAAGCATATGATTTCGGCATTCAACTTTTTGTAAGGTATGATTCTGGTAAGGATTACGTGCCAAGATTTTCGCATTTTTTGTAGCCGAATCGCCATCAGAAATTAACCTACCGTAAATAACAGCAGCAACATCGATACAGATGTTTCAAATCCTTGGCAAATTATTTCGGACTCCATTCCGCTAGATGACCCCGTGTAATTTTTGAAACAAACGTGTTCTGGTTTGGCAATGTGTTTTTTCTCTGCACGAGCACATACGCGGCAGTATTTGTTTTTAACGCCTAAAAATAACACTTCACCATATCTGGGACCTACGATTGCCGCAGCGCCGGACAATGCCTTATACTTATTGCCGTAAGATCGCGATGACCAACAAGCGTCGGCATATACGTCTATTAGAGGAATGCCATCTTTGCTCAATGTTCCTTCAGCTATCGCTGCATCACGCTCACGCATAGCTGCCGCCGCCATGGACTCGACAGATTTTGACTCCCATTTTTCGTAAACTCTTTTTCAAAAGCTTTTCGTGAATATAGGTACGTCCATACATGCTGTATTTTCTTCAAATTGCGAAAAACCGATACCAGCGAAAGTAATTCCTGTAACGGCACCTATGTTAGCATTAACATTATGTGTACTCGATAAGTCTTCGCTTGTGACAATAAATTCGTTTTTACACGTATTGCATCTAAACTTAAATTTGGAGATCAAGCCCATCCTTTTTTCCCCTATGAGTGATATTTCTGAGAAATTACAATTGTACAAAGAACTATGGTGGGATATAATTTGCAGCTGCTGGATAAAATATATTATGTCAACGACTCTTCGATCATGCACTGATGGTTCTTGAGATCCGGTCGACGGTTCAACCAATAGCACATCGTCAGTGATTTCTCTGTAATAAAAAAAAGAAATTTAATTTTTATTTAATTAAAAACAAAAAAAATAAGTCATGGCAATTACGCTGTGTGTACGAATGCTTACTTATCATAATTTGATTTTGGTTTGGCTTCCGGAGTTACAACTGATGCAATTGAAAATGATGTCCCTGGGTTTTCGTACTCAGAATCGTTTTGTAATCTAAAATTGAAACAAATAAGTTTTTAAATTGAAATACATAGTTATTTTTATATCATGTGTCTTTTTTGAGAAAATGAATTTCAACAATTTGAATTTTTAGTAATTTGCATTTGGCATTTAGATAGTTTGTATGTCGATTTATTCAATTATAAATGTTGAGGCCGTTTTGGTAATTTATCATTTTGCGCCTAAGCCCTCATAGTCATTTTGAGAAGTAGTCCTTAGTTGATAATTTACAAATTTTTGTAACAGCATGTATGTAAACGCTTACACATGAAAAGTTTTCTCCGATGATTCATCTGCTAACGGATTGCACGTATTATGTGGGATTAGAACCTACACACATTGACGCAAGAAACCATCTCAATGCGCTGCTCCGCCAGACCGACTGAACCATTGATATAGTAGTCGAAATTACGAATGTATAAATAATCTATGTATGTAACCAAAATTAGATACATGTGCCCAAAAACGTAGGATACTTACATTACAATTTCCATCATGTGTTTTTGTTTCATCGAATAAGATCTCTTTATTGTCCTGCGTATATTTTTTTTGTTGCCCATTTTTATAATGTAATACACTGATTGTTTATTTTATAAAACTTATGACTAAAACCGAAATCGAAAAAAGTTTAGACCAAATTAGAAAAAACTAATTGAATATTTACAAAACTTATTACTAGAACCGAAACCGAACAAAACTTTACACCAACAATACAACTTAGAAACAACTAATCACAAAATAAAATATACACAGCTTTCAACAACAAAACAGATACGTAAATGATTTTGAGCGGCGAGCGATACAGGTCCGCTGTCGCTCCGCATAGAAATAAACAGATGTGAAAAGACGTCAAGATGGCGCGATGTTTCGTTGGACGCGTTCGAGTTATTATCATTAAATATGTTAATACTTAAAATATCTTATTTTAATTGACAAATAAATACAACAGTTCCCTTTATTATTATATATTACATCACTGTTATTAATTTTATCAAGACTTGTTTATAAATAATCCAGTTGCAATTGCTATAATTTCATTTTTAATGGATTTTTTTTTATTTTTTTCTATCGAGATAATTTATCGAAAACGTGTTTTTAACACAATGATCCCCTATGATCAAGATTAATATATTTTTGCAGCTCTAAAATGTATACATTATCCTAAAAAAATGTTTTCTGAAGCCTACTTTGACTATGTACAGCGCCTTAATAATATGGTTGTAATCAGGACGATCCTACTGCCCATCACCGTATTCAGTTGTCCTCCGCTGCTATTTAGGACACCCTCATAATGATAGTGTATCTGACGCCGCCACTACGTGGGTGAGAAATGTTGTACTTTTTGTTAATTTCATCTATTTCGATTCATGTTACCTTAGTACTACTAGTCTTTTCATATAATCATCATCACCACTTACAATCAGGATTGTCATGTGTAATAAACGACGATATATTAAAAAATATCTTACGTGATTCAAAATCAAGAAATCGAGATCGATGAAAAATTGTTACGCTTCGATATCTATACTCAAAGACATCCAATTTTGGTTTGATACAGTCCAGTATTTATCACTACATAGTCACACATGATGCCTAAATGACGTGACCACACAGGTGATAATCAAATTAAGTGCTGAAGCTATGGGCTTGCCAGTAGTATCATATTTAAACTAAAAACATTTTTTATTTAGATTAAACCAAGAATCGCTTAGCTATTATATTATCTTAAAACACTTTTCTGATATTTTTATTTCGTTTCCTCAGATGCAGTAAAAAAAAAGGTAGATATCGAACCTAGAACAAGAAACTGTAACCAATTTTATAACTTTGTTGAGTCAGCGGAGTGTTGCCACTTTTTTTAAAAGTCCCTGAAAATCGAGATACAATACTACACAATTATAAGAGTAATATGCGACGCGAATGTAAAAGTATATCTGTCTGTTTTAATAAATTTAAAAAAAAGCATGTAGGAGGCGTCTGTAGATATATAGATAGATAGATTGTCCAGTGAGAATGTAAGCGTCGATAAAATATACAACATAATATGTAATGTAAATCATGTTTATTATAAAAAATTACTCAATACTAAAAAAAACTAGTTGGAATAAAAAATAAATTTTTATGGAATTAAAAATATACTTTTCTAAATGAAAAAAGTATATTTTAGTAAATGCAAAATAGAACAAACTCCAGCCGGGGGCACAAAGGATTTTTCTAATTTGTACCCCGGGTAGGAGAGATATGAAGTATCAGCCGGAGAGGACACCAAGTCTCGGTTAAAAAGAAAGGTATTCTGTGAGGTCGTAGTACCACCCCGGTTCAAGCTGGCCTGTCCATGCGATATCAATAGCCGCTGCGTAGCTCTACTACTGTCAAGTCAAGAGGATGGCTGCTATTTTGACTCATTTCGGCTCAGTTTTATAGCAGCTACCCTTCATTTTTTTAAAGGATAGGGAAACAAACGAGTATACAATCCACATGATGGTAAGTGTTTGGTGTGGCAAATAGACATCTGCATATATCCTTAATTACCAATCAAAATGCAGATGCGTTGTCACCCGTGAAGACTAAGATGGAATGCCTCGTTTCCAGTAAAGAGGGTCTCCGGTTCTCTACAGTCACCATACGAAACGTCGGAATTAAGCACTATTTTACGCTGGTATTCTGTGAGACCGTGGTCCTTCCCTGGTTGAGCCGACCCATACGTGCTATAACAATACTACTAATAGTATAACTGCAGCATGGCTCTACCACTTAAAAAAATCATGTCTTACTAAAATATTCGTTGGTATCCTAAAATCA